>CM068825.1:149386878-149429378 GCA_028554795.2 Sinohyriopsis cumingii
TGCAATGTTACATCATTATTCCGGATGTTGCTGCAGTCCTACTGGAGAAATTTACACAGTGAAACATAGAAAATGAGGTATATGAATATCTTCAAAACGAGAGCCAATACAAATTTTTCACGGTTATATTCGTGTTCGGCACACCAAAATACTACAGATTAGGGCCTTTTCAAGTCAGTAATGATTTCACTGTTGACCAGTGTTATCTTTCTCCTGACTCGGGTTAGGCCTTATTTTTATTATTTATCTTAATTAACTGATGAAGATCCGAAAGGGTTCAAAATTGGTTAGTCCCTAAGTTATAAGAGTAACCTTGTATTAGTCCCCCATTTTTGTGTTGTGTTTGTCCATTGACTTCGTGTTGGTTTTTCTGATACTCTTTCGCAGATCTGTTTACTTCGCGTGGCGCCACGTGACGTAGCCCTGCCACGTCTGTGCATCTTACTTCACCCACATGAAAGTTACCTCTGCCCTCATTAAGTTACAAATAAAGAAGAGAAAACGTCTTTAGGCCCGAGTTGGGGATGAGATGAGGGCTCCAGCCCACCCGTGGCAGTGACACAGCCCACCCGTGGCAGTGACACACCCCAAGAGGGTGGCAAACCGTAGTTCCTCCTCCCATCCCCCCTTCGATCCCTTGGACTATTTAGGTTTGAAAATGGTTATGTTAATATCTATTCTACTTGGTTACCCGTTAGTGTACATGTTGGTTAGTAACATTTTGATTTTGGAGCTAAAGAGCCAAAACAGGGAGACTTAAAAAAATAAAGGTAAAAATAAAAATTATCTTTAATTCATCGTAATTAAAGCATCACCATGCCCGAGTGAGCGATGAGGTGAGGGCTCAAGCCCGCGCTTGGCAGTGGCACACCCCTAGTGGGTGGTAAACCGAAGCTCTTCCCCCACCCCCACCTCGATTGCTTTGACCACTCCAATAAGGCATACACTTCAAAGTACAATCTATAAACGAAGTATTTGTTTTTTTATTTTATTAGTTTAGCTTTAGAGACATCGAAGGAAAGATTGTTGATTAAACGTTGAATTTTGAATTTTAAATTGTATTTGTAGTTTAGTTATTGATGGCCTATGTTCAGTTATTATTTATTATTACCTGGCCACAGGCCATCCTTGTTTTTGTTATATCATCAGTTATTTTAATTATTATTATTTTTTTAATCAAAGTTTCCGTCTAAATAAAGTATATTATTCCATCGATATCTCTCTTTTTTTTGCATATTTCCATTATTAACTTACTCCTATCCTCTTTTTCTTTTTTCACATTGAGCTATTGCGTGGTACTTTGTAAAACTGGCAGTCTTGCACATGGGGCATTTTACTATATTTCGTATCATTCTTCTCCTTAAGGCAACTTCCCCAGTTAGCCACTCATTACGTAAAAAATAAAAAATTAAACTTTGCATTTTTGATGTGCCGATGTTGGCCCAGTGCTTCCATAGTCTTCCTCTCTCTCTCCCAGTTTACACTATTATTCTCCTCTTCTACTTTGTTTCCTATGTTTTGTTTTGTCAAATCTTCTCTTATCCAATTATAAGTCTTACTTATATCAATACCCCATAATTCTCTTTTTTATCTCTGAATTTACATAATAAATCCTTTATATGCCAAAATCTTCTTGTTACTTCTAATACTGTGCACAAATTATTATTTTATATATGTCCTGTCGATTCCTAATGGTAAAACCAAACCAATATATGTACAACGTTTTCGCTACTTGTACTCGCTCCATAATGCACAATGGAGTCAGTGCCCATATTTGAATATTCTCGTTTATTTTCATAGGTACATTTTTGCAGTTTTCTTTTTCTTTATTATTCCCAAAGATTACTCCTAAAGCTTTGACCTTCTCTTTTACGATGTGTGGTGGTGGTGGTGGTGGTGGGTAATCCAGGGTGGTTTTCCCTCCAGTTTCCTATTTTTAATATTTCAGTTTTGTCGTGATTAATTTTTGACCATGAGGCTTTTCGAAATGATTCATATTCCTTTTCTAGGTGTTTAGAGGAATTGGGGTCTTTAATAAAGTTGGTGCAATCATCAGCATGTTGGAGCATTTTGAAATCATCCTTAAGATTTGGAATTGTTATACCTTCAATTTTCTTATTATTCCGCATTATGATGCTTAGAATTTCAATTGCTATTACATATAATAGCATTGATAGTGGGCATCCCTGCCTCACCGATTTTTGAATATCAAATTTATCCGTGACAGCACCATTTACCTGCACTCTTGCCGTTATTTTAGTGTACACGAGTTTAGTCCAATTTAGGAAATTGTTTCCAAAGCCGAATTTTTCCAGTACTTTCTGTAAACTGTTGTGCTCTAATCTATCAAAAGCTTTTTTCCTGGTCAAAAAGTACCATAGGACCTTTCTGACCTGTTTCATTAAGGTAATCAATAATAGTTATGTTTAAAACATTGTTTTAGACATTCCGTCCTCCCCCCCCCCCATTGATTTATATTGATTATATCATTTATACATTTTTTCACTCTATTAGCTAAAATCCTACTTAAAATCTTGTAGTCTATGTTTAAGAGGGAGATGGGCCTCCATTTTTAAAAATAGATTTTCCCTATCTCTTTTCCATTTATATATGATCGTTATTAAACCTTCTCTCATAGAAGTTGACATCATGTCATTTTTTAAAAAATTTTTTTTTATTGTATATGTTTTCTAGAATCGGCACTAACTCATTTTAGAACTTTCTGTAGAATTCCGCGGTGAGTCTGTCTCTCCCTGGGGATTTTCCTTTCGCTAACTGATTGATTGTCGTTATAATTTCATCGATGGATATGAAACCATCACACAGGTCTCTAAGTTCAGATGATATCACATCACATGTAATCCCTTGTAAGTAATCTTCTGTAATTTTGGGATCTATGTTTTGATATTTGTATAAAACGGAATAAAATTCTTTAATTTTTTTCCAATATCTCCTTTTCCCTGTTATTTCCTGATCATTAACCTTTATGTTTTCAATTTGTTTTTCCCCTCCTCTCCTCAGTTCCTCACTTTTATATAGTCCTTCGGCTCTTTTATATATTATATTTTCCCGCTCTTAATTCTCTTTCTTTCTTTTCCTCATCTATGATTTTATTTAGTTGTGGCAGAAGAGATTTTTTCTTTTCCTGTTATGGTTTTTTTTTAAATGTAATTTTTATCTCTTTTTCCATGTTTTGCAATTTCTTCTTTTTACTGGAGTAATTTATAGCTATGTTTTTGAATTTATTTTTTAAAATGTCCCATTCTTTAATTATATCCTTGTTGCCTAAATTCCTAAACTCTCTTATTTCATTTCCAATTTCTTGCTTAAACTCTACTTCTTCAAAAATGTTATTGTTGAGTTTCCATAACCCTTTACCCCATTTCTTTTTACTTGTTAAAATGAAATCTAAATTTATTAGTTTGCGATCAGAAATCTTGAAATCTTGTATACCTGCATTGTTATATATGTTCTCTTCAAAGAGTGTCACATAACATTTATCCAACATACTGGCCTTTCTATTTTTGTATTCATAGGTAAAATTTATTCTAAGTAAGTTCATTCTTCTTATATATCCATTAGTTTATGTTTTTGGAGGAGATTCTCCATTGCCGCTTTAGAGCTAAAATCATTTGTTACCAATCCCTCAATTATGTCGATATTGTCCCCATCCCAATTAAAATCACCCCCTATTATACATGGTTCCATTGTAAAGTCATTTACATATTTGTCCAAGTTTTTAATGAATTCTTGTTTTTTGTATCTAGTTGCAGGAAAGTATGTATTGATAATATGAATATTTTCCAACACAATATGAATCATATTTCCCTTAAAATCCTCACCCTCATCCATCCTTTCCCAGTTTTTTCCCCTCCTATTCTTAATTATGGTTGCTACCCTCTCCATATCATCATACTTACATTTGTTAACAACTATTACTGCATCTAAATTTTCTTCTATTATTGCTTTAAATTCCTTTGAAAGATTATTATGCGTTTCTTGAATAAGAATGATGTCATAATCTTTTAATTCTGTTAATTTTTTTATTGTATCCATATCTAACCCATTTGTGTTGATGGATGCTATTCGGAAGTTTGTTCCTTCCATTTTGGTTTTACCAAATTTTCCCACAGGTGGCCGCATTCTTTACTCCTGATTATAACAATTTATGTATATTTATAAGTTGAAGATATTTGTTTGTTTGTAGGTTATTCAAATTTAATGTTTATTATATACATAGATTTATTTTTTTTGGGGGGGGGGGGCGGGACTAGACCCCTATTGTTCTCACTTTCATCGTTTAGTGTTTTTTCTACTTATGTTTCTGTGTTTTTAAAATTGTCGTGTTCGTACTCTTAGTTCCTTGTTCAGTGTCCGTTTCATCGTCCGTCTCATTGTCCGTTTCCGTATTTGTCATGTACATCAGTTCTATACTGTCCTCTTCTATGTCATTGTCTGTTGGGTCTGTTAAGTCCATTTAACTTTCTTCGTCAAGAACTTTTCCTGTGACCTTGTCCCCTTCACTCAAAGTTCTGATTTGTTTCTTTTTGTTTCTTTTAGCTCCCATTGTTTGTATTTTCTCCTTTGTCGGCGTGGTATCGCTTACGGGCGATGCCGACAGGAATTTCCTATGTTTCCTTTTTTCCTTGTGGGTTGGATTGAGGTCGAGGTCAGGGGTTTCAGACCGATCAGATCTTCCATCCCTTGCTCTCCCTGGATATCTCCTTCTATAATGATATTTTCTTCCATTAGGAGTTAAAACCTATTGTGCGTGGGTATGGGCTGCTCGAAGGTATGTTCCCCCTTACTGGTTTAATTGGAGTTCACATTTTTGTGATTATTTAGCTTCCTCCTCAATTGTTACATTGATAGTATCTGATTGTTGAGATTTTTGAGTTTCGTCCTCTTTTGTCGCATTGTTATTAACTGGTTATTCAGATATACCATTTTCCATTTGCGGGTACATTTGAATTTGGGCTAATTGTTACAGGTACTTTTTATGTTCCTTCTCTTATCTGAGATATCATTTTAGCAATGTATCTTTGCATTTTCTCATTATCCTCCTCTTCGAGGTTTATGTGGCGCATTGCAGTTTTTTTCTGCATGGCTGCTTTGTTGCCCCCATTATTGGCCATTGGTTGCTCATGCAATCCTTAGGGGCATGCCCTATCTGTTCACGATTTGGAACACATTCTTTCTTTTTCACTACCTTTGTACCAGCTTTGGATGAGAAAGCCCATCACGTAAAAGTGGGGTTGTATTTTACTTGTTTCATGATTTGGTATGGCCAGGATTCTCCCTCCCGACTTAATTCCGTGAAGCCGTACACTGTAGCCATTTTACTTGATTTTACAGATACTTTGAACTTATCCTGCACTTTGACTATAAGTTCCCCAGTACTGATTTCCAGAGGGAGGCCTGTAAAAAATACATCCACCATTTTCGCCTCCACCTCTCTTATAATTGGGTCACTTTTACCAATTTTGGCTTTCATCCCTCTCACTTCTAAGATGTCAGTTTTTAGTAGGGGTGTTCTTTTCTTGGGGGTAAAACAAATATTTTCAAATTCCCCCATTCTGTAGCCCATCAATATCACGTATAGCTTCATTGAACTTTCAAAGCTGTAAGGATTTCAGCCTGTTTCGGATAGTTGTCAACTTTTCCGAAATCCAGGGTTTGACAACCTATCAGGGTGGTACGCAACTATTCTCTGTTGCCCCTCTCCCCCCCCCCCATGTGTTGTATTAAAGTAATGCTTCAGTCTTGTACCTATCTGTCGCTCTTCTTGAGCCGTTTGTGTGGCTTGTATACTCATGCTTTTGTGATGAGTAGAGCTCACTGTGCAATTCGAAAATGATCACGAGTGAGCAGGTCTCACACTACTATTTCACAATCCAAGTTAAAATTACAAAGTCAGAAACCTATTTTATTGAAAATTTAAAGTTAAGTAACTTTGAAAAGTATATGAAAATGAAAATGAAAAGACTAAATCTCTAAAAAGGGCAGCAAAACTAAAAAAATGCATAAATACAAAGTGCAAACATACAAAATAAAAAATAAAAATAAAATAAAAAATAAATAAAAAACAAGCAGAAGAAAAATCCTACAGCTAGTTGCAAGACTGAACTTACTAAACTCCGGTGGACTTTCTTGCTGTTTGCTTTGTACGTGCCATTGCCGATGATAAAACAGACTTTACTTCTCAAGGAGGAGTATCAGAATTACTGATATACGAGCTATCCTACCAACCGTGGTCATACTGGTCACTCAATACAAAGTACTTTCACCCAGGAAGATGAGACTTTTAGGGATGGACTACTTTTAAACCAGGTTTTAGGAACAATGATTAAGAAATTTGAAAAACAAAATCCGTTTCTTTCCCCAAAACTTCTTATAGTACCTTCACTTTTATATTTAAGAGAATGCTTCATTTTATTGTTTTTGTTTGGTGTTTTTTTGGAGGCTTGTCGTTGGTTTTATGCCCTTTCAAAGGGATCAATATTTCCTTAATTAGATCACTGTATTATGAATTTATTTTCTACATGATAAATCGTGTTGATATTGCCTACTTGAGGCAATGAAAAGCATCTCCTAGGCGAGCTACGTAATCGTTGATAATACTCAGATACTCGGGCTGCTAATTGTAACGTCCTTCTTAAGGTTGTATTAACTGAAACAAGTTTCCCTGTTTTGGGGGATGAATGTCTCGTATACCTTTATGCCAGATACGTCCTAATAAGTTTTGATTCTTTAATTATGTTGGACGCTTTGTTTTTGACGTCGTTTTATAAACATTATTATCAAATCCGCAGCTACCTATAGCACAGGGCTTTTTTGTTATCGGTCCTACATGGTGTTGCAGGTTTTCAGTTATAGTGTATTTATTAAAATTTTCGTGAAACAAGTTGGAAACATTTTTCACTCTTTTGCAGGAGCTGAAGACGGACTTCGAACGGGAATCGGCGATGACCAATAGAGAAAGGTTGATTCTGACCGCAGCTCTGCCAGCAGAACAGTCAAACATTGACATAGGCCATGATGTTCCGGAAATGGCTAAGTTAGCAGTTATTTAATTTATTACGCTTGCTTGTGACGGTATGCCAACTCATGGTGCTGGAAACTACTGTCTGTACTTGGTTATAATAATTTACGGTTTTTGTGATTTGAAATTGAGTTGCAGTTGTTGATTTTTTATAATCTCTTTTCCCTGGAATGATAGAGCGACTGTTTTCAGTATAATTATTCGCGTCTCGTCAGTTTTGGACCGAAAATATATTTAGCAGACCACTTGACATTCTTCATGAGCCAACTTGTGTCTTTGTAAGACGTCAAAATAATGGAATCTATAAATACATCTGCATTTCTGGTTGGTATAAAAGTATAAAATCGTTTAAGTTTTATTTGTAATCTTGTCGGTTGTTGATGAACAAGTGTGAGCATGGAGTAGTTTACAGTAACTATCCTTTGATATACATATGCGTTGCATAACTATCCAATTTTAACTACTTGCATTGATTGCTTGAGATTGTACAATATCATACAACTTGGAAATTACAGGTTATTCATGGAAACCAACGAAGGACAAAACACGTGTTCTGACCAATTTACGCGCAACCTGACCTTGACACACACGAGCTGACAGTCGTAAAATTAAAATAACCATTTTTCCTGTAGATACCTGGATTTTGCAAGCATCATGACATATGACTTTCATGGCCCATGGGACAACACATCCGGTCACAACAGCCCATTGTACGAAATACAGTCTGAGACGTCATTTGAGAAGACGTTGAACGTGGTAAACGCTTTTGTTTTAAGGAATCGGTGTATTTTTCCCTTAATGAATCCCATACCCGTTATATATATATATATATATATATATATATATATATATATATATATATATATATATATATATATATATATATATATATATATATATATATATATATATATATATATAATCGTTAATAACCTTGCTCCTTCCATTACTATACGTGTATCGGTAAAGTTTACATGTGTTGCTTACCAGATAGATGCAAGAAATCCCACTTGTCTTCTATCTTCTGACTCTTAATTTGAACCTTACACGCGGTGTTAAAAAATTGCATATCTGGGCAAACTGTATTGCTTTAGAAAAAATCTTATCGTTTATTGACCAAATTTGTATGATTGATCCAAATCATTCTCCTATTTCGAGGCAAAGTTAAGCAAAATGATAACAAACGTACATGTGGTTGCTTCCTATTTTTATATTTCAACCAGAATCTTGCTATACACTGGAATGTTTCTTCAGACTTTTCGGAACAATCTTGGCTGATCAAACTACTATAGTTGGACAGGTCACCAACCTGCGCGTATAAATTATCATCAGATATGGAATTTTAAAATGTTCTTTTCTTTACAGCAATATGATAAATATCAACTAAATTTAATATTTGCAATTTTGATTTTAAATTAAATGGAAAATTCATGGTACAATGAAGAAACGCTGACAAAATATGCATTTGGAACGGAGTGAGTACTTTTAATTTTTTTTCTTCTTTGGAGGCCTGATCATGTTTGCTAAGAGTTACATCAGCAATTCATGAAATAAGCAACATTAACATTGAAAGAATAAAATGTCTTCCAGAAATGGGCAGCAGATTATTGGGTCTCGAAGGGGTTACCGAAGGAGCTTATCAACATCGGCATACCAACCTTTGGAAGGACCTTCACCCTAAAGAATCCGGTATCAGACTACAAAATGGGAGCTGCCGTAACAGGAGCGGGACCGCCAGGAAAATATACAGTTACGCCCGGATTCCTAGCTTATTATGAGGTAGGCACTAGTACAAATAAAGAGATTGGTCCATCGTTTTGCTTACGATAAACGTTGGGTAGAGGAATGGAAGTGTACTGAACTGATTTTTTCATTTGCCTCCGCGAGCACGGTTCCACATGTACACCTACAACCTGGAGAAGAAGGGTTTCCTCTGGGACAATGAACGGATACATCTCTTTGGATCTGCATTCGTCTACCTGTTGAATATCACCGTGAAAAGTAAATATAAGCACACAAAAGAATCAGATCGGTTTGCATTTTAACATGGGCATGAAAATACAAACACTGTTCAATTGCAAGATGTTGCAAAGAAGCTACAATAATCCGACAAGAAATTCAGACATTTAAATTTTGCATTGAGTGGGTCACTATGAAAAACGGCTTACAACTTAAATATGGCTATACAGGAATTCGTAGATTATGAGGGAAAGTTGGAGACTACAAGAGTAATAGCTAGCATTAAGCTCCCGTAACTCTGGTTTATTATCAGCCTGCTCTATTTTAATCATGTATCATATCTTGGTTAAAAGTTAAACAGGTGGTTGCTACTCCAAGTATTTTTCCTTTACGATACTAAACAAAGATTCATGTCTCACAAACATTTTGCGAAACTGGATGTTCGCAAATGATCGTTTTCGTTCACATTTGATTTAAAAGTACGTATTTGGTTAAAAGGAATATGTTAATCCACTCGCTTGAATAATCAGTCACAATGGCATACCCTAAAAGTCCGCGTTGGTGTACTCTATCCTCTTTGATTAAAAAGGCATATCTTTATTTTCTAGAATTTGGATTTAAATTGACAGTATATCCATCCATCCATCAATCTATCCCCATCCCCATCCATCCCCATCCCCATCCATCCATCCCCATCCATATCCATCCCCATCCATCCATATCCATCCATCCCCATCCCCATCCCCATCCATATCCATCCCCATCCATCCATATTCATTCATCCCCATCCCCATCCCCATCCATCCATCTATCCATCCAGTAAACTGGGTACTTCAGTAGAGATTACATATCACAGTGGTAGTAAACTACACGAATAGACGGAAAGAATGTGATTCCCGATTGTTCGTGCGTTGGTTTCATTGCTTTTCACGACTTACATAAATAGTAAGGTCGGTAATCCCATTTTTGAATCATGATTAACAAAATGCTAAGAGAAAGCTAAGGATAAATTTGAAATGATTGTAGACAATTTTCAATGAATCATTAAAGACTGAAATACAATATGTATACTCTGAAAGCTCACACTTGAAACTTAGGAGCCGGTTTGCGATTCAAAAGAGTTTTTCTTTTAGAAACAGATAGCGCCAGTAAATCGGATTTTGTCTGCTTCTATGTTTATCTTCTTTTCAGATCTGCGATCTACTTCAGGATAGAAATCGAAGAGAGATTTGGCATGACGAGCACAAAGTCCCTTATGTGATTGTCAACGATGTTTTTATAGGCTACGAAGACAGTCGGAGCGTATTTGAGAAGGTAATTTATTTCACATATGTAGTTTGATATATGAATAATCTCGTCGCATACAATTCACCTTGCTTTCTCTTCTTTTTGCTGTACAGTTAAGTTTTCTTGCGATTTTAAATGTCCTGACATTTAAGACCCGATATCCAAATTAATCTTAAACATACTTCTGTAGAACGTTCCTGAACGTTTACACCGTTGCTAAAATCTTTGCCGTAAACTTAACGGTACACGGGCCAGATGTAATTGACTGATATTTATTCGCAGCTAACCTGTCACCATGCGCATAGAACTGAAGTGCTCATCAGTTCTTTTCACAAAATCACGTACAGAGTGAACATATTTTTTAAATTATATTTAATAATCACTGATATTGAATTTTTCCCCGTACTGTCAACCTGTTGTCAGATGCATATAGAAATGATGATGACAGAACAACTATTTTAAACTTGAAAATTAAAACTTGCAAATACACATGTTCAGGTATGTATTTATTATTCAACTTTGGTTGGCTTTGACATTCCACGTTTTCAATTTGAAGCCCTGTCAAGGTGCAGGAAACAGACTTTAGGGAACATTTATTTATAATTGTCCAATTTTTAAGTCAACACTTGGTCCATATTCCACCTTCGCTTTTCTCTCGCATGGTTCAAAGAAAAATCTTGAAAGCTGGTAAACTTTAATTTTATTTTGCAAAAAATACACCAGTTCCAATACTACTTTACCAGAATCGTATAAATTCGTGTGTGTAGTCTATGTAGTCTACGATCATTGTTATTAGGGTCGTCTTTATCTTCTACTGTCAGGTTCATAGTAAATTCAAGCTTAAATGTGTTGCTTTTTCTTAACAAAGACCAATCTGGAGCATTAAACCAAACACATTCTTTCAAATGCACATTTGCCATAATAGAGATATTGCACCTGTGCATGCAGATGACAACATAAACTTGTTTGCCCGGAAGTGTGAAAGAGATCGACTCTTTTCATCTATATCGGAAGTATGCTACTATTTCAACTGGTTACACATAATTCTTTGTAACGATACTAAAACAATCCGTCCAATGATTCTTTTCTGCAGGTAAAGTTTATTGTGGAAGAAGGTTATGGAGGTGCGATGGTCTGGACACTCCCTCTGGATGATTTTGGTCGATCGTGCAAGTCGTCACAGTCGCCATATCCGCTTACCGGGACGATAAACGCTCTCCTAAGTCGCGTTGAGATGGGCGAGAATCTCGAGGACAACCTTATCTCAACCCTACCAATCCATGCGGAGAGCTTATTAACCTTCATGACAGGAGAGCATCTGACCACCGTTGCAACGACAACATCATCGACATTATCAAGCAAAGGTATTTCATTACGACGACTATCGTGCATTTATTGCACCTTCTGAGGGATTTTTTTTACCCAATCATCAGCAACCAATGTTGGCATTATCTTAAAATGTTGATTTTAAATGAATAACTGCGCAGCGTATAGGCTGTTGCTGTGTCAAATAATAAACGGGGAATATATAGCTTTATTGTTGTTTTCCATATATACAGGTTTCGTACACTTGCAATGGAAGCCCATTAAAATTTCCAAGACGTTTAGCTCCTTGTCCATATATTCTTAGAGTCTAAGTACGTGGTATAATTTCAGAATGGACTGTATCTTCACAATGGAATAAAGCTATACCGAAAGGACAGGAGGGATGCATAATGTGGCATACATATGAACCCTCATTTCTGCAATATCTTGGTCTTGAATGAAACGCCAAGAGTTTCATTTTATTGCGTTTCTTCCTATTAACCATTAAGAAAGTTATCTAATCTAACTAACTTTGCATAGCAATATTTTCCATAATTGATATAAACGCAGTTTAGTATTTACCAACATAGACCAATTAAATGTCCCAGGTGCAAGAGAGAAGAGGCGGATAAGCAATAAGGAAACAACTAAAAGCCACTATCTGAGGAAAAAACATTTAATTTAGTACTGTTATTTCTTCAAAGAAACATTTTTAACAGCACTGTCACGCAGTAACATACACCGAAGACGTTCTCAAAAACGAGGAAAAGTTGCGATGTCCTATTTTTCTGTTGGATTATCAGAACTCCTCTTCAGATCAAGAACTCGACCGGACAAAAGCTAACACTTGTGCAAAAACGTTATGTCAAAACCAGCTGCTGAATTTTACGAGTATATTCGATTCATTATTAACATTACCTTCAAAAGAAATTCAAAAATGTCTTTTCCTCGATATGCAAAATCGAGTCAAATATTGATATTCAAAATGAAGTTTAAATGCAGGGTAGTGATTCTCCTTATGGTAACTGTCACATGCCACAATAACAAAATAACTTGTTTATGAAAACGAAATCGTGTGTTTGGGTAATTATAATAATAAATTTTATCAGACACTGGGAGAGGGGGACTCGAAATCGGACTTGTATATATGTGCACGGCATAGATTTAAAACAATGTTGTATTGAGAAAAGTAAAAATAGGCTTATTTGAGATTGAAGATGCCTTGCTGAGATGAACGCAGACACGAATTATATGGAGTGCGACTACTTATAGAATTCTCGCATGCTGACTTTATGATACTAAAATACTGTCTTACAGACTACACATTTACCTTACATCTACATTCTTCAGGTCAGAGCTGGGGTTGTTCAATATTTCTAATAAATATTTACAATTCTAGCCTACCTGTTACATGTATAAAACATAATCAAATAGTCCAGTTTCACATTTATTTAGACGTTGTGTTGTATTTCTTTGCCTCAGAGTCTACACACAGATACAGACGTGTTTGTTACTACACCAACTGGTCCCACGATCTTCTTGGAAAGGGCAAATTTGTCCCAGAGGACATTAATCCACAGCTCTGCACTCATCTCGTATTCGCTTTTGCTGCCGTGTCTGGAGACGTGCTGGTGAAAACTCTACGTAATGACGAGGACCTGTGAGTTACCTTTTCGCGTTTTTATCTGATAAGTATATCCCTTTATCTCATAAGCTGTTTTTGAATGCACGTTTCTTGCTATTATAAGAATGCGAATATTCGTGCACCTGTGCGGGTATGTGTGCTTGAGGTATTATGTTGCCGTCTTCCCTTCCATTGGTTTCATCACTGGCGTCACTATCAAAGTTTCTAAATCTCTCCAGAACCAGTGACACTTGCTTAATAGCTTTCGTAGTCAAGCTTCAAGAACAGATTGGGACTTGTGTCCAAACTTTTTGCTTATAGATTATGTGAAGTTTGATCGATTCAGCTTTTTGTAAACTACGGTTCAGTCTAATTAAAATCAGATCTCCGCTTTCCTACATGAAGATCTGATTACGACCGCTTAAGGGTCATGTTCTGGTGACCAATGGAAACGCAGCTTTCAAAAATCTGAAAGCGAATCTTGTCTGTCGGTATACATTCATGATCTTCATCCACACTGCTCAGTCTCCAAAAGCGAAGATACAAGACTTCTTCTGATTGGTTGATAAACTTAGCAGTTATGGTAATAACATAGGTTACTAGAACGTGACCACTATTCGGTCGCTGTCAGATCTTCATGTATAACTCTGGAGATATGACTTGAATCGAATTGATTACGGTTCTATGCGACTATCTTTAGTTTTCATTTCATATTACATCTTTTTTCATGGTAGGTTTCACTAGCCTTTCAAGGATAAATGTGATATTCACCTTGTGTGCCATTTACATTGAAGACGAACGTAAACTATTTTGGATTTATATTCTATTTGATGTATTATATAAGTTTGAAAACTTAATTTGGTTTTATTTTGATAAATTACATGCGATTTGTAAAATTGTTGCGGTTAAACCTGACTAAAACTCATTTCCGAAGTAGAGAAACAAAGATTTCTAACTTCTAATTTAAGTTGTCTGAGACGTTGTGCAGAGTTTGACCGAACTTGTACGATGTTTCACTCCTTGAGACGCAAAAGGAGCTTCAACTCGGGGAGTTTAATTTTGAAACTATGGAGCTCACGATTACTTTTGCTGAGCATGCTTAAAAATTTACTTAACTGGACCCCATCAATATTACGAAGTAAATTTTTCCAAGAGTGACTAGCTATTCATCGTCATCTTCTAAGCAGGGGTCCGTTTTCCACCAAAATTGGGAAATCAAAATATTTATGAACGGTTTCTTTAGGAGATGCTAGGGGGATAATAACAATCATTTTGCAGACATTACCATTCCGTTAAGCCATTTTTTATAGCGTTGCAATCGCCTCGTAAAAACCATCGTTAAGAGTTGGCCATTTTACAAACGGATTAATGAACACATTCCGAATAAGAAACTAAACATACAAAGAGAGAACACAGTTTGCAGACGAAAACCTTTTTAAGTTTATCATCTTTGGTAGAGTCTGATTCGTCGAAACCCTGTTTATATTTCCGGATTTTTTCTTTTGAAAGCCTGAATAAAAGCTATTGAAATGGAGGTAGAATTGGTGCTCCGGGTAAACTTCGCTGCTTGCTGATCGTCAGATATGGAATCATACTGCAAGTGTCACTTGGAAAAGATGACGTTTGATTACGAGTGGACAGTTTAGGTGACACTACTTGTGATAAAATTAAGTATTTTCACTGATCATTGCTATGTTTCATGGCGAATGCAGCTCAGTTTCTAACACGAGATAATTCAGTTCTGTCCCGAGTCATAAGAGGTTACGAGATCTATTGCTTTGCTTCCAATTTGGACAAATCAGCAATAATTACATTTTTTGTTATAGAGTTACTAACAAAGTGGAATGTTTTCTGAATTTAAAGTAAGTACATTTCTGCTTAACATGGCATTATTTGAAGGTCAACTCCAAAAAGTAGCGGTAAGGCGTGGTACCAACATTGTCACAGATAAAAACGTACAATTGTACAGAATAACTCGGTTTCCTCGTAAGTCCTACGCAAAAGTGTGGAGCGGTTTTCATAGCAACTATACCCCGAGAAGAAGGCTAACGTTTCTTGCATGTAAATCAATTGTACATTCATGGTTTAATTTTTTTTTAGTCTGGCTTATGAGTTATTTGACAGTGAATCAAAGACATTATACTTGGAATCATGAAATTTGGTGAGATTATGCATCTTGACGAATTTTATATTTCATTATCACAAAGTAGGTTATTTCAACCCACCTTTCACTCTTCATTGAATCCTGTTAAACTTTTTAAAAGATTGTGACTTGAAGAACTAAGGAAGGATATGATTATCTCTTGTCTTGCACTAATGAGATTAATCGCTACATAAATTTAGTACTAGTTTGTTTGGCATGTGAAATAAAGTTTAATTGTTTTTAAATATTCAATCACGGCAAGATACCGGACGAAATAGTCTTTGAAAGGAAACATGGGACTGTCACTAAAAATGAAATTCTCCCTTAGTAGCTGCACAAAGTTAAAATAATGTTTCAATTAACACAAAAGCAAAAAGTAGATATATGAAAAAATGCGAAATTATTCATGAAAATGTATCGATGAATTTTCTTACAAAAATTGTTTTCGCTTGCGAAAGGATACTTTTGGGTATGAAATATCGGTCAGAACAAATTAATTTGTTTAAACTCCCAAGGACATTCCTATTTCACAGGTTCGTGGACCCCAACCCTGCGAGGTTCTCATTTTGGAATCCAGGAAAACACTAAAGGTTATATTCCTGTGTGGAAATTACCTCTAGGAATAAATTTCCTACTCAGAGCAGAATTTCACCGACCATTAAATTTTAATTTGGTGCCAATTACTTGCCTCCCCCTCCAGCCGCCTTCTCCAGTAATTCTGATCTGGAGTCCTAGTTTCCAGGGACGACAAGGCGAAAAGTCGTTCGAAAACATATTTTCCCCATGAAGAGAAAATTTTTAATCCCGCCCATCCCCGGAAAGATAATACTCTAGTGTCAGTCACAAACACCACCAACAGACCTAGATGTGTCCTTGAAATCTATCAATTAGTTATTCTAAAAATTGGTTATGAAAGGTAATGCATGGACTTTTGTGCATGCTGACCTGTGTATCTAATATTGTGACGATTGGACAAATGTTTCAGAATCCGCCCAGTCATGTTGCAATTTTGGGATAATTTTATTCCTCAAAAGTGTTAATTCTTCTTTTGTCGATATATTTTGTGCCTATGGAGAGTCGAAGGTTTACATTTCATGTCTGTATTTTACAATATAGGGGCGAAATTGCTGTAGACTACTTTCCCAGGGAAAAAACTGCTCAAGCTTAGATCACCCTTCGCCCACCTTACACCGAAAATCGGCTCAGATGAGAAAGGTTGCTCAAAAAGAGATATCCCCCAAGGAAAAATGTGCCTTATGGCACAGGCTTGAACGAGCAGAATGTCTTGCTAAATCAGAAATATTTATATCTGATATTTCGTTAAGAGGAAAGTCGTGAAAACTAATTTGGTATATTCGGAAATGCCATGCTCCGAAGGTTATATGGCGCTTTTTTTCGAAACCTTTGTACCAAGTTGACTGTGTCAAGAAAGAGAAATCAGAGTGGTAAGCAAACATGATGTACAATATTCTGAATAATTGACGGAACTCAAAACAGGAACATCTAATTATTTCTTTTGAAATACGCAATTAAAAATCCAGAACATGGCACGTGTTTGTGAGCTTGTCTGTTTTCTCGAATCCCTATTCTATTTGACTCGAGATAGCTATCATGGTCTTTGTTTAATATAGACCTCCAAATGTAAATTTGGTACCTTTCGGACATTTTATTTTTGTGCAAGGACATTATTGTCAGTGTCTTATTCGTTTGTAATGCCTAGTCTAAGTTGCATCAATGTCTCGAATAAAAATATCCATAAAACAATGACTAGCAAAAATTTTAAGATTACTTCCCCTTGAAACGGGAAAGAACCCATCTGACTTCGATTGCAGCATGCTTGTATTCCTGCAGTCATCAATCAGTTGCTATGTTTTTTCTGTTTATTTTTTATCATATTCTTTGACCAGAATTATTTCTAAGAAATTCTTTAATATTTTATAAGATGTTACGCATACCATTTAACCACTTTTGAAGATATTACTTTCCTCTGACTATGGTATCCCGAGAAATGTAGGCCTATTTGTACAAAATGTAGATTCTGTATGTTAATTCGTTGAATTGAAATATATCATTCCAGGTATGAGCGTTTCAATAATCTGAAAAGTCAAGCACCCGATTTAAAGACTCTAATTTCTGTGGGGGGTTGGGAACAAGGAGGAACGAACTTTTCCAAGATGGCTGGGACTAGAAGTTCGCGAAAACGTTTCATAAACTCCGTCATATTATTCTTGAGAAGGTATGGGTTTGACGGCCTTGACCTAAACTGGGAGTATCCAGGACAAAGGGGTGGGGGACCAATGGACAAGATAAATTTCATCTTGCTTCTCGAGGTAAGAAATTGAATGGCATTAAGTTTGGAAGTGTAGCTTCATCATATTGATGTTAGTGGATCAACACTATTCAATGGAAAATATATGGATAAGATAACATACCGAAAAAGATGATATTTAGTTGTTTTATTCTGTTCCAGTCTGATATATGACGCGAAGATCTGTGTGTGATTCTTATTGGAGGCGAGGTAAAAGACTTGAACAGATGCACATTTATTGCTCAAGGGAGAACATTTAATAGGACAGCGAACAATTCGAACATAAAGAGAGATAACCATGTAGAAATCAGCATAGTTACGCATGTTTAACGAATTTAAAATAAAGGAAACCAAACCGGCAAGTATTAATACTGCAAATAAAATTTTCATTTCTTTTATGCTGGTCGATTATGAAATCCGCTTGGCTGGAATTTGAGTGACAGTGTGCTGTAATCGGTCACATTTCTGGTGGTTCTGAGTAGTAGTTTGCAAATTGAAATTCGTTGATATGAGCTCTCCAGGTTCACATCTCTCGGCTCGAATTAAGATATGAAAACATGCATTGTGTTCTCACCTGATCAACCACAGAGTCATTCTGGCTTGAAGTACTGTTGCGTTTTTGAACTTTTATAAATCTGATGAGGTCAGCGTTGCTGACTCTGACCCTGTCATTGGTCATGTCCAGTTCTTACCACCACCGCCATTTCTGAAATATGCCGTAATTTTGGTACTACTGTGTCGTCCGTGTTGCAGATGCGTAGAGACGACACTTCATCTTGACATTTTAAAATACATTATGGTCGCAAAGAACCTGTAGCAAAACAGCGGGAGTTGAGATAATCTGGGCGACATCTATTACAGTGCGGTGTGATTTCTTTTTGTTACATGTATGGTATCTAGAACCAACGTTGGATTGTGTCATTTGTTCAGGTCACCGCAAAGAACACCACATATTTGGATCTTAGCGTGACCCTGTCATATGAAACCACCGTGAATCTAACACGCATACAATGACTGCCACAGTGTTTATTTTTCTTTCATACATTAACTTTGTGTACTGTACTTGAATAAACTGTACTGTTTCAAATGATGCGCACCAGACGTCAACTCGTTCTTTTCATAACGATTTTTAAAAGGACTTGTTTGTTTCAGTTGGTTAATTGTGGAAATTTGTAGCTAGCGAACTTGAAATCGTAGTAACCTATTCCGTCATAAACCTATATACATCTGTGTGTGCGGTTTCTTCCGATTTCCTCAGGCGCGCATTTATCTGTATCGGTATCTGTATGTTACATTCCGTCACGGACGCAGTTACATCACATATTTTATACAGGTTTATTGCTGGTGATAAAGATGTCGCACGTACATCTTAATAGAGATTGTAATGGAACACGCTGTACAAGTACACGATTCGACTGAGGAAAGCGCTCGGTTGGATCTTGCCACAATTTTTCCGCAAAAGTTTCCCAACGTTAATCATGTTTTGTACGACATCTTCTTGGTTGTTAATCGTAAGAGAGGAGAGCGTTTTATTTCCACACACAAGCCAATCAAAGAAATCTCACGAGTTTTATTTTTAGCAAGTAACACCTCGCCATAAAATCTTTGAAAAGCCGATTGTTTCGAGAAGGCAATCTGACAAACTTTCAGAGGTTAACTTGGGACTGGAAAGTCGACGAAACCCCGATACGTAAAAATATTACGATTACAATGTAACTGATAAATTAGAATTTCAATATTTATTCATTTTTTTTTCAAAACTTGCCAAAATAGTAAATATTCACATTACGACGTCTGCTCGATAAAATGAGAAAATGACCTTGAAACTGACTTAAAAAAAACAACAAATTACACGCACTATAGGTGTAGCCAAGTATGCAGAAGAATGCAATACATATAAACGCTAAATAAAGGTGTATATATAAGTATTGTGGCGAGATCGTAGGGTATAAAAGTTCATAAAGCATGAGGCACATAACACGACCTGTTAACCGGTTAATTTGTGTTCGGTTTATCGATTAATAAAGCAGCCAAATTTGGCAAAACAAACACGCACACACACACTTGATTTGCGAGTTGTTGTTTTTAAAATAATTTTCTGTGCGAAAGAGTTGCAAAGATTTTTACACCTTTTGCAGGGGCTCAGAAAAGCCTTCAATAGTGAATCTGATTCGACTGGAAATGAACGATTGATTCTTAGTGCAGCAATACCTGCGGGACAGTCGGATATCGACACTGGCTATGACGTTCCAGAAATGGATAAGTACGACATTTTGTTTTAAAAACTACATCACAATCGTCAATTTTTTACTTGTTTCGGCTAACTTTTTGTCATGGAGATATATTTTTATGTCGTACTGGTGTTAAGCTGTTATATATATATATATATATATATATATATATATATATATATATATATATATATATATATATATATATATATGTGTGTGTGTATATATATATATATATATATATATATATATATATATATATATATATATATATATGTGTGTGTGTGTGTGTGTGTGTGTGTGTGTGTGTGATGTAAAAGTGGGAAATATATTATTCCATAAGGTTCTTGTAATAAGTAAACAGTTTTGATTATAAACAGCTATCCATCACTTTCTTCCGTCAATATGCAATATTTTGTCTCCTTTGTGATTCTGGCACAATTTGAAACGTCTCTATATCTACCTGGTAATAATGTTCAACATGACTGTAGATTATCGTTACTGGATGCACACGAGTCCTGTTTAATTAGGAAATATGTGACAGCGGTACAAGTCTGATGGGAGTGATGAGCAAGTTAGACTTACTTCATTTTGCTGTCCACGTTCATAGCAATCTACGAGACTCTACATCTTTCAGCTACTTTCCAACAGTTTCACACCATAAAATTTCATCTTTCTCCAGATACCTGGATTTTGCCAGCATCATGGCGTACGACTTCCATGGCCCCTGGGACGACACAGCAGAACATAACAGCCCATTGTATGAAAGACAGTCGGAGAGGGGGTTCCAGAAAACATTGAACGTGGTACAAAACTCTTCCTCTAGGATTATTATTCATATTTAATGCACTTTATTCCTCAGTTAGTATGTCAACGTTTAACCACAAAGCCACAAAAGACAATTTCACAAGAGAAAGCATAACAAAACACTTTAAAATTACGAAACGCGATTACCAATCAAAGTCTACATTGTTTTTTGAAGTAGATAAGTACAGTTAATTACAAAACAAAGGTTGAACGATGATGAGTGCTATTACATTATAGGGCGAGCAAGGCAGTACTAGCTGCAACAACTGACCCTAATCGAAGGCGTCAGTGTGTTAGCTATTAAATGTTTGCGGCATGTACCAAAATGTTCATCCTGAATATAATTCATCATGGATCCAATATTTCGTTGAGCTGGTTGTATGTTAAAAAGTGCACTAATTTAAGCTCTAAAACAAAATTGCACCACTGAGTTTACAATATTGAACGCTTTTAAATAAATTTATAAACGTGTTTTTGACATTTTTTTACATAAAAATGATCGTTCAGACCATGTGTCTGAGCAAGCGAATAAATGGCAGGAAAACGTGATTTTGCTGACCTGCGTGTTCTTTGTTACCTATGCATTGACACATGCCCGTTTAAACGGGCACAAATACATATATGAAGTCTTTGATCCTTACTTCACGACTTTATTTTACAAAATAAGAGTTGGCGATTGCATTTAGTAAATTTTCTATATAATTGAATAACATCTCATTGCTATTTGTACATATTGCGAAATGAAAGCAATATTTGTTTTCCTTCCCACTAGCATTGCACCATGGTCCCCCAGTTTTGCAAATAATTTCTTATTTCTTAAGGAATAAAAAGCACACATAAGTACATACGTAACGTGCCTTAAGAAACAGGGGGAGCTGCTAATGACTAAGGTACCATAAAAACACAGGGAACTGCTGCTAATGACTAAGGTATCTTAAAAACACGGGGAGCTACTAATAATGACTAAGGTACCTTAAAAACACAGGGAACTGCTAATGACTAACGTACCTTAAAAACATGGGGAACTACTGCTAATGACTAACGTACCTTAAAAACACAGGGAACTGCTGCTAATGACTAACGTACCTTAAAAACATGGGGGAACTGCTGCTAATGACTAACGTACCTTAAAAACACAGGAAACTGCTGCTAATGACTAACGTACCTTAAAAACACAGGGAACTGCTAATAAAGACTAACGTACCTTAAAAACACGGGGAGCTACTAATAATGACGAAAATCTTTATACCTAAGTGTACGTAGAAATTTCTTTATTGTTTCTATTAAGAGTTTGTTATGTTCTATCCCATAATGCGAGCCAATGTTGACATGACGTTTTCAGTGTTAAACGTCGTGGTAGCTTCTTGTTAAACAACTCGGCACTTGTACAATACGTGCTTAAGTTTGTCTTTTTGGAAGTTACCAAATATATATATAATTTCTTTATTAAAGCTAAAATTTATAATTTCACAAAAAGTTAACGGATAAAATGATATTCTCCAGAAATGGGCAGCGGATTATTGGGTATCGAAGGGTTTAGGTAAAGACCGCATCAACATCGGGATACCGACCTATGGACGGACATTCACCCTCAGAAATCCAGCATACGATATTATGATAGGAGCTGCTGTAACGGGATCCGGACCACCGGGG
Organism: Sinohyriopsis cumingii; assembly: GCA_028554795.2. Lineage (NCBI taxonomy): Eukaryota > Metazoa > Mollusca > Bivalvia > Unionida > Unionidae > Sinohyriopsis > Sinohyriopsis cumingii. The sequence continues at coordinate 149,409,238 of CM068825.1, forward strand.
AAATATTCCAACAGCTCCGGATTCCTAGCTTATTATGAGGTAACCAAAATGAAAAGTTCAAACTATACTGATCCTTTCCGCTCTGTAAGCAAAGGTAAAGAAAAAAAATATACGCGAAACGTAATGGTTAACTAGTTTCAAGACATAATTTTGTTAACCCATGGTGAATGGAAAATTGGTCCAGTTTTGATGGAAACGTTTAAAGCATTCCGCTGTCCCGTTAGAAGTATCTTGAAAGATGGATGCAAATGAAAACATGCCAAGCTTGGCAAGCATGCACGTATACAAGTACATGCAAATGTCTATGGATTGAGCGTTGTCATAGTCTGTTTTCAGTTTTATGTTAACCAGCACATAACTGGTTATTCAATATATAATGCACTTTTCCCGTGATTAAATGGTTACGATGACCAATTTGTAAAGGTATATAGACTTTTATTTTCAAAACTTCAGCCAGATCCTTCTTGTGGTCTTAGCTTTTTGTTTTTGAAATAGTTGCCAATCTGGGATGGCTCTGTATGTTATTTACATTATAGATGAAAGTAATGATGGAGAAGAGCCGGTTGTTTGAGTTGTAAGGAATGGCAATTTAGATGAAACAAAAATCTTTTTAACGTGCATATATTTTTCTGCCGTGAAATTTATAGGACTGTATCATATACAATTCTTTTTATTTCTGGAAACATTTTAAGACACCTATGTTAGGATCCATTTTGTTAAAAATGTAGGCTTTCACTAGGTTTAATGGTCTCGTGGTCCGTGAATTGCAATGACAAACTTTTCATAAGGCCTTGACCAGATTACTAGCTATTAACACGGCTACCTACTGCACAATTTTTCTTGAACCCTGTGAGCGAGACTGTGAGAAAAAAGTATTTGAAATAAATGCAACTCAAGAACTAAAAACAAATTTAATTGGCAATTAGATGTCATGACATCAAAGAGCCCTGTTTCTTCAGAAGAGGTTGAAATTTAAAAGTGCGAATACGTGCATTGACGCTCGTACTACATTTTTCTTCATTCTTTTCAGATATGTGATTTAATGGAGCATGGAAACGGAAGGGAATTTTGGCACCACGAGCATCAAGTGCCTTATTTTGTTACGAAAGATACTTGGATAGGCTACGAAGATAGACGGAGCATATTAGAAAAGGTATTCTAACATGAACCCATTTCATATCACTATACAATACATAGACACAACAAAATGTATGTTTTATTCCAGGTGGGGAGATGACAAGTTTGATACGTCATAGAAATATAGAGGCCGTCAGGAGGTGACATATGTTCCTACGCCTTATCAAACGAGTTCTTTCCCCCGACTCGGAACAAAACAGATTTGTGGTTTTGGATTTATTACATATTACCTATTTATTCACACATTCTTTTATGTTTTTTAATGAATACTTAAAAAAGAATGAATTAGTCATTTGGCATTTTATGAAAGATATTGTACAACCCACATGTATGTAACTGGGGCTAAGCCTAGGTTGGTGTTGTTGTTGATGTAGGGTTTAACTCCATATTTCAGCACAAGATAGACTATACATGGCGACCAGTAGAAATGGTGGAATAAGAACCCGGGTAAACCTCGGGAAGAACCACCGACCCATGAGAATCTAATGGCAAACTTTCTCACATACCCACATTGGCTAAGTCTAGGTTTATACTGTGCAGCTGCGTCATCGGTTTGTCTGAACTGCAAATATAGATTGACTCTTAGCTGTGAACTTTTGAAAAATATATCGGAAACAGGAATTGATTTAATCAGCAGTCACATGAAAGTGGACATTTTCCTTATTTCTCAAATGGAACATAGGTCTTGGATCAGTATGTGGCCCTTTTGTTACTTTACTTGCTGAATACATACCCTGCTTACAAGCAAATTTCAATGCAAATTTCAAAAGTTAACATTAATTAAATATATTGATTTTTACAACGAAAGCCCAATACTTTACAGCACTTTCAAACTCTGTTTTCATTGAATACAAGACATTATTGATGCATTGAACTTAAAGTGATAATTTAAGCACATATTTTGACGAAATCGAACATTCGGTCTCTTTCTACCATGCAGCGTGGATTTTTAACATTGATTTTGATATATTTTAGCAAGACAATTCTAGACAATATTGCAATATTGTACTGTTCTCTTTACTTTTTTAATACTTGAACAGTTGTAAGAGTTAAAAATGTAAGCAAACGTAAACTTCCTCAAGTGTACCTCAGTGATGAAAAGGTCACAATAACCTTGTAACATGATACAAAGTCACAATAACCTTGTAACATGATAAAAAGTCACAATAACCTTGTAACATGATAAAAAGTCATAATATCCTTGTAACATAACAAGTCGCAATAACCTTGTAACATGACACAATTCTTCTAAATTTAAGTCACACTCAGAACTGCTGCTGCTTTCTGTGATACGTTTACCTTTATGACACAAATGTTGGTCTGTTTTATTCTCAGAGTTACGAAACATTCGATTTCTGGGTAATTTTAATGGACGAATTGTAAATTCCTCCACTTTAACTTGCTCCTTAAAGTACAATTCTGCAGACCATAGTTTTGAAACTCTAAAGCTGAAAAAGAATATGTCTAAGCTTGGCGTTTTATTTAGATGATTTACATCGCGGAACGTCTCCTATTAAATAAACATGGGGTCAAGTTTTCCTCGAACGTGGGGTACTTCTAATCATGTCTTTAATCTTGACAGGACTCCCAGTCTTTTTTAATTTGTCTAGATTTTTTTTAGAAAAGGTCTATCCAAGATTTCAGCGGCGAAGTATCTGCTACCCCCCTCTTATTGTACTCTCCCATTCTCCCCAGCGGTAAAAGCGGCCATTTTCACCCAGTATACTTGTATTTCTTAACATTACGAACATGACATTTTTAATAATTCAAAACGTATAGCACTAAATCATTTCCTATAGTTTATTAGGGCACTGATATAGAATATTTCAAGTTGCAAAAGTAGTTCCGGCTGGGTGTGCGGTACGGAAATTTTAGGTGTGCGATACTTAATCACAGATATGAACACCTGTATTGTACGCCAGATCAGCCATGCAAGATTAAATGGGTATGCAATAAATGGAGAAGAGAGGTATTTATCCTCCAAAATGCACACCGTTTCAGAGCGCTGAACGCGTCACAAACAGCAACGTAACATTCTGAAGTAATCACAACGGTGCGCAGTTATTAGTGGAATGACACGTTAGTAAACTTATCGTAGTATTAAGTCGACAAAAAGAAATGGGTGTAAATAAGTTGGCATTTGTTGATTTACATGCTTGAACCCATATCGAAAGATAAGACGCGCGTTTCGCTAGAGTTTTATTTCTAAAAATATACATTCAATTGGTATTTCATATATAAGTTTAATTCATTTCTTAAATTTCATTCACTCAGTTGATATGGACAAAGAAAATGTCATACTTGTACACTCCCGTACGTATTTTACCCATCTTTTATTTTGATTTCACGTACTCTGAATTGGAAATTTGTACTTTTCAAGGTTGGACAGATTTCTATATCTCGATTGAAGTTAGAATATCAAAAGTCGAGGACGTCGAACACGAATTCAAGATTCTTGATAACGAAACGTCGAGATCACAGGACAAAGACTAGCTAACCACGTGGTCACTCGGTTCATTATAAATGTTCGTCAAAAATATAGAATACATTTACAGTCGAATGATGAAGCAGCTCTCTTTGCTAGATTAAAATAAATCAAATGTATTTGGCCTCATTACGAAAATTATAGTTATTATTTTTCAAATATTCGCATTTTCGTTTTCAGACGAAGTTCATCGTCGAAGAGGGTTATGGAGGAGCAATGATATGGTCACTTCCTCTTGATGATTTTAGTCAATCTTGCAATTCTTCACAGTGGCCATATCCGCTGACAAGAACAATAAATGACTTTCTGCGTCAAGTCGAAAGGGGCGAAAGTTTGGCATACAATTTTAGTACAATCCCTCCAGCATATACGGAAAACTCGTTCTTGACAACAGAAGGTGCAAGGGCCACCTCAGCCATGACGGCTGTACCGACCTCTTCAGGCAAAAGTGTTTCGGTACCAAAAGAGAAAAATGGAATTCATCCACCAGATGTAAAAACAAGTAATGCTATTTAAGAGTATCCTTTATCTCGTCTGTGATTATGTGTCTGATGGCGTTGTCGTCGTTATGTTCGAAAGGTATTGACGTAATTTTTCTTGGGGATTTTATTCCGTTTTTAGGACACTGTTTGCATGTACAATCTTGGGACATGCTAGACATATTCATCTTTCAGGTTACTTTTCATGACGGACAAAAGGTTACATTAACCTTTTCATGTCGCATTGATCAGGTCAAGTGTTTGTACTTTTCTCGGTTTCTTGGTCACTGTTGCGCATCATCAGACTCAAGCTATACTTCTCAGCAAGATACATGTTAATCACAGCGACCTATTTTTCTTCAGCTTCTGATTTGGTAAGTGGTTATAGAATATGCGAAGGCAGAACAGGCAGAATATGATGAACTTAATTCATTTGTAATTTTTGAAGCCTGTTTATAAAATATAATATCACATGAACTCGTTATCTTATTATGTTTTGCGGCCTATTGACATCCATATAATGACAAGAAAAGGAATCTCGCCAGATCAGATTCAGAACTTTGGGCATTTGTTTTGTTGTTATTATTATTATTATTATTATTATTGTCGTAGTTGTTGCTAATAATTTTTGCTTGGTATTTTTTGATTATTTTTCTTCACGCTGTATAGAAGTACACAAAATGTTTGACAGCCTTCCTTTTTTTAGTATTTCAAAGAATACTACAACCGTTCGAGGTCATTGGAGAGTAGTTTTCATATACGAGTGAAAATTCTTTTAGCAACTACAATGTACTCCTAGTTTTGGATAATTCTCAGTGAGAAAACATATCCTAGGATACTTATTGGAATTTGCGTTGGGAATGGTTACAAATTATCATATTTGTTTGTTATCGTCCACATCACGGGTACGTTTTAAGATGGTTCTGTTTAGATTAATAGTCCCGAACGCCTGTCAACACTAGAACAGTATATGTGAAATCACATTCATTTTGAACTAGGTAAGACACATGTACTTCAATTCAGTTTAAATTTGTAGATCTTGGCAGTATTAGGGTTGATTTAGGGACAGACTTGTCCGTATACAGACAATGGGAATTAACATTACAGTCGCCATTTTGAAATGGGTCTGCATACATACAGTGGAATGGTTAGTAAGTGTGGCAGTGGTCAGGTCCTACGGCGAATTGGTTAGTATATAGATGAGTGTTGGTTAAACGGACATAAATTCTTAACACTACATTTACTCTTGACCGTAAACCGGCTGATACTGTTAATCCTATGGACATTTTTAAGACTACATTTCCCCTTTTCTGTATAAGGGCCCCTAATGCTAATACTATGATGGTCACCAGGATCAACATTTGAGCAAAACTTACACATTTTAACATTATATCTTAATTGTGTGCTTTTAACGACCCTTAATTTTATGGACTTTTTAATATTATATTCCACTTGTCCGTATATCGACCCCCTATACTACTGACATTCCAATATAAAGGCATGTATAACAGCCTGTAATCGTAATTCATTTTAATATCGGCATAAAGCGATATCTTAATAAACTTTTGTGTGCTTATTTCTTTTTCAGAATGCCGAAAATATCGACTTGTGTGTTATTACACGAACTGGTCTCAATACAGACAAGATATTGGAAAATTTCTACCAGAAAATATACCACCTCAGTTGTGTACGCATGTGATTTTTGCCTTTGCTGATGTGGTGGAAAACAGACTGGAAGCACTGGAATCAAACGACGAAGATTTGTAGGTATCTGGAAGTAGTGCATATGTGAGACAGGGACCAATTATTGTTTTGATTGCTGTTTTGTTTCTTATAAATCCACTATAGGGATACGAGCACATTAAACTTCCAATTCAAAAACACCAGACCAGCACTTCTTAGGGGCACTCGGAAAATTATTTAACTCTGAACACAGCATGTGCAGTAATTTCTGTTGATACGTACACATCACAAATGGGACCCAGCTACGTTGTATTTATTTTAACCGTTTTTAGACAAGAAATTTTGAAATTTCATTAATGTGAAATTAACAAAAATGGCATTAAAAGATATTTGTTTTGGACAGGATGAAAGAGTGGATTAACATTAAAAATAAAAATGATATTTTGTTAATTAAAATAATGACAAATAAGTAGTATTACTCAAACGTTGGAGAAAATAGGCATATTTACAGATCACGTTCAAATTAAGTTTCAAATTAGCTGAATCAGCCTTTATCGCAGGATGGTTTTAAAGAAGTTTATAAGAGAAAGGAATAAGTTGCCTATTTGGTGTAGATTTTAGAATGTATTTGAAAACAAGTGTAATAAAAATTGGAGTGATTTTAAAATGTCTGATATGTTAAAAGGAGAGAAGTATCTGAATATCACTAGTAAGCAACACAAAATGGAAGGAATGATAAACAATATATGGCGACTACAATCTAAATGATGTATTAGAAGAACGACTACAGTACAAGAGTTTAAATTGGTCTACGGAATTTGAAAATAAATAATGGGTAATAAAAATCAAATGTTGATGCAATCATGGGGACAGTTAAACTTCTTTAAAACTGCAATCAATGTAGGTATGACAATCGTGCCAACTGTACAATCAATGTAGGTATGGCTGGCAATCGTACCAGCTGTACAATCAATGTAGGTATGGCAATAGTGCCAACTGTACAATCAATGTAGGTATGGCTGGTAATCGTGCCAACTGAACAAACAATGTAGGTATGGCAATCGTGCCAACTGTACAATCAATGTAGGTATGGCAATCATGCCAACTGTACAATCAATGTAGGTATGGCAATCGTGCCAACTGTACAATAAATTATGCAGTTTTCCTGTGCATATTCTTTTGTATACAATTTTAATATATCTATACTGACCGCCTAGTGGTTCGAGCGTCTGCCCCGAATGCGGAAGTCGCGGGTTCAAACCCCGGCCGAGTCATATCAAAGATTTATAAATATGGCACTAACAGGTGCAACGCTTGGCGCTCAGCATTAAGCGGTTAGTGTTAGGACAGGTCGGCCTGGTGTCAGGATAATGTGACTGGGTGGGACTTCATGCTACATGTCAGCGGCATGATGCCCCAATGCTACACACCACTATAAACTGCCAAACCACAGACAACGATATGACTATAAAAAAATGTGAAAGCTACGCTAAAAATCCAAATTACACACATACACGCACACAATACATTTATAAAACTTTCAATCACACACAATAAGCACAGAAGGAAGCCAAATAAATTATATTTGAAGGGATGTAGGTCAAATGGATAAAGTAAAATAAAATAACCGTTTCTTGCAAGTATATAAAGATTATTTAACATGGTAAGATGTATTCTATTCAGAACATTCAGTTAACACTAAAATCAAACCAACATTTTACAATCAATATGTGACACACGCCTTGCCTGAGGTGAAGTATTCCGAAGGAACATAGTGTCACATGCATTGAATGCTGCAAATGCAACCGAGAAATAATTGTAAACAAAAATATTTAAACGAAGAAAAGCAAGGTATCAGAGATAAGTCTGTGCAAATGAAACTATCTGAAACAGTCTTAATACTGATAAACTATTTTGTGCTGTCGTCAGTCTTACAAAGTTTTACAATCAAAGAAGGAATTGTATCTATCGCACACAGAAGCTAAACGTTTCGACCTAATTACAAATACGAGGCCAACAACGGAAATAATACGCAGCGAAAGATAAGCGCCGTCTACGAAATTTACAAAATATATCACGGTAAAATTATGCAGTTGGATACTAAAGTAAATCTCAAGAGAATGGCGTACCAGGATAATGGACACGAGTTAATAATAATAATAATAATAATAATAAAATGCAGGTAAACAGTTCTGGAATGTTTTACTTCCATAAATATTATCACAAAGGTTGCGTACGTCCGTTTAATTGATGACTTTCTGTAATTTGATAAGACCGCATTGTGAAAGTTATACTTTTTGATATAGGCTATACTCCACAAGAGTTTTGACTGGTGATATCCAGTATCTTCAGTACGTGTACGTTGCGTATCGGTCCAGTATCGTTCAGTACGTGTACGTTGCATATCGGTCCAGCCCAGGTTTAATTCAGTCACTAGCATCTCAATGGACTTGATTGAACGCCAAGTCAAGTTGTAGTGGTTGGTGAGTTTCGCGCTGATCTTGTTGTGAATGTGACTCTTGTGGTTATTGTGTTCGTTTTATTAAATTTATGGTTTTGTTATCATATTGGCGCAGATTTTGCTGTTTAGAAGATGTATTACATTTTTTGACATTCTAACTTCTGACTGACATTGAAGTCAACTACTGTCGTCCAGCTTCTGAACGATTTGGTCTCAAGCATATTCTTGCACATTAGATAAGTTTTATCTTTGCAGTGTGTGCTTGAACCTTTTACGTGCAGGTCTACAGTGCGCAGCAAAAGGAACTGGTTGATTTATACCATTCATACGTTCGGTTGATTCGATCTTGTGCCAGAATGACGTTATAAATTTGTTGAATCTGGGTGGAAAACAGCAAAGAATGGGACGCGCATGTTGATATTCTTACGATTTTAGGAGGGTTCCGGTATCGAGAATTCTAGTTTTGTTAATATCCTGCTAAGTGTAGCTACCTCTGTGTCCTTTCTATCTTAGAAGCTAATGAGTCTATCGTGCATTGTTTCAAAAGTAACTGGGTTCGAATAAATGCGTTTGATCCGGACATACTTTAAGATAACTTCACCAAAGGTTGCTGGAGTTCAGCGACATTTGGTATGTAGTTGCAGATTATTGAGACCTTGAATGAATTAAATTTCCGGTAGCCCTCGGGACCATGTACAGAGTTTACGCCACTGTCTGTGATCGAATGTATTTTGCTTGATTTCTCTAGTATTGTCTTGTGACTTTATATTGCTGTGTTGATGATGCCTTGACTTAGTTTAATGTCAAGTACTCCACATCATCCTTTACAAGAGTTGTGAACCCCACGTGCCTGTTCTTCTAACTTTGCTTGTTGAAGCATAATTTTACTTAGGAATATTGTATTCAGCCCAAGTTTTTGTACACCATTATATTGATGAGACACTGAACGAGTTGTATTTCCAGTATTTTACAACAACATTTAGAAGAATTTTGGCTCCTGCTTGCTTGGTTTTGCAACAGATTTCTGTTTAAGGCCCCGTCAAGCATATTTAGAGAGCGGCCCCGTCAAGCATAGTTAGAGAGCCACACTGTTTTTATCGATCAGAATCGTAGAATCGGATGTCTGAATCTTGGAAACATAACTTGTCTTATAATGGATAAAGCTCATAAATGAATCCATACATTTTCACGTCAGTCTATTTTGGTGTCACTTTTATAAACAAATAAGTAAAATCTGTAGATTTCTGGCTGCTACATACGAAGGATTTGATAAGTCCAGTGTACGATGTGATTACATAACTCTCCAGGGCTGTAGCAATCAAATCTCACGTTCCTTCACCACTGTAATTTTTGTTTTATGTAACCATGTACAATGATTATTATAAAATGATAAGGAAATCACATTTTCAACTCTCTTGATCAATCTGCATTAGATACCGCAGGCTGAATATGCTAAGAAACGAGGCCAAAGATCTAAATATTCTGATATCAGTTGGTGGATGGAATGCAGCTACTCATGATTTCACTCGTATGGCAGCAACACGTTCTGCAAGGTCAACATTCATTCAATCCACCATCGACTTTTTACGCCGGCACAAGTTTGACGGACTGGACATCAACTGGGAATATCCAGGACAAAGAGGTGGTGATCTGAGCGACAAGAAGAATTATGTTCTTTTGTTGAAGGTAATTTTTAAATGTTATTTTCCTGGATATGGCACCCTACAATGCTACACTTTTACCATAATTAGAGTAAATGAATAAATAATTGTGTAGTTGTGTACCAATTTCAGTAATTTCTCACCTGCAAGTTTTGATGAATGTAATCTTTTACTTAAATGATCTTTAAAAAATGAATTTATTACAAAAGGTTGCTATTATAAGCAAATAAGTGGTAAAGAAAGCACATTTTAAAAGTTGGACGTGCAAGATGTGGCTAATTCGTCTAGCATTCTAAATATATAATGTAGACAACGTAGGCATGTATGAAAAGTGTACATACAGTTGAATCCTTCCCTATTTTAAAATATTTTAAAAATACTTTTATACGTTTATTTGAAAAGTCAGATCGTGTACACAAGAAGTTCGTGTTGTTAAATAATGTTGTTCATTTATAGGGAAGAAGATTCATAACGTGTTGTTAAATAATGTTGTTCATTTATAGGGAAGAAGATTCATAACGTGTTAAATAATGTTGTTCATTTATAGGGAAGAAGATTCATAACGTGTTGTTAAATAATGTTGTTCATTTATAGGGAAGAAGATTCATAACGTGTTGTTAAATAATGTTGTTCATTTATAGGGAAGAAGATTCATAACGTGTTTTTGACTATTGACATTAAATCAGTATAAACTATAGCTTATTTACTAAAATGTAAGTTATAGTAAATAGAATCAATAATAATTTGAAAGTTAGTTTAAACTCTTGTTACTACAATGATACCATGACTCTTGAACCCAGTTTCCTAATGTCATATTAGTTGTGATTAATAGAAAGAAAAACGTGACCTTCGAAATTTAGATCTGGTCTTTGAGGCTAACATTGCTACCAAAATCCAAATCATTAAATGCGCAAAACCCCAGAGTTAAGATCTAAATTTCCTCGTTTTGAAAATTGTGTATCTCAGTGGATTGTAGAATGTTGCAAATATCAATTGTGGGCTGATCTGGCAAAAATGATCAAACAATCGCCAGAAAATCAAACATGCTAAGGATATGACGACACGCATTGATGTGAATACGAACCATGTGATAACAGCACGTGCAATGGTGACCAAGATAAAATGGAAGCTGAATTGAGAAAAACGTCTTGCACAAATTTCCTTAGTATGCATTCCATCAAACTGTACTATATAATACATATGCTTTATCTTTCTGTTCATTTTCTAAGATTTTCTGTCGCGCAGCCGTTAAATAATGTCAAATATTGACCTAGGTTTACTGGGGTATTGTAACCTAGTATTAATTGCCACGTTTGTTTTGCATCATCGTCGGTAGGTTAGACGAGTACATGCGTTGTACATGCGATGCTTGCTTGTAGGAGTTGTCGTAAATATAGATAGGGGTAATCAAAGCATACAATTAAGAAAACGAGTTTACATAATCTTTTTAGTATAAAATATTTTGTGTACTTCTGTGTATAGATTAATGTATGGTGAAGGATAATATTTCCAAATTAAAATTGTCTGGCACGAGTCTGTTTGCATGTAACACAACCCAGGTGCTGTGTTTACTGTGTGACCAGTTTATGAGCAGGGTGGCATGTACGAGGTCAATCTTTGCTGTGTTAGGAAGTCGACTCGTACCCCGTTTACAGAGAGCACTACATACTAATTTACTTATAGATGACAGAGAATATAACATACTTAGTTAAAGTATGAAAATATGTCGGGATAGTCTGCCTATAATTGGCTTTTGAATCTCACTTTGCTATATATATCAATCATTTTATCTTTGTATAAGCTTTTGCATCTCTTTTCAATTTTCTTTGTAATGTTTTCATATTTTCCACTCACTGACAACTTTGCCACCGACAATGTGGCTGTTTCGGTTTGATAAGTTGAACGTTTTGCTTCTATATTTATGTGTAGTTGCAGTACATACTATGCATTTTCCTTTGATTTATTAGATCTTTTCTCGCTTTTACGGTTAGTATTAAAATCAGTTTTCATTTTTATTCTAGTTATTGTCTATGTCGCTTTTTTTGTTATTTTAGAACACAAAAGCGACCAACTTTACAAAATGCAAGGGATGCGCTGTCTCGGAGGTTGCTCACCACATGTGCATAACATCTTCGTATTGCGTTTTCCTCTAAACGTGCTGATATCTGCATAGCGTGGTCGAAAATCACGTGTGTATGTTCGAAGCGAAGTTGAAAGCAACGAGAAGGGAGCGCAAGGAAGCCATCGAAGACCTATTCTGAGTTTGCACCTAAAACATGGAATAGTTTTCGTTATTGGATATGCAGTTCTGTCCCTCCCCATTGGCAAGATATTCCTCGTTTTTGCCAATGAGTCCATAATTTCCTGGAAATTGCAGAACTCGCTCTTCCTGAATCAAATGCACTGCCATCTACTAATCTTCATTCAGAATAGAAAATGAAGTGAAATGTCAGGGAAATGGCTTCAAAAATTCTTGTGTGGAGAGCTTACATACTTTTCATCGTTACGCCTTTCTAAGAGGAAATGAATCTGTGGTACCTTCTGACACATGGGTTTGCAGCCTATCTTTACGGGAGATTTTCTCCAGCTTATTTTTGGCAGGCCGTCCTGGTGGTGCTTGGATCAATGTCAGTAGAGCTATTAAGTGGGACTGCAAAGATGTCGACCTGTCTTCTCTTCGTCATTACAGGGACCCGTCAATCGGTCTGTTCGAATAACCAGGCTATCATTGCCGGACGCCGCATATTTTTACCTGGAGGGATCTCGTTATCTTTCCACTTTTCCCCTCATGATGACTACTTCAATCTTCATATCTCAGTAGACATCCATCGATTATCCCCCTACAGCCATGTTTGTGGACACGAGTTTCATCAATGAAAAAGGTTTGCTGAAGCACGATAACCGCGCCCGCGAAGAGACTAACCTCGATCGATGTCAGAGTCCGAACATAACTATGGAACTAAACGAATTCAGCTTCAAAATCTGCGGCGGAAGAGATTTACCGCAGTACGTCTCTGAATTAATGCCCACACCCCCATAGGCATGTCACGTTAAGCCTTGGTATATGTAGATAATGAAGATATCAATTTTTCCATTATTTACTTGAGATCAATTAAATTGTCTATTACTTATCAGAGATTTCGAAGGGTACAGAACATTATGAAATCGTTACGTTAAGTCGGCTACCACTTTCGTTTTTGGCCACATGGCACAATTCGCATGAAGAACCAAATAACGTTGATGTTTTTAATGCTGAAATAGATACGTCTACGTTTTGACATCACCTCTTCTCGGTTCTATAAAGACTAACGTCGAGTTTTCCAGACTGCATATAAAAACAAGTTGAATATACTATGGAAACTCATTATCATATGGACATCACATTGTTAAGCAATTCCCATACAGCATTTTCAGGTCTTGACTTGCTGAGGAACGATACCTTCGTAGACCAGTATGTATGGCTGATCTTACAGAAGAGATACGATCCTTTCTGCTATTTGGAAGCTGTACTGGAGCTGTGAGAAAGCAGGATGCGCATGAACTACCCCTGCATCTCGCTCGGCATGTTTCCTCTTTTCGGCAGTAAAAGTCGCAGCGTTTCGATGTTCGATACCAAAAGAAGAAGCAAGTAACTCCAATCATCAACAGTCATTTTGCTTCCGGAGCAGGTGGACAATTGTTGTTAGCGACAAAATCTAGCTTAGGCCAAAGGAACCTCAACCTCAACATCATTAGTAGTCCAGTAGGCTCCAGAGTTCGAAACATTTAGACAGGCTTGGGTGGATCTGTTCCAACACAATGAATAGGTGATACAAGTAGTTTGGAGGGGTTAAGGGTGTCTGGCTTCAATCTCCTTCCACGTTCGACTTCTTCTATGATGGATGTCCCATGCCATTTCAATGAAATGCCGTTGTTGTGGAAGGAAAGTAATAGCTTAGCTATCTATTCCATGCAGGAAGCAAAGATTGATCGTAAATGGACTGTGTCTGATGCCAAAGGCAAAGGACATGGTGCAACCTGTGATTGATGTATGTCAGCTCAAGAGATTCACAACTGCATCGAAGTTCAGCATCGAATGGGCGCGGTCTGTCAGGTAGTCCCTGAGGAGAAAAGAAATCGCACAAAGATCTGGATCTGAATTATTTAATATTCACAGTATTTTCCTCGTCCCGTTAAGTTTATCCGGTTCAGTTCTAAAACAGTTTAACAGCTAGGGCTTAATATCACGACAAGCACGTTCACCAATGTCGTCTACTGTGTCGTTGTCCACTTTTTCCAGTCAACCTCGTCTAAGGAGACGGCAAAATATAACCTGACATAATCTATAACAGAGATTACGATTATAGACCTGAGCTAGCTGCTCAATCTTCTTGTACAATTGAGATTTTTTTCAAGAGGTAGAGATGGAATCTTTCCCAGCATTTCGTCCATTCTGTGCAAGGAGTTTCTATATTTTGTGTGCAACCCCTCTCTAAACGGATTGCACGCATCACAACACGGTTTGTTGTTAGGCTTTACCACGGTCAGTGAGAATCCAGAGAAAAAATTCAACGCATTACTATTATCAGTGTGAAAGCCATAAGCAACACCTTTCATTCGCGGCACGACTTGGGGTGCAGATATTATCATTTGCCTCATCAAATAACGAAGCACCAGATCATAAATCTTCCTTGTTTGGGATTTTCTTCATTGGCACTGCAGTCTTACAAGTAACGTTAAAGCTACGACATATTCGGAGAAGACTCAATGTTCTGGCCGAGTCGTTACTGAGAAAGGTATAGACTTTGCAATGGTTTCTTCACTGGTTGGTTTTCCATTTGTTCTATTCTCTGTGGGCTATTCAACTGTTTACTTGTTTGTGATCAGGTGGAATCGCAAGTTGTTTAGCTTTAGCAAGACGTGGAAGATTGGTATTTAACTCGGTCGATAAACTCCTTCTCACTGTTCTGATAATCAGAATGATTCAAAAAGACATGGAGATCGGAAAGCGCGAATAAGTGCTCTTCCAAATAACGCTATATGCGTTCCCATGAAAATGTAAACGTTTTTCAAATCTACTCGAGCAAACCAGAACGCAAGTCTTTCTTCTCTGTCTAAACAGAATTCGTCTTTACGCATTGCTCTTTTCAGATGGGTGCTGCGTGGGAAAGACGTGAAACTTGCGAACGTGGAGAGAATTGTATGACCTAGGATGTCTTTCACTTCAAAGACATACAAAGGTCCCTGTAACCTGATGATAGGACAGTTGGATCATACCGTTACAGTTAACTGACATTTTCTCTATTTGTTTGTTAGGAGAAGAAAAGTGACACAATCACCACGAATAGTTATTGATGTAATATCTGACACAATTAGACGCCATAAGAATGCAGATGTGAACCATGACAAAATCATTGTTGTCCAACTATAATCTGAGTAGTTTTGTTCAAGTGTTTGGTGATCAAATGGAACCGCCCGTGGGCTGTAACTTGCCTCGATTCTTCCAAGCTCGGACCCATGTCATTTGAAGCTCATATCATATAAAACAAATTTATTAATTGCCTTGGCTTCAACATGTAGAGTTAGCAATTTCGTGTAGATGGTTTGTTTTCAAAAACGCAAACGTGCTTTGTCACGCAGTACAATTGGACGACAGCATGCAGAAAAAAATGATTATTCGATCCCTTTTTCTCGTTAGAACCTTCCAGAGAGGCTATACGTCAGAAACTCGTTTGTTCCCTGAAGTGTTACTGTAAGCCTACTGCTGCTTTTGTAGGGTTTAACGCCATTTTTCAGTATAAGATGGGATATACATGGCGGCCAGTGTAAATGGTGGTGGAAGAACCCAGGAAAAACCAGGGAAGAACCACCGTACTACGAGAAGCTACTGACAAGTTCTCTCACATACACACATTGGCCGAATCCGAGACTCGAACCCGTGCAGACTTAGGTGAGATGCAGTTATCCGTAACGGTAAGCGCTTTAGACCACTCGGCCACTCGGGACCCCTTAAACCTACTGAAAGTATTGGTCGTGGCCGTCAAAGACTTTCTTCCTTTGAAAGGGGAATACTAGGATTCCACTTCGCAAGTTTAGACATCTTGACTTGTGGGTCATTCGCTAGGCAGACTGTGACTTGTCTCGTGACCTTGCACGTCATTTATGAATCTCGGTTCAAGAACCAGAGAAGATATTAGTATCGACTAGTGAAGCACTTGAACGCAAATATTAAATCCGGTAAAAAGAACCGTTATGCTGGAATTCGCACTATATTTTCTCCTGTTAGCAATCGCAGTCTATTTCCTTCTACTGTCAATAGCAGTCTATTTTCTCCTGCTTCAACTTTTCGTTCGAAATCTGGTTTAAGGGAAGAGGGAGTTTGATAGGGCGGCTCTGGCGTTTATCAAACCACATTTAAGTTAGCACAAACTCGCTCTGGTTCCTTATCAACGTATCTTTTACATTTGTCCAGGAAATGATATAGGTACGACCCGTTTTTATTCTAGTTTAGCAACATCACAGCCGATATACGTTGCCCTCATTTATTAATATTGACCTTCATTTGTTCTACCGCTTATGGTGTGATCATTTAACGTATTCGATTAAATCATACCCCAGCTCTCCGCGAATGCAAACGTTCTGGTTGATATTTTGCTTAAGCTTAGTGATCAACATCCCGGTATACAGGTAGCACTCGTAGCGGAAATGGGGGTGGTGTGAGTAAATGTCATGTGATCTTAAAAGATGCTCTTAATGTATAATGGATGCATAGACGGTAAAGACGAAAGTGTTGGTCATTAGGGGTGAAATAATTTGGGGGAGTAGCGGAAGGTACGATCCTAACGTTAATATGATCAGTTAAGTATTGTGAACAGAACTGACAAGAAATCCCGTTTCTTCAAGTAAAGGAAGTTAACTCTTACCGCACCTTTGTCAAACAGGAAATGAGCCGGGCATTCCAAAGAGAAGCTGTCAAAACAACACGAAGACGGCTTCTTCTGACTGCATCCGTTCCCGCTGGAGAGTATACCATCCTTGTCGGCTATGATATACCGGAAATAGCCAAGTATTCATAGTTTATATTCTTTTGTTTTCTTTTTGTTTGATTTTTAAGGCAACAATTTTCTTACGATAAAGTTGGTTTCCTAAGTATTTATCCAAACTATTTAATATGTGCATTCAGAGAATTTGTAGCCCAGAAAGTGGCTACATTTTCGTGCCATATTCAATTACAGGGTTTTCATTGGTGTCCAGTCAATTATGTTTAATCTTGTCGGCTTATAAAGCTGTATTTGTTATTCTCATATTTTGTTAGGATTAAGAAACAAATTTCTAAATGAATCGAGTACTCATTTTTTGCCATATCGTTTCATAAAGCCAAGGTTTTGGACCCATTTTCCATTTTGTATTTTTTAGATGTATGCTTCCTTGTAGTACTGTTTCATCTAATTTCCCATAACGTTATGAAAATTCATGTAATTATTTCTTGCTTTATGTTAGCTTTTGACTATCAAACCTATTTAATAACGTGGTATTAATTGTTAGGGAGCACATGCGAATTCAAAAATATGTGCCATTTTAAACCTTTCATTTTATCTCTATAATTGTAACATATTCTCCTTGACCAATACATTTATTGCGCATTGTCATGATAACTTGAACTTGACATCAGTATACTAATGATCTACAACTGATTTGTGTAGTAGATCCAGGATTACTTTATGCTGCTGTAAAATGCTCACACCCTTTATCTCAGATTGTATCAGGAAATATGTACCGTTAGCTTATAAACTGTGTTTACTAGTCTGACTTAAAATTTGAGGAGCCTTCAGGGTAGATTTATACATCCTAATTAATCTCACTGTTAAAGTAACCATTCTCCATTAAACATATATTTTACTCGCTGCAGGTATGTAGATTTCGTTAGTTTGATGACGTACGATCTCCATGGTAGCTGGGAAACGACAACAGGCCATATCAGTCCTTTGCATCCAAGGGCAAGCGACAACGAATATCAAAGGAAACTGACGGTGGTATGTATCACTCAGTTCATCCTGGTAACTTAAACTCGACACCAACACTTTAGTGGGTCCTTTGTTTTTCGTAAGTACTATACGATGCTAGGAATTGTTTATTTTGAATATAAAGAAAAGAATAAAATACTAGTTGAAAAACACTTGCCAGGATTTCGTCTGAAAAGAGGGAGACAAAATTTGCTGTCAACTTGCCTTGATTAAAAAGTGATTGCTAGAAAAGAAAGTATATCCAGTAAATAAAAACAAACTTCAAGGTACCTTGTACTGCTTGTCATCTCTAAAAATGATTTTTAAAAATATTTTTTGCAACTTTGAAAAATATCTTGAAGATTCATTTATTCGAAATACAAATAGACAAATTCATGTACAGTGAACGCAGGCAGTTGCCAAAGAAATTATGATATAAATGCTGATGAAGTAGAAGATGATAAAACGGATACAGTAATTTGTCTCTGATACAATAACACCAATGTTCAGTAATTTGTCTGGTACAATAAACTGAGATACAGGATTTGTCTCTGATTCAATAAATCCCATTACGGTAATTTATGTCTTTGATACAATAACACACATTGCGGTAATTTGTCTCTGATAGAATAAAACGCATGTACAGTAAGTTTTATTTCTGATTAGATTGATAATGTAGAAAAAGGTAAGTCCCAGATACAGTAACTTATGTCTCATATTAGATTGATACTGTAGAAAAAGGTAAATTGTTGTTGTTGGGTTTAACGCCATTTTTCAGCACACGATAGGCTATACATGGCGGCCAGTATTAATGGTGGAGGAAGAACCCGGGAAAATCCCAGAAAGAACCACTGACCCACGAGAAGCTACTGGCAAGCTTTCTCACATACCCACATTGGCTAAATCCGAGACTCGAACCCACGCAGACAGAGGTGAGATGGCAATGATCGGTAACGGAGAGCGCTTTAGACCACTCGGCCACTCGGGGCCCCCGAAGAAGGTAAGTCCCAGATATAGTAACTTATGTCTCAGATTAGATTGATAATGTAGAAAATGTAGGTCTCTTATTAGATTTAGCTCATGAATTTTGTGCCCTGTAATCCTACAGGAATATCAGGGCATCAAAAGTTCAACAATAGGATGATAATCACGATCAGTTTGTATTAACAATTCGTTATACAGGATGGAAAATTTCAATTCAATATACAATATGGAAAATTTCAATAAATCAAAAAGTAGCCATAAGACAGATTTTGTTTCGAAAGCGTAGTTGGCAACTCGGTGTTGAAATAATACTAATACTAATACTACTACTACTACTACTACTACTAATAATAATAATAATAATAATAATAAGGACAACAATAATATCCTGAACGATACAATAATAATGATAAAGCACTTTTTGACAGGTGATATTGGCGAATCATTGGCGTGATTCGTTTTATGGAAATGACCACAATACTTGAGAATGGGGAATGCTGGAAAGAGATAATTGGTGTTGAAACTTCATCAAAAGTTATATATATATATATATATATATATATATATATATATATATATATATATATATATATATATATATATAACGTAAATGCCACAAATGAATCTACCTATTTTGACGTTTCAAGGTGAATAATTGCATCAGGTAATTACCGTACATTTACTTAATATAACTCTCATCATATGTTTGACTCGATAGTAATGGGGACAAGTGTAGACCGTAACAGAAAAACTAATGGTGTTTGCAGCGAGTTGTTGAAATATTGTATATTACGTTAAGGTAGAATAGTTGCCAAATAGTGTATACTAAAGAAAGGAGACGGAAATAAAATTGCTTGAAGGGAAAGGTACTTGCTGAAGAAAGTACGAGGAATAAAGAACGGACATTGTTTTTGTGATTGGCAATATTTCATATTGAGTAGTGTATGAACGCACCTTACCTTTTGATTTACTGTCTTACAAAGCAATCGTATCTGTATTACCAAATAAAGAAAAATGTATGGCGCACATACCAACTACATATATTTAATCTAGGTTAAATCTCGCACGGGAAATATAAATACATAAATATTCCATTACGATAACATGCTTGCCCAGGTTGGGAAAACGCTGGCTATGCATCGAACACATTTGACAATATATTAAATGGAGGTTGATTTTAAATTTAATACTCGTAAATGTAAGGGACCAAGATATAACATTTCACCGCGTCACTATAATCTCAGACTATCACTTTGTACACAGTTAGAC
>CM068825.1:149434378-149466878 GCA_028554795.2 Sinohyriopsis cumingii
CGGCTAGATCCTTTTTGTTTGACTATTGCAAATTCTATCATACTCATATATTTATGAGACTTTCTCAAAAACTCTTAGCAATGCTCTTTTCTATGGCGAGAGAGAGAGAGAGAGAGAGAGAGAGAGAGAGAGAGAGAGAGAGAGAGAGAGAGAGAGAGAGAGATCAGGCTCCCTAAGAGAGGTGTCAGCTGTAAATAATGTAATCTTACATCTTGGGGAAGGGCGATGCGAGAAAGGCACGGGATCGCTGTAATAAAAAAGACAAGCTCTCTGAGTTCTGACGAAACGGACTAATTTATAGAGACTACATTCCAATATCACTCCACATAAACTTACAGACGGACATAAGAGATACATTTAAACATACGATATTCCTTCATTTACCAACTGCATATATTTGTATAATATTGAAATAGCACACATGTGTATTACAAGAATAAACATTGTTTTAATGCAATTTACTGAAAGATTCCATCCTAACATATATACCAGTTGCCTAACGAAAACCTAAACCAAAACTGTGATTTGTGTGTGAATGTTCCTCGTATTTTATTAGCTATGTAACCAATTCGTTTTTTGATTTCTTAATTTTATTTCGTTTCTCTAGATTTGTATGCGGATAGACAACGGTACATGCAGAGTCACTTGGGACAGCGAACAACGTGTGGCATATTGCGTGGATGACAATTTATGGGTTGGCTTTGAAAATGTTAGAAGTGTCCGTGACAAGGTTTTTACACTTCCGAAAATTATTGGCTTTTTAACGGCTTTCATTTACCTTTGTCTCTATTGCTTTTCTTCACCGAATGATACACGAGCCGGGTACGTTTTCAAGTATACTGCATTAATTACTTCTTATTTCTGTTGAGCCATTATTATTTAATTGTTATTGATCATAACATGTAATCCATGATTATAAATGTTGTTATTGCATTATCAAATAGTTTTTGTTTGATTTCTATTGCTTCACTTTTTATAAATTGAAGAACATTTTGTGATTTCTCTGTTCCTAAAATTGACTGTAGGTGTTTACTTTTCTGTCTACATTTTAGGTTTCTTTTCTCATAAGAGAAGGATTTGGTGGTGCAATGGTTTGGGCCATGTCATTAGACGATTTCCGACAAGTATGCAAGTCTTCAAGCCGCCCATACCCTCTTATTTCTACCATATCGTCACTCCTCAGCGAGTCAGACACGAAGGCCGATTGCACAAGTCCAGACAAAAATGTTTCCGCTACTGAACGAACATTGTACTTGACTACGTTTTCCGGCACACCAGAATATTGGAAAGGCGTTTCAGTCGATAATTATCCAGTTTTATTATCGCCTATCTCGATTCCAGCTGGAAGAATACGACCAGGTCAGTGTTCTACAGATCAGTAGCTTATTTTGAGTGTACCGTTAAGATGATTTCCATTTTTACTTTCACTGTTACTTAATAAATGGCGCCATGAAATATAGAATATATTTTTAGCTTTTACTTGGCGTTAATAGGAAAAGAAACAAAACAATTATCATCGTCATTGATTGCATTTGTTTTCAGTGCGTGCTAAATCTCTAATTTTACAATCTACAGTTGTGTATGTTTATATTGTGTGCTTAATATTTTTCTATGACTGTAGATTGAAATGATCATTTATAAACTAGAAATTACAAAGCTATTTTTTGTCCATGATTGTAGATTCTGTTTAAAAATAATGAGATATAAATGGCTGGTTTATTTTGGTTTGTTTCTAGAAAATAAACCTAAGTACTGTTTTGAGCTATTTTCCGATTGGATGATTGAAGTGTTGCGACATGTATCGGGTAAGGATATGATGTGAGATGTGTCTTGTGGCGATGAATTGCGATATGAATCTTGGAGTTCTATAATAGAGAAGTGAACAATTATTCCATTCCTATTATCCATTACTATTCTTACTGTATGTTCAGTCTCCAGAAGTATTTTATATTTTATTTAGATTTAGTTTGAGATTAATCAGTTATTTAAATTATTTATTGGAATTGCAAAGTGCTCATGTATCTGTTTGGAATAAACATTATTCAGGGATTATTGTGAATTCATTCAAAGGATTTATGGACAATGCTATTGTGATACATAAAGACTTAAACATTTTCAAGGCTATTGGTACATCAACGGATTCAGGACCTGTAATTCATTCGGAATACTCTATTCTTTTGGATTTGTGATAGAAGGGTTAGGATTATTTTGGATTTGATTCACAAAGCTTTAAGATCCTCTTGCGTTTTCATGTTATAACCCAGAGAACTAACTTAATGTTTTACAAAACTTTTGGTTTTTCTTCTTTTGTTTCTGCAAGACCGTAGAGTCATAACATTACAGCAAGTTGAATTTCATTTTATATGTCACATTTGCAGATTTTATGTTCTTTTTTTATAGAGTTTGCAATATTTGGTATTGCATATTCCTAACAGATCGTTAGGATGTGAAAAATTATATACTCGAGTCTCCGATTCTGCTTTTGAATCAAAATTATGTGTACAAATGTGAGAGAAGAATGCAACATATACATCTATATAGAGAGAAGAAACCAACCTGTGCTAAAGAATAGTGATCTCGATTGTGTCATGTAGAAGTTACCATATATCGTATAGAAATCAATTTGCCATGGACCTCTTAATTAGGAGAAATACAGATTGGGTTATAATGCCTATAAATTTCTAACCAACATCTACCGGGTGAAATTAGTTGTAACCATTTAAATAAAAAGTATAATAAGCAGCTTTTTGATAATTTTAGCCTTTAGACTTCCTCCTTATTTTGATAAGCAACGGTCAATAGCACTTTTAATGCAAACATTTTTTACTCCATTGTGTTTTAAAGTCGTAAGCGCCGCCCGGTTAGTAAAGTTTATCAGCAATGGACGCTTAGGCGAACCGGAGAACAGAAGAATCATCCCTATCGTACACACGGATATATGTTGCTGATGTCATACACAAATATTATCCTAGCGGTACATGTGCACGTGATTCAAACTTGGAATGTTTTATTCAATATTTATGCAGATCGATACCGCCGAGTTTGCTACTATACCAGCTGGTCTACAGGAAGATCCGGTAAAGGACGATTTACACCAGAGGATATCCCTCCAGAACTGTGTACGCATATAATTTTCGCCTTTGCTCGTCTTTCTGGAAATGACCTTGTACTTCAAGATGAAGGCGACGGATATCTGTAAGTACGAGCAAGTTTCATATATTTTTCCCGTAAGATCTCTTGTCATTTTTGTGATGTTAATGCAATGAAATGCAAGCAGATAGTGAACCAAAGAAACATTAAAATACAGATCAACACAATGACTCGGATGATCCAGGAGAACGGTACAGATCATGAAACATTAAAGTTCCCATTTAACTGAAACTGGAATGATGAACAAATGGTAAATGAACGGGAAATGAACAGAGCCGAATGCTTAGCCAATGCAGACTAACCAAAGATAAACGACGAACAAACTCTAGAAGGTATATTGACTAACGCTACGTAACGCAAGCAACAAACGCTGAACCATCGACGATAAGTGGTGATTCATAAGTAGTGAACAATAATAGCTATGATTATGTGTGAATTTTGCTTCGTGTAGTCTCTCGGAAACGTTTGCATATGCATTACCAAAAGCATTCTTAAATTCCCGACTTAGCAAGATAAACAGTGGACGACGCGATGATGAACTGAAAACAATAGGATAGTTGACTGAAGTGCAAATATAAAAGAGATGCGAAAATGCATTTTTGGGGTACTTGAATATTTCGGAGTCTTTTCCGTACAACGTCAGTTGTAGAATATGTAATGTGGCAGAAGAATATTATTCTAAGATCAGTTTGTTGAGTTACTACCATAATGATAAAATAATGAGCATACATCAAATAAAAGAAAACTGAAATAAAACGGTATGATAATTAGAGACTTCGTGTTATGAAGATATAATCGAAATACGTATACCAATTCACACAAATGCAAGCAACTCCAAACCATCTAAAGAATGGTGTTATAAAACACAAATGATATAAACCGCTTTGGAATGGTAAGTAAAGCTGAGTTCATTGGGAACGTCAATAAAGAGGCGTAGAGTGATGGAATTGTAGGACTTGCAAGTGATGTTGCACACAGACCACATCATTAATGATCGACGGATAAATTTATCTCGCCAGACGATGCTTGAAAAGAAAGAGTATAAGCCCATCATTAAAACAAAAACATTCAATTTAATATACAAACGTTTGGCAAGATATTACATCAATAGGAGAATATAAGAATTGAAGATTCAGAAAAAAGTGATATTGGCAGAAAATAAGTCCGATTTTGAAGAATCTGCCCAGTAATTGTAATTTAAAGAGTAAAATATAACGAAAAACGAACTACTTTTAACACCTTGTAACAATGTGAAATAACAATTCTGATTTTGTGTCACTTCTCTTCCTAGAATCAAGAGACTTAATAGCTTAAAGACAAAAAATCCAAGTTTGAAGACGCTGGTATCTGTTGGTGGATGGGTTGAATCGAGTCCAGGTTTCTCGAACATGGTGTCCCAGAGGAGAACAAGACGTCATTTTGGAGAATCAGTTGTAGCTTTCTTGACGAAATACAAATTTGATGGGTTGGATCTAAATTGGGAATATCCAGGTCATCGAGGGGGGAAACCACAGGACAGGGAAAACTACATACTGCTGCTCAAAGTACGTAACGTATAACTTCTTTTAAGAATTTAATGTATGTATAATTGAACATACGGGACATCTTAGGTTGCTGCTTAACAGCAAAGGACATCAAATGATCAGAAACTGAAATATGAATAACAGATACAATAAGTCCATTTGACTATTTAATCGTATCAGATCGTTTTGTGCCCAAAATGTATCATCCCAGGAATGGTCTTTCGTTCTTGTGTCCTTCAGAAACAGTTATCAGAACGTATTTCATGTTTTGTTTCAGCAGCCTTAGCAAAGGCAGGTTTAAGTCCTCACTAATTCCGGCAGCGTCAGCAATGGTCAATATATTGGTTTAAGTTATTCGATATGGTCATCGGGTCAGAAGTACCAAACACTCAAGGAACAACACTCATACCTGAACAGTAGTATTAGGAGGAACTGCCCTTTCATATCTATGCATCCCTATTTTCTCTCTGACTCAAATGTAGTGCAAAGATTGTTTGGACATGATGGTTAGGTTTTTGGTTAGATATTCCATTTATGGTGAGCGTCACAAACATTGGGAAGGATAAGTATCAAACATGAACTGTAGAATTGGCAATCATTTGTCTCCTATTACCTTGCATCTTTATCCCTTTGATTATTAGTCAAGTTCAATGTCATTTAAAAGGCTTGCCTAAATATTGGTTAAAGCTTTCATTATGGTATTAGTTTTCCAAAATGTGTAAGATATACAGTTATCATAAGTGGACTGAAGAAGCAGTATACGTTTTCCATTCATACTCGTACACATTTACTCGTTCTCTGGTTCTTGGAGTCATGGTCGTTGAAAAATAAACCTTGTCTGTTTCATGCAGTGAAATATGCAAATGGTTAAACTACCTAAAATACCATGTCTTTACTGCATAACAAAATCGCCAAGTTTATCAAGATATCATGGAACATCACCTTCCCCCTTTTTATTAGCAAAATTATTACTTAATCGGTAGGGGCCCCGAGTGGCCGTGTGGTCTAAAGCGCTTTCCGTTACGGATCACTGCCATCTCACCTCTGTCTGCGTGGGTTCGAGTCTCGGATTCAGCCACTGTGGGTATGTGAGAAAGCTTGCCAGTAGCTTCTCGTAGGTCGGTGGTTCTTCCGGGATTTTCTTCCTCCACCATTATTACTGGCCGCCATGTATAGCCTATCGTGTGCTGAAAAATGGGTTAAACCCAACAACAACCACAACAACAACTTAATCAGTACATTGGTACTTGACACTGCTTTAAAAATAAAGTGAAAAATCTTTACAATTCCTACATTGGCGAGTTAACTAAACACAAAAGTGTTTAGAGGTTTTGCCTTGAAACGCCATCTTCTTTTGATGTATCTGTTTTCTCCTTATCTACACAAGCTCGTATCTATAATAATAATAATAATAATAGTAATAATAATAATAATAATAATAATAATAATAAAAATAATAATAATGCTTTATTTATAGAGGGTGCCTCATTGGTCAAGAACTGTTCTCCCTTGAGGCCCTCTAAGGAGAGTATAACAATGCACATTATATGAAGATAGCAATAATTACTGTTTATTTTAACATATTTATTCTTAAAATACTGAATTCCAGTATCTATTAGAAACACACACATGCTCATGATATCTTTTCCTAAATACTCTAATATTTTCAGCAGATTTTACATGTGGTGGAAGCTTGTTCCACAGACTGTACCAGAGTATTGGAAGCTCTTTTTAAATTGCTCTGTTCTTAGTTTTGGTGCTAGAAGGTTTTAATGTGATACGGATCTCAGCTGGTATTGTGTTGAAAAAAGCCTGAATAAGTCCTGAAGATACTCTGGTGCAGTTGCATGCAGACATACAATAACTTCCTTGTGAAAATCTATGCTGTCATATATTGTGAACCATTTGAGTTCTGTAAATAACGCTTTTGAGGGTAGATCAACAGATGTATCTAAAATTACGCGTGCTGCTCGTTCTGAAGTTTATAAATCCTGTCAAGCTCAGATTTAGCACAATTTCTCCATACATTTGAACAATAATCCATTGTTAGAAGAATATATGACTTGTAGTATAGATTACGAATTTCCATAGGTAAATATTTCTTGATTCTGCTGAGTAGGACAATTTTGGATGACGGCGTTTTACAAAGCTTATCAATATGGTAATTCCATAATAAATTATTATCTACGGACACACCTACGAGCCTTTCATGTTTGACATTATGTCTTATTTATTACAAGAGATAGTTCTGGGTTCACCGAATTGTCTAGTTTTTGTGATGTCCTCAAAATCATACATTTTGTTTTATCTTCATTAACTACGATCCTATTTTGTTGTGCCCAGTTTTGGACTCTAATAATGTCTGAGTTTAATCTCGTTTGGATAACTTCAGTATCAGAACTAGATATATACAAGGTTGCATCGTCCGCAAACAAATCTGTATTTGTGAATTCATTATTTGATGGTAGATCATTGGTATAGATAAGGAAGAGGAGATTGCCTAACACTGAGCCTTGAGCGATCCTGAATGAATAGTGCGAGTTTGAGAGCTATTATTGCCAACGCTTACCTGTTGAGACCTTTGGTTTAGGTATGATCTAAACCAGTTTAAAGAAGGATTGTTGAGCCTGTAACGGTTCAACTTTTTCAGCAGAATTTCATGATCTATACGATCAAAAGCTTTCTTGAAGTCAAGTCAAACAATCCCAGTCATATGTCCATTATCCATTTCCTTCAGCCAAAGATCACTTAATTTGGTAAGTTCTGTTTGGCACGAGTGATACGTTCTAAATCCTGATTGCGCTTTATGAAATAGACAGTATGTTTAAAAAATTAGACCTGAATGGCTATGTTTTCCAAATAATTTTGACAATACAGGTAGAATTGACATTGGTCTTAATACCCTGGATCCTCGTTTTCTCCTTTCTTAAAGATAGGTGTAACCTTTACACATTTCAGTGTTTCTGGAAAATGACCACTCATTATACTTAAGTTTATGATATGCATGATTTACTTTGCTATTACTGGTGCAATAATTTTAAGTATTCGTGGACCAATACCTTCCAATCCAAATGTTTTATTAATATTCACCTTAATTAGCATATCAAAAACATCAGCTTCGCTAACATTAGGTATTGAAAAATAATTATCATCAGGAATTATAGCTCTTATAAATAATAGAAGAGCATCAAGTTCAGTTGGGTTGTTAGTCTGGTTCTGAATACTGTTAATGGAGATGCTTATGAAGAAATTGTTGAACATTTCCACTATGTCTTGTACAGATGTTGCTATATCATCATTTTGCTTAACTCTAGGGGGAAGGCAACTATTCCTGGGTGGGTCCAGCTATGTTAGATGCTTTCACAACGTCTTGGTACTCTTAAATTCATCAATAGCCTGTTTATAGTAGTTCTCTTTTGTCTTATCTATCAGGTGCTTAGTTTTATTCCTCCAATTTCTATAACTTTTCATGTCTTTTTTTCTTGTGGAAATTATCTCTTATGTGCCTAGCCTCACTGATCTCAGGGGTACTCCACTTGGGTGTAATTTGGTGTTTAACTCTTTTTGTTTTAATTGGGGTATGCTTGTCTAAAGTTGCATTGAACATCCGATACCATTTGTCTAAGGCAGTGTTGACATCAGCTATAGTGCAGACTGATTTGAAGGGTTTGCAAACTAAAAGATATTTTTTTAAAAAAACAATTGTCCGCACATTTCTTTGTCGTTCATGTTAATATCAGTTATACATCACCAGGCTCAGAGGGGCAGGGGCAGGGATTCATATGAGCCTGCCTCAATCCCTAAGGCTGGTTATTTTTAGATCTCGTAAATACTTTCGTGTACTTCGTTTTCTTTTAAATCTTTATATAGTAAATTTTTTATGGGTTTATTGTGACTATGGACCTCAAACTTACGAAGTAATCAGGGCCTCTCATAACCTCTGAAGAGGCCTGCCTATCACGGTAGTTTGCTTAACCTTTCAGTAATGGAGAAACCATCGTTCGTGCCAGATACACCTCCTCCTGTTATATAAAGCTCTTAGAACACGTGCATCGATTACATCTGGGTCCATGATCAACAGTGACCGTTTTGTTTTTTCAGACATCTAGGCAACACGTGAAGAATTCTTGCTGGAGGAAAGAAAATATGGTTTATTGATATTATGGAACTTGTATTCGTATTCCTTGATTATCAAACATTATTCCTCAATCTATTACTTATCACAATATATTTGGCATGTCCAGAGAGATAATTATTTGTTTCAAGACAAACCCCATACACTCCCAACCCTCTATGGGTTCAGGTTTTGACTTTGTAGACAAAGGAAAGTTTTTTGCCAGCCCTTAAAATTCTATGAAATATTATCGATATATGTGTTTTCGTTTGAAGCGTTGACATTTGTTGCGAGGGTTTATCTTCTCATTGTCATTGCAGTTTTTTAATGCAATTGGCGCTGCAAACGTTGTTTAATCTCCTCGTGTGTTAGAAGAGATTACACCTTCCTCCATTCATTAATTGTTGCATAATGTTTATTTACCTCTATTTACACTAAATTAGTAACACTACTTCGAGGCTTTTATTCATTGGTAAGTATATGTTATATCAGTGAGAGTAACACAACACGTGAGTATCTGGGATGGAAATGCGAGGGAGTATAGTTTCCTCACCATTTCCCATGCTGGGTGGGTGAGTGGGTGATCATATGGAATATTTAGTCTGATCACGTATCAAGGAGGATTGGTGGGACCTTTCCATACTAAAGGAGGAATTGCATCTGCGTTTCAAAGAACTCTCTCAAGGAAGTTCATCTTCATCCCGGAGTCGATGATTATAAAAGTAAAGGAATAGATGCAGAACTTTTTTCACAAGGGTGCATGAGAGATAGATAGATAGATAGACAGAGAGAGAACCTTTTTCACAAGGGTGCATGAGAGAGAGAGAGAGAGAGAGAGGGAGGGAGGGAGAGAGAGAGAGAGAGAGAGAGAGAGGGGAATTCCCATACAGCATTTTCAGGTCTTGTCTTGCTGAGGAGCAATACCTTTGTAGACCAGACTGTATGGCTGATCTTAAGAAGGGCTACGATCCTTTCTGATATTTGGAAGCAGTACTGGGGCTGTGAGAAAGCAGGATGCGCATGAACTACCCCTGCATCTCGCTCGGCATGTTTCCTCTTTTCGGCAGTAAAAGTCGTAGCGTTTAGATGTTCGATACCAAATGAAGAAGCAAGTAACTCAAATCAACAACAGTCATTTTGCTTCCGGAGCAGGTGGACAATTGTTGTTAGCGGCAAAATCTAGCTTAGGCCAAAGGAACCTCAACCGTACATCATTAGGAGTCCAGTAGGCTCCAGAGTTTGTAACATTTAGACAGACTTGGATGGATCTGTTCCAACACAATGAAATTTTTTTTTAGAACCGTGTTATAGGTTTTTACAGTGGGTGTGTATCTTTGGAACGAGACGTAAGAATATGATTATTTAACGTACCAAGACGTTTGCTTTTGACAATGGAGTATGTTTAGATTAACATTTAGCCAATGATTAAATTATCGTTACAAATCCTCGACAGTTATCGGGTTAAAATCACAACTTAAACTGCCAATAGATTTTTTGCTTGAGCCCCACAAGGATTATTATTGGCATCGTCACCCGAGATAGCAACGTTGGAGGACCATATATATATATATATATATATATATATATATATATATATATATATATATATATATATATATATATATATATATATATATATATATATATATATATATATATATGAATGATCTGGTTGCCATCCGTCTGCCCCTAAAATTTTATGGTGCATAGAAAAGCGCGCCAAACTGAGGCTCAACATAAATACCCCCCACCGCCCCAAAAAGTCTTGAAGAAAATACTGCATCAGTCCTAAGCGCCATCTGGCCGGAAGACGTTTCAGTTTCCGTCGACCTTCAGGGTGCTTTTTCCACATTCCATTTTTCTTCCGGACAAGTTTATCAGCACCGAGACATTCGCGTGCTGTTTAGCCTTAATGCCCAGTGTATTTACCTGAATGATGGGAGTAGTGACTGCTTACCTCAGATTTGTTTACCAGCAAAACGATTTTCATCACCTATCAGGGCAGGGTTATTGTTGTACCAGACGGGACAAACGGAATCCTGGATCGTTTGAGGACTCTGCAAGGCAAGACCTCATTGTCAGACTGGCTTTGCCTTTGTCTTCTGCTAATCTTGAACTCCGCAGCCGACCTGGTACCATTTGGAAGAGTCCATTTACGTGCTCTCCAGTTTCTTCTGCTGGTGATCTGGAAACTGTGATTGCACTGCGTGTCCCCGAACCTCACTTCTCGTTATCGAAGCGTCAGATTCAGAGTGGGTCGGTTATTTAGAATAAGAAGTATTTCTCCAGTGGCAATCGTCCCAGAAAAAAAGTTTAACCCACATAAACGGGAGCTGAAATATTTGCCAAGAAGGATGCATAAATCAAACCTGGAGTCATTGCGTGATGGTCTATTCAAACACTATATCGATTGTTCCATATACCTCGGATAGGGAGCACTCGTTCTCCTCTCTCTGCATGGAAGTCTGGAATCCACGCTGGGCAGATTAAGAATAGGGAAGGTATTTCTAAGAGACTGTTGTCTGTATTGAGGCATGACTGTCTGGTCGCGTACACGCTCTTAGCCTTCATATTGATTCTACAGGTACATCATAAGGTCAGAACATCCTCAGCTCTGGTTATCGTGATAGCACGAATGTCCTGGCTCAGCGAGCTTCTCGACTTGTTGATAGGTCAGACCAGGGTATAACTTCTGTGGAAAGATATACTGTTAGAACACTAGGGTTCTTTTCTTGAAAACTCTTCAGATTCTGCACCTTCACACGCTTGGCTCACCTCGAGCAATCTATCCACCAGGCAGATGTTTCAAGATCTTCAAGTGCATGGCTCAGGCCGCGATATGACCTGCCGCTAAGGGCTATGATAAAATGTGGAGAATCATTTGTGATCAATTAACTATGAAACTCTTTAATCCCAGCTGCACATTTCTTTCTACAGTAGCAGAGTTTCTGCCCTAATTTTTTAAGAAGAGATAATGTTCGGCCTCCTCCGTCAATGTTTATAAGGCAGCGCTTTCGAACGCAAATAAATTCCCCAATGGCACAGCCATTGACTCAGATCATATTTATTGTATCAATTTAAATACTTCGAGCTGCCGAGGCCAGTACCTCTCTCCTTGTTGCCGAGATGGAAACTATCTTACTTTTTTATGGGCTTCGGCAAAAGCCCTTTATGAACCTTTGATTTAGGTAATGTTTGAAAATCTTTCAATGTAAACTGGTTTTTTTTAATCAGTAGATTTTGCGCGGAGAAGAACCAAACCACATACCGTCGAGGCATGCTTTCTGTTCAGCGGAAATTATGACTTTCTTTCCCTTTCATGTTTTCTCGCAAGAAACCAACTTTCCTCAGTACTGCCATATCCATTAGTGATAATTAGTTTCAGTCGCATATGTACTGGGGAGGATCAGGAGATACTCCTTTATCAGGTTAGGTTAGTTAGGATTTTTATTGGTATCTTGAAAATGGAGAAGGAATGGTAGTAAACAGCATTTCCTGCTCCTCAAGGAACCAAGTCATCTTTCTGTATTTACTCGATTTCAGTCGTTATCAAGAGGTTCATCGGTCACTCGCCGAGCGCGATTTTTCGTTCATGCACGTGTTCTAAGAGTTCTCTAGGCCAGGAGGATGGTGCACCTGGCATGGACAATGATTTTCGTTGCGGAATAGTGTCAGCTAAACAATAGTGACAGGCAATTATGACATAATTAAAATTTGCCCCTCCCCCAATGTTTGATCTTATGCACAGTAATGTGTATCTTGACTGATTCTTGTAGGATTTAAGGGAAGCGTTCATGGATGGATCAAAGCTTTCCGGTGAGATGAAGAAACTATTTTTGCTGACAGCTTCGGTCCCTGCAGGGCAACAATACATTGACACAGGATACAATATTCCTGAAATGGCAAAGTATATACATTAGAATGTAGACTAGTCATTTGAATATGGCATGAAAAGAAAAATGGCTTCACTTATTTGTACAATTTAGTTTCACAGCTTGGCAGTGTAAAATCAAAACACAAACTTGTGTTGACATATTTAAATGCCCAGATAGATAGAATATATTTAAATCTTTGATTTTATTTCTTATGATAATATAGTTCATTCTTTGATTTTATTGCTTATAGTAATATCTTTTAATCACTGATTTTATTTTTTATGGTAATATATTTCAATCTTTGACATTATTTCTTATGGTATTATTTATTCCGAGTCGAGAAAAATCTGCCTTTCTTTCTGTTAGAGAATAGTCACTTTAAAATAACCTTTTAAAGAGAGTTTCAGACTGATTTAAACAATTATTAAAACTTGGAATACCCATAGATGACACGCTTGAAGGGATTCCATCTCCTTTTGTGACTCAAACGGTTTACTACCTTGTATAATTGCGCACACGTCAAGTTTGAGCTAGTGTATTCATAGTTCTTTCCGAATGGTACAATAAATCTTCAACCGTTACGGCCTGTACATGTGTTGGAATTATCAAAACAGAGCGCTGTTTTAGATCAGAGAGATCTGAATATTGTTTTGTATTCATGAGAAATTAATAAGCGCTCATCTAAGGGTACATATTCTTTTAATGTTAGATTTGACTTCTGCCCTTTTGACCAAGTTCTGAATACATTATTGTTCTCTTTGATGACAGGTATCTAGACTTCGTCAGCATTATGACTTACGATTTTCACGGTCCATGGAACAATTTCACAGGACATCATAGTCCACTATTGCCAGGTCCAGAAGAAATTGATTATCAGCATAACCTTAATGTTGTAAGTTTTTCTTAAAGAAATACATACAGTATATACTACTAAATTGTATGTATGCAACAATGTCCCAATTTGTTCTTGTCAAGTATGAATTTATGACATGACAGCTGAATGCAACGTATTCGAAAATTAAAAAAAAATGTGTGATACTTCACATGTTATAATTATTTTATTGCACTTAAAGTCAAACTGGAATGAATGAAAGCTTATAAATGAAAAAACAAACATCAAAAGCATCTCTCTAACAGTCTTTCAAATATATGAGTTGTCATTTAGCACCAACAGTCTTTCAAACATATGAGTTGTCACTTAGCACTTTCAAACATATGAGTTGTCACTTAGCACTAAGTGAGAAATAGTAATTGATATAAATATTTCGAACAGGTATGGGCAGCAAATTATTGGGTACAAAGAGGAATGCCGCGTCTCCGAATAAATATAGGTCTGCCCACGTATGGACGAACGTTTGTCCGGCATTCTTCCTCAGGGGATCACGGGTTTGGTACTGCAGTCATTGGACCAGGACCAGAAGGGCCATACACCAATACCAAGGGATTTCTCGCTTACTATGAGGTACTTGCATAATCATTTCGAGACACATTCTAGCGTTGCGCTTACGTCGTCCTTTCTGTCCATGAAGGTCAGCGGTTGGTCAGTGCGGAAGATTGAAGACTGGCAATAAGCATTTCATTTTGTGACACCCGTTTTAGTAATGGCAACAGATTAGTATCACTCATGTTGCTGGAGACTGTGGCAGCTTAATATTTAAGATTGTATCTTAAAGTTTTGTACCAAAGTTTTAGAAAGTTAGATGCAGGGATGCTACCGTATAGTACGTGACAAATGCAAACAGCACGTTCAGCGGAACCATTTTTATTTGAAGTGTTCTTTCTTGCAATAGATAGCTTATTGCAGAGCAAAATATAAATAATATTCGGACTTGAACTATACAATCTGCATGAATAAAATACAAATTCGGAACAGGTGAAGCGTAAAACATATAAATACAAAGTAATATAATCATGCATAGAATATGTATACAATTATTCCCGTCCTGCATTCGATGGACGAAGTATGTTCAGGTTAAACATTGCAAAGAATGAGTGTAGTTTTATGCAATACATTTGCAGTATAACAAATTTCAGAATGTATCGACTATAATAGTCTTTACACGGTCAAATGTTCCATAGACGTAGTATGTCATTTTTAGCATTCCATTCTCTCTTTAACTTGAACGAGTTCTGTAAATTCGAAATATTTACTATGAAGACGGTGATATACAGTACAAGCTTGAAGAAAGTGTTATTCCTCTTTTAAACCATTAGTGTTACAAATGTTACAGTAGCGACGGTTGCGTTCGATTCTTTTAGAGTAGAACGAACCGTTTCAGTTTGTAGCTGGTGAGATGATAGCATCAATTTATCAAACGTATTTATAAGTTTACAAGGAAAGTGTTAAAATAGTATTCAGATTCATATAAATACAGTTATTGTATGAACATAGAGCACGACTTTTCTAAATACCGTTATTCCATTTATGAATAAATACATTTCAAACTCTTTGCTCAAGTACTGAAGGAAAAGTTTGGTGATCAACAACCGATGGGTCATTCCAAACGTATGGAGAGTCATATTCATATAATATACCTTTAACATTACTATCCCAGTTGGTAGATTCGTCACTACACTCATTGTGCAATCCATTATACGAATATTTGACAATGGTGTTACTAATATTTACAATAGAACACCAATACAGTACTTCATAATGTTTGTCCATATCGTGATGACAAAATAGGGCATCTTCTTAATTCTTCATACGTTTCCATATTGCATGTGAAAGACTTGACGGGAACCGGTTGATACAAAATTTCAGGTTTTCAAGTATACAGATAGTCTCTTTTGATTCTGAGAATTCCCAAGTTTCGCTTTTATAAATAAATACAGCCGTAGCAAATAGTTTAGATACATTTTAGTTTCAAATAATATTTGTGTGTATTGGCAATCAAGGTATTGAGTGCTATAAAACTATTACCTGCTAATGTCTCTTGAACACAAGTTTCTTCAATACGGTATATTTCCTTGACTGGATCAGGTCCAATATACCTATCTGACCTAACCCATGTGTAGACCCCATCTAGAAACTTGCCCCCTTTGCCGTTACTAGTATTCTCATTGCTTCCAATGTTTGACGAAGTCATAAGGACAACGTTCTTTTACGTACCAGGGCCCAGCTGTATGAAACAAATTACCCATATATCTTAGACAAAAGGACACCGTGATCTCATTTAAAAGTGCTCTCAGAACTCACCTATTCTGGCTACAAGAACAGACTTGAAGACTTAATACTGCTTCTTTCTTTAATTACTGTCAGCATGTTTCTATTTTGTAATTTCTTAGTTTTTATTCTTGTCATAGATAGATTTATGTTATCTAATATTGCAATGCGCTTAGAACTTCTAACGATTAGGTGCTGTTCTAAGTCCACATTATTATTATTATTATTATTATTATTATTTTTATTATTATTATTATTTAACGAAAAGTGATCATTATAATTATAGACGGTGCCTAAATAGCTATAATCCTTAACAACTTGTAGCTGTTTACCATTATAGGTCCATTTCTCCGAGGCTCCGACAGGTCGTTGTTTTCTGATACCATTATTTGTTTTCTCAGTATTCCTTTCTGAACCCCATATTTTGAAGAAAAAAATATTTCTAATATTTTCGAACAATGTTGTAAATTCTGTGTGGGGTTTTACAAAGTACAATCATATCGTCAAGTAACATCGTTATAAATGTAATATTGAGCCTTATGCAAGAATTCATATTGTCTTGCATAATAGGTTCATCATCGTCCTAGATGAGAACGAAAGGGATAGGAGATAAAATCTACCCTTGCTTAAAGCCAACATCACATCCCCTTACACATGACTTTACATTTGTATGTAACGTATCGCATGATCCTGAGCAATTTACCATTATCACCAAGTTCGTTCAGTTTATACCTATGATGATTATGGTCAACACTTTCAAGGCTTTATCAATAAAAGCACATTTTAATTCTCCATTTATGCATGAATATGTTTGCACATTATAATTGGAAGCGAAAATGTATTTCATTATATTCAATCCATGAATTCGTTTTTTTAAGATGCTAGTAAATATTTCTGAAAACAAATCACTTTATACTGTTATAATTCTTGACATTAGGATCAACTTTCTTAAACTAAGGCACAGCAATTCACTCGGACCATTTATCTGGAAAATGTCCTGAATCTAATAAAGCATACAAATAGCTAACCTATAAAACGAAGGTGGCCCTGGTGGCCTAGTGATGTAAGTTGCTAGCCTTTACCGATCACTGCCTTCTCACCTGTCTTCGTGGGTTCTAGGCTCTGACTCGGCCAGTGTGTATATGTGAGAAAGCTTGCCAGTAGCTAGCTTCCCGAAGGTCGTGCTTTAACCCGGGTTCTTCCTCCACCAGTTATACTGGCCGCAATATATAGCCTATCTTGTGCTGAGAAATGACGTTAAACCACAAACAACAATAACATTACATCCATTGGAGGTATATATGAAGATTATTTAAGACAATCACTGAAAAAGTGATCAACAGCAAAAGATTTACTGTGTTTTACACAAACATATCACAGATTCTATCTCTTCGATTGTAATTGGAATTGTCGAACCCAATTAATTTCCAATTTACACTACTGAGGTCATATGATAAAATTATTCAGCTTCCTGGTTATTAGCAGTGGCGTTACCAAGATTTCATTCAGAACAATACTTTGGACTAATCTAAATTAATATTTTATGCATTTGAAGCCTTTATAAATGAGAATAACCTCGAAATATCTGTGGGTTTGCTTTATTGTAAATGTTCAGCTTCACTATTTATTGGGTTGGCTATAATGTAAGCATTCGGCTTCGATATTCTTTGGATTTGCTATAATGTAAAGATTCAGCTTCGCTATTTCTTGCGTTTTCTCTGACGTAAACAGTCAACTTGTTGGACTAGCTTTGCTAAAAAACATCTTCCTCATATTACGCATGCATTTCTTATAGTTATCCTTATTAATAGACATTTAGGATCCTTTCCCTTCATAATTTTTTTTTTTTTTTTTTTTTTTTTTTTTGGGGGGGGGCAAAAGTTAAATTTATACAAAGAATTAATATTTTAGTTTTAAAACAATCATAATGAAACCTTTGGGTTTTGTCTGTACACAATTACGTATGCAGTATTCCTCAGCAACAACAGAAGATTCGGAAAAGAGGGCCGGCGACCTCATGAATTACCGATACAAAGTCATTAAAACATGTATTATGAGCATCTCTATTTCCTATTTCTGGATTTCGTGAAACTTGGGAAAATGTAGACGTAAATACAAACCTTTTCTAACTTTCATCTATTCTCTCAATTTTCTGTATTGTACACAAAACGGACTTGTCATGATTTGTGGTAGGCAAAATCGTAAATGAATTGGGTACATGATCCAACCATTCGATAACCTTCTTTAAGAGCCATATAACCAATAGCAGTAAAAACCAATTCTATTAGCACAAGTGAAAGATCCAATTAAATGGGCACTATCTAGTTGATTGTTATCTAACCAGAACAAAATCGATTTATACAAACGTAGCAATAAATGGAGTCCATTGAAACGGTTGAAATAGACAAATCTGAACAATATCACGTACAATGTAACCACCCTTGAAACATGGTCTAAACGTGCATTCCAATCACCGGACAAATGTACAATTCCTTGGCATTCAATCTGTCAGTTTCCTCTTGGAACAGTTAGAAAAGATCAAGATTTGCCACGTCATAGGCCAGGAGGTTTTCAACCTAGATATAAATACCAGCGATATAAATATCATCTTCACCACTGAAACAAATTATTGTCGAGCTTACCGCTCCAGTGGCCTTATGTTTAGAGCGTGCTGCTCTGATGTTGGAAGTCGCGGGTTCGAACCCTGGCTGAGTCGTACCAAAAACTTATAACAATGGTACTAGCGGCTGCTGCGCTTGGCGCTCAACGTTAAGAGGTTAGTGTTAGGATTAGTCGGCCTTGTGTCAGGATAATGTGACTAGGTGGGCCATCATGTTACACGTCAGCAGCATGATGCCCCATTGCTTGTCCACTATAAACTGCCACAATGCAGACATCGCAGCGATAAAAATTCAACACACACATACTTATACAGAGGGGGGCCCCGAGTGGTCTAAAGCGCTCACCGTTCCTGATCACTGCCATCTCACCTCTGTCTGCGTGTGTTCGAGTCCAAGGCTCGGGTAGCATGGGTACGTGGGAAAGCCTGCCAGTAGCTTCTCATGGGTCGGTGGTTCTTCCCTGGGTTTTCCAGGGTTCTTCCTCCACCAGTTATACTGGCCGCCATGTATAGCCTATCTTGTGCTGAAAAATGGCGTTAAACCCTAGAACAACAACAACAACAACAACTTATGCAGAGACTCTCTCTCTTTCTCTCTTATCTAGCTTCAGCTATGAAATATTATATCATAATTCAAACGTTTACCAATAAAGTAGGCCTCTTCAATCTTGGCCTATGTAAGACCATTGTAGTGTCAATACAGCACTACAAGTGATATTTTTGTTTATCCCCACGCTACACCATCCTTCGTTGATCGACCATTGAGTGTCGTAGCTAATCCAGGTTTGATATACCTCCCACTTGGCGTCGCTAAACGCTGTGATAAGACACATCCAATTTGCGGTCTCCCGAGGGAATTGCTTACGCATAGAATGTTTTGTAATACCATGAATCATATTTTCTCCTCCTCATAATCTCTGTCCAAAAAATATGAATTTAACCAAAATGTTTCTTTTATGTACTGAACCATTTTTTTGCCAATCGCTGCGTAGAGTTTAAAACTTGATTTCAGTTGCTAAATACTGGTCCGTTCTCAATTCGTCCACCATAAACAGGCGTAATTTAATTCACACGTACCCTGTTACACCGGCAATGATCAAGTTTTACGTATAGATTGCGACTGCACATAGAGAAAATGGATGTTTTGCGTTTGATTTCGTAATTGTGATAATTTTTAATTAACCACGTCAAGTGAGAAATGGAACAAGTCAACTTTGCTACTGTTTTTGCACATCGTTTCATAGTTACAAATTTGTCATGCAAGTAGATCTTTTTCAAACCAAATTCAAAATTAAATGACCTTTATCTTCAGCAAGTCCAACGTGATAAGCCTTTTATGTATAGAAGTTATTTTTTGTACATCTATTTAAAGTAGACCATAATGTCCGCATTAGTCGGGGATGTTAGGGTTATTTTGGAGCAGTACTAACAGATGAATGTGAACCATTTCCTTGAAAAATGGTCCTCATGTATCACGCTACACTAGAATCATCATCAAACAAAACCGAGTTTGCATTCCTTCTTGAACCACTAACAGGTACATTTAAAACCAGTGTCAGTTATTCCTTCCAGCGACTGGTTACCGCCATTTTTGTTGTGCTTACTAGTCTGTTAGAATATTCGTTCAGATCGCTGTCACTACTTCGTTGCCTCTGCTGGCGATTCTTCCTACCCAATGAACAGTAAAATCTTCACATAATAGACAGTAATAGTACATGTTTGCACTTAAATTTAATCCAGAAAGAAACAATTCGGTTGTTTTTATTGAAGATAGCACGTAATGTGAAATTAAAGAGAAAGAAATAAGGAAGGAAAGGAAAAAAAAAAGAAAGATAAAGTAAAACTAATCGTTTCTATCGAATAACTTTGAGAACCAAATTTTGGAGTTATGTACTGAACCACTTTTCTGCCCAATCGCTGTGTAGAGTTTCAAACTTGATCTCAGTTGCTAAATATTGATGTCTACTGGTCAATTCATCCTTTTAGACCAGTATTTAGCAAGTGGAGTTAGTGGAATTTTAGGCTTTGCTTTATTTTCTCGAAAAACTCAATAGTTTTTGTTTCTAATGTTTCCACAGATATGTCAGTACATTGAGAACGGCTTCGGGCAGAGATATTGGAGTGAGGAGCAGGCAGTTCCATATTACGTACAGGATGTTGTTTGGATTGGGTATGATGACCCATACAGCATTTACAAAAAGGTAACACAAGAAAGGGTATGATGACCCATACAGCATTTATAAAAAGGTAACACAAGAAAGGGTATGATGACCCATACAGCATTTACAAAAAAGTAAAATTGTACGAATAACTGAAAGAGAAAGTACATTTCAGTAGCCTTATTGTTTTAGAATTATTTTCCCCCATAAATTTAAGTCAACTGAAACGACAGTATATTTGCTAATTTGTGTTGCATAGTTTCTATGGATAGGGAATAACGCCCTGGAAAACATTTTCTAAAGGCAAATGTAATTTGCAGGAAGGTAATTTTGATGGACAGCTTTGAGATAGAATAATTATTTAGTAAACTAGAACCCGTATAATCTATTGATTTGCATCTTATACCTAGAACATTTTACTTTTTCATTAAATCGCAGGAGGAATAAAAATGTCTCTTTTCAAATTGTAGCACCTGTTAAGCATTGTTATATGTACACTATAAATGACGTTTAGACGTCTGCTTTACACGGTGAGACGAGGTCAAATAACGTTTCTCGCGAGAATCTGTTACATCTGAGGAAGATCGATGATGCTTATTTTTCACCGATCGACGGGAAATATTATCCGGAAAATGAGTTCCAATACAAACAACTTATATATTATTTTAGTAGCGCTATGAATACATTAAGTTTCTGGTCGGGTCAGCATATGTAAAAACCGAAAATATAGAAAATAAACCTTCCAAATCATTATATATATTTTCTTTTCTTGATTTCACGAGTTGTTGAAATGTAAAAGGAATTGATTAAAACAAAAAGCAAATAATTCTGTTACTTTGAACATATATTATGTATTAATGTTTAGTTGGAGATTGCAAAAGATGTAACATAGAAAGTAAGGGATTCAAACAAAAGCCAATGGGTTGTAATATAAATATATATGAATACATCTTTTTTGTTAATATTCACGAAGGAAAACGATATGGATCAGATGATGGCTCTTAAACTTTAAGGCTGGATTATTGATGCCTGCAACACGTGAAGATAAGATTGTGCCAATAAAAATAACACACCTTGCCCATGATATACTTGGTAGCCGACCGAGTCGGGATTGGTTGGTGAAAATAGAACTCGTATCCTTTCATTTAAGAGTTCAATTCTTGGCGACTGATTCACCGTTGCTTCTTGTTAAGCACGAAAATATTGAACAACTTTGAGACTCTTCGCAGGGAAGCAATCGGCCTTAGACCACAATTATTTTCCTTCTATTAGGTGTACAAGAAATAAACAGTATACAGCCTGTACCATAACTGATAGACCTTTATCGCTTTTTTCGCATATTAGCTCGCCATAGTTCAATACATCTTAAAAGGTTTCGCCATAGGTTGACAGGCTAAGACGAGTGATCAAATTTGCGTCATCTGCATGTAACACTTGACAACGTTGCGGAAATGTTTGACAAATATTTTTCAAATGCCTATACCTTATGTAGGTTAAAATGGGAAGCAATTTGACAGCTTATATAGCATTATCCTTGCTTGGCCTATACATGTCACATTTGAGCCACGTTCTGCCCAGAAGCACAGTAGACAACTTGCAGCTGACTTTCAGAAAAACCCAATTATTCAGGCATCTTAGTCTAATGCCTCCATTCACCTTTACTTCAGGTACAGGGACCACTTTCAGTCAGTATAATCACGTATAGGCATGTCGATTTTCAGAAAAAGTGAAGATGGTGAGCGCAAGGAGTGAGTGGAGGAGTACTGACAATGGAACCGACAAAGGAGCCAAGAAAAGAGCCGACGAAGGAACTGACTAAGGAAAGCGACTGAATAGGCAACGCAGATCACAGCAAACTTAATATTATAGTAGAGTTGCTGTTGGTAAATTACTTGAATACATGATGAAATAACGTAGGCTGGGGAAGAAAGGTGAGACTGCCAACACGCATGCCTCTCCAGTAGAGACAAACCCAACGACGGCAGAGGAGAAGCAGCAGAAAGTAATGCCATATTACAAAAGGAGTGCAAGCACGTCGAACGACAACGATAAACGTTTCATGTCAAGTCGGAAAGACACGCACCGCATCTACCCCTAGCATCTATTAGACTCGCCTGACCAGTCTATTTATAATTATTACTGTGTTTTGTTTGTAAACAACATTAACTTGTTAATTGCCGAACGCCAATACAAGATGTTTACACCGCCACACAAAATGGAATTTGGAAGGCTCGTCTACCATGAATCTTTACTTTGCGGTATATTTGTTGTACATTCAATGATTGGCTAATAGAGTTCTAAAGACGAAATCTTTGACCTTGAATACGGCGCAAAGTTTTTTGGTACTGTAACACTAAATATCTGGACATAAGGAAATAATGTTTCGCTCAGTCAAGTCTGAGCGCGAGCTCTTTTCTTTGTAGGTCAAGATCTATCGGAATACGAAAAGCACGGCAAAATGCATTATGTTCGTGAAACTAAAAAATGCGAAGCATTCTAAGTTTACGACGTTGAAGTACAGCCCTTGTGGGTCTGGGAACGAATATCATCGGTCAGAAACTGGAAGAAGCCGCCAAATTATCACAAGATGTTGTCATGGTACGTTTCAAACAGCAGGCGATGCGGTAGATTTACATCGCGAAAAATCCTCATGTCACACATTACTATTCCAACCCTTAACCAAAATTCACAAAGGCAAGCTATTGTTTCTGATGGATAAGGTTCAACGATGCACGTATTAGTATGTGCTGATCGTAGTTAATGTCGCAGACGATTGGGCATGTATATACAAGAGAGACCCCTAAATTGGCCCATTTTTCAACAGTTGAGCTCAGCCGAAAGTTTATGGGATCCGTGTCTTGCCAAGCACGGCGTGCAAGTTAGGCGGATTGAAACCGGCAACCACCGCACACAAACACTGTGGAGCGGTTCAATCGTACTAAAGCCGATCAGAGATTTGGCTACCAGAAGACCCACGAGACGCTGCTTTCCGCCATCGAATTGACTACAAGCACGCATAGCACTGAGTGAGGGCTACTGGATGTTGTGGCGGCATTAGACGACGAGGTAATGAGCCTCAGAGGCAAAATGCCTATTAATACGCAGGAAAAAATTAGAGACGCGTCAGGGAAGTTTAGAAGAGCAAGGCCATTTATTCAAATGCTTAGATGGGGTACTCATATGTATATATTTAGCATAGGAGATCTGGAAGGCAGACAATATATCGCTATAGACTTTGTGTGGTAGGTAAAGGTCTATATCCTTCAGCGTGCGGTTGCTAAGACCGGCTCGCCAGTACCATATTATCGGTTTAGCACAAGCGGTACAGAGTAAGAGTTTGTACATGCAGAGCTGCAAGATTTTGTTC
Source organism: Sinohyriopsis cumingii (assembly GCA_028554795.2). Classification (NCBI taxonomy): domain Eukaryota; kingdom Metazoa; phylum Mollusca; class Bivalvia; order Unionida; family Unionidae; genus Sinohyriopsis; species Sinohyriopsis cumingii. The sequence goes on from CM068825.1 coordinate 149,458,353, forward strand.
TGTCAAATATACAGGATCTTCAGTCAACATGCAAGTCGCCGGGGTCAAGACCACTGTATTGTTTGTCCTTTGGACCAGCCCCTCTTTTGCAGTTTTTGTTCAAGCAGGTCAGGTCATATTACCCTTCGTGTGTCTCTGGGCGTTTCCTAGACGGCCTACATTGACCTGATTCATGACCTTTTATTCTCAGTCTCTGAGAATTTCGATGTTCCAGGAGGCTCATTAATTATTTTGCGTCTGCGTAAGGCAGAACAAGTCGTCGACCTTAAACAAGCTTGCACAAGAGCAAGTATTGTTTTTTCTCCAACGCATGTCAATAGGTCTACATAGTTAGCGTATATCTAAATACGGTCTTTAAAATAAGCGTTGTTTCAAACTGGATCTAAAGTATATACGCTCTAGAGACTTGTGTCGGTGACGGGGATGCGTCGTCGTTTCTTTAGAAAAGATACCAAACAAATAAGGACATTCTTTAAACATAAAGTTTGAGGTGGTGAGTGGGGCGAGTTGTGACATTTTAAAAAGTATAGTTGCGTACGCTTTGGGGATCTGAGACAGTAGTAGTGGTGGTGGTGGTGGTGGGGGGCGCTGCTCATATATGTGTGGAACCCCTCCCCCATCCCATATTAACATAAAGAGTCAGAATGATATTTAAGGGACATCTGTATAATGCGTTATCTCTGAGATAAAACCTAATGATGTGCAGTGTGGATGAGTAAAACTATTTCTAATGTGATTGAAATTCACGTGAGATTACTTGGTTCGTGAAACATTCCAAAGTGAATTAGAAAATCTACTTGTAGGTGCAGTTTATCGTAGAGCAAGGGTTTGGCGGCGCGATGGTATGGACTCTTGATATGGACGATTTCAACCGGACATGTAAGACTTCCAAGACGACATTTCCACTCATATCAACAATGGCGGCCATATTTTACCAAATGGAAAGGAACATGACAATTGACGGCAAGGTGATTCCTACCATATCACAATGGCATGATCATCTACCGATGCGGACAACGACAATCGCTCACATCTATACGGAAAATGTTCTCCAAATTACGGAAACTAATTCATTTTCAGTGACACCATCAAAAGGTATTTATTTTGCTTCAGAATTGTTTTGAAATTTTAAAACCTGGTATCAATAGTTTGTCTTAAACGTTATTGGAATGATAATCTAAGATAGTTTTTAATCAAGATACAGTATTCAATATGGGGATAATTTTATAAGATACATTATTTATTATAGCGATAATAATTAAACAAGATACGGTATTGATTATATGGCTTATTATATATGATACAGTATTAATTAAATGAATAATTTTATAAGATGCAGTATTCATAATACATTTTCTTTATAAGGTTAATTGTGTAGCATATAGTATTCGTTTTTAAATTTCCAATATAATCTTGAAATAAATATTGTACATTTCACCATCTTATAATTTATTTCGATAGTCTAAGTGGATAAAGCATCAATCTTTTTGTAAAACGTGTATCCCATCCCATCCACATTTTGTCATTTTAAACAAGTTAATTATTTCACAAACATGCGCGTTATGACTGCTTAGAAAATAACTGCTACAAGTTTCAGCCAGGTGGCGTACGACAAGTGAATGCATTTAATTTGTTTAACTTCCGTGAATGCAATAACCGGAAGCCGTAAGTTTCCGCCGTAAATCTTGAGAAGGTAATAGCATTCAGTGATTTAGCATACAATATATATATATATATATATATATATATATATATATATATATATATATATATATATATATATATATATATATATATATATATATATAATTTGCAGCCTCAGTCTGCTCAAAACGGAACACTGGAATATATCCCGACCAGGAAAACTGCAGGGCGTTCTACAAATGTATACACGGAAGACGTTACAACTTTAATTGCCCATCGGGACTACATTTCAATTCTGAATTCAGCGTCTGTGATTGGCCAGAACTTGTAACCTGTTTTACTGGGAAATAAAAAGTACACGTTTATGTATGATAGAATTTGTCTTCTGTCGACGATTTTGATTAGCTTCCTATCGAGTCTTGAACAGCGTCTTTTATGTGAAACTACTGCACAATAAACTCACTTGTACATTAGCTAATACATCAATATATGAACAACATAAAATGTCTTCATATAATCGATGTAATTGGTTGTGAATTAATAACCATTTTTTCATATTGATCAGTCAATGTGTACAATAATTACTAAAACAGTGTATACGTTGTTTTAAAGTAGCGTCACGATGCGTTGTGCATTGTTAGAGAAAACAAAAAAATATTAGGAAATAAAAGTACCACAATAGGTTGCTAGTAAATTTGCGTGAAACAGTATATACTGTGTTTCTCAATTATGAAATCGATTCAAATTAAAAGAATTTATCTTTTTCACTCATAATTGATATGTGTGAATGTTTTTTTTAACAATGAACCATGAAGAAATTCTGTAGAATAGTAAAGTCAGACAAACTCCTCAGCTTACTAAATGCAATGATGTTCATGCACAACAATTTCCATTCAGCGGAAATGACTGAAATGATTTTAATTGTTCCACACCTTGTTGACTCGGATACAATTTGTGTCGGCTACACTGCTGTTTCTATTTGGTGTGTGCTGCATATAACATTATTTCAACATATGCAACCTTCCGGCTGAGAATTTTAGTCTAAAATGAAAAACCTAATTTACTCGAAGAAAAAGAAGAAAACAAAACCTCCAAACTAAATGTATGCCACAACCCAAATCAAATAAGGTGTCCTATGTGACAGTAACACATAATAAAAAAAAAATACTACATACTCGTTTTCGCTACTAATTGGCATTTAAAAGTAAAATAAATCCTGTCATAACATGTCATCTCGGCAAATTAATTGCATATAATTGTAATATTGAAAGCAATTTTGATATGTTCACAACGCGATGATATCATTAAATCTCTGTCTCTACATTGGCTCTTTTGTCTCAGATTTTCGTCTTTTCACAAGAAAATTGGAACACTGACTACGGGTTTGGGGCATGATCATAGTTGAAGTCGATTAGTTCCAGCGTTTGTTTAGTTTTCTTCGCGTAAATATCGTACCAATTTTCAATAGAATTACGTTTGCGTTGTTACAAAGCCGTAAAATGTTAAAGGTCAAGAATTCAGATGGTCCAAGGCATATAATTAAAAATGAGATTGTATCGGTTATTTTCGTCTACTCACTGAAACGATTACCTTTTGTCATCAAAATAAAATCATCTTGCAGAGATTTTGGAGAAAGTCGACAGTCTCATATTCTGAAACATCTAGCAAAATGTAGAGGATGAAATCGATCGATTGAATCTGCTGCATATATATATATATATATATATATATATATATATATATATATATATATATATATATATATATATATATATATATATATATAGATAGATAGATAGATAGATAGATAGATAGATAGATAGATAGATAGATAGATAGTTGGAACACTTTACATATAGTGTGTGCAGTTTAAAATTTTGTATATGTAAACATGGTAACATGACAGTATATACTGCCCGATTGGTCCAAATAAGCCCACAATTTCGTGCACAGTGTTTCTCTTTATTGACTGTTGCGACCGTGGGAATTTGCTTTATCTGCCTACTGGAACTATTTGTTTTATACTATTACGATCAACATTTTGGCGGCCACTTTTTTTAACCGCTTGCCTATGGGTCAATGTTAAAAGCTCACGCCTACCAGAATATGGCCAATGTTCCAAATAAAATTAAAAGGTATCGGTCAATGGACACGAGTAAGACCCGTAACACGGACCCCTGCCTAAGACAAGCGTGATTTAAACTTTTTTTTTTTTGTTTTTTTTTTTGGGGGGGGACACCAGACAGATGACCCTTCCCCTATACTTAGCCAAAGAGTAAATGTTTTTATGTGTTACTGATTTCCCTCGATATGTTGCAATGTGTTTTTATATAATAGAATTTTGTTCAAAAACTTAATGAATTTTTGACGGGGTATTTTAAACTCCCTAGTGCATTCTATAGGTTTGTTCTTCCAGTAGGTTTTTATCACCTAACTCGGAGTCCCGCTCCTATTTTTTATTATGTGACTTTGGCTAGAGGTCCCTATATCCCGTGTCTGCTATAGGTGTTTATGCTATTATGTTTATTTGTGCTATAAATGTTTTCATGTAGGGATAGCCTTATGTCATATCATACCCAGTTGTCTTATGATCCTCATAAACGGATCTTATAAATTTATTCAAAGATTAATTTAGTACATTTTAGAATTAAGGCGAAGTGGCGGTGCGTTACATTTTATTCATAAGAAAATACTGTTAGTGTTTTGATGTGTGCTATATACGAGTCGCTCTTCGCAGATTTTGTATATATTTATCCGAATTCGAGAGAGCTCCGTATTTTCTTTAATATTTTAGGCTTCATTCCCTCGAATAGGTTACTTCTATGTACTTCTTTATTTCCAAAATCAAAAGTCTTCCAGAATATGATTTTATATAAAAATAAATAAAAAATAAAAAAAAATAAAACATTTTTTAAAGGGGGAGGAGGGGGGCGGCCGGTGCGAGTGCAAGTCCTTTTAAGGTAACTATCCCATGGATAGTTTTCATTGCACTCGCTCCTCCGCCTTAGGTCCCAATAACTATCACCTGACCACAGGCCCTCATTGTTTTTATTATGTAACTACTAATTTCATACAATGTTTTTTTTTGTGAATTTACCATCTAAATATAGAATATTTTGTTTCACATACGCATTGGTTTTTTGAATTTCATTTATAATTTTTATACGGCCTTCGACAGTTTTTTTGCATTGTAACATAACATGAGTTTTACAAAAAGGTCCTATTTTACACAGTGGACATTTTGGCGGTACTCGGACCATACGCCGTCTCACTGCAGCCTCTCCTGTCAACCATGCATTATGCATGTATTTGAAGCAAAGGCTATGAATTTTCAACGATCCTAATTTTTTCCAATTACCCCATGCCCTATCCCAATTAACATATATATTTTCTTTTTCTATTGTGCTCTTTATATTTTTTGTAATTTCTTCCCTAATCCAATTATATGTTAGATTTTCTTCTTTTTCCCATAGTTCCTTTTTGTCTCTATATTTTAAAATTAGCTCTTTAGTACTCCTATATTTCCTTGGGATTTCTAACTGTTTAATTAATTTATTATTTTTATATATGTGTTTCTATTTCACATTGAGAATCCATAACGGTATATGTAGATACCTTCCCATGGGCTCTCAGGCTCTGCTCTTATTCTCTTAAATCTATTTAACATATTAGCTACTTTTATTAAAATGGGGCTGGGGAGTCCTAACCCCCCCCCCCCTTTTCTTTAGCCTTATACAATATTTCATTCCTTATATAATGTAGCTTAAAATCCCATATAAAGTCTAGTATAGTTTTATCTATTATATCTAAAATTTTATTACTTATATCAATAGATTTTAAAATATAATTCATATGTACATACATATACGTTTTCGCTACTTGCGTTCTTTCCATTAAACATAACGGCGTTAGAGCCCAGGTTTTCACATTTAGTTCAATTGCTTCTTTTATCTTTTTACAGGTTTCCTTCACTGCATTTTCTCCAAAATAAACCCCTAGCGCTTTGACCTGCTTTTTAATTAGATGTGGGGGCAACCCCGAGAGATTGCCTTTCCAGTTCCCTATTTTTAGTATCTCAGTTTTTTCATGATTAATCCGTGATCCTGACGCTTTACTAAACTTTTCAAATTCTTTAGTCGAGTGTTTAAAGGAATTTGCATCCTTTATAAAGTTAGTACAATCATCGGCATGTTGTAACATCTTGACCTCTTCTTTTATATTCGGTATTTTTATACCTTCAATATCTTTGTTTAGTTGGATACTTCTATTTAGAATTTCAATGGCTATTACGTATAATAGCATAGATAGTGGGCATCCCTGCCTCACTGATCTTTTAATTTCGAATTTACCTGTTTTGGCTCCATTTACCTGTACTCTTGAAGTTATTTTGTTGTACAGGATTTTAGTCCATTTTTGGATTTTTTTTCCAAAACCAAATTTTTCTAGCACTTTTTGTAGATGGTTATGTTCTAATGTCAAAAGCTTTTTCTTGGTCAAAAAGTACCATGGCAGCTTTTTGTCCGGTATCGTTTATGTGTTCTATAATACTTCTAATACTTAAAATGTTATGTTGTATGTCCCTCCCCTTAGGTCCACACGTTTGATTTATATTTATTATATTTCCCATTCCTTTTTTTATCCTATTTGCTAAAATTTTACTAAGTATTTTGTAGTCAGTATTTAGGAGGGAGATGGACCTCCAGTTTTTAAGCTCTTTCCTATCACCCTTTCCTTTGTATATTAGTGTTATTATTACCTCCCTCATACTCTGTCATAGCATCATTTCTTAATAATATGTTGTTATATAACCATTCTAGGATTGGCGACAGCTCACCGCAGAATTTCGTATAGAAATCCGTGGTGAGCCCATCTCCTCCTGGAGATTTCCCTTTTGTAAGGTCCTGGATACTATCTATTATTTCATCTTGTGAGATAAATCCATCACATAAGATTTTATGTTCTGAAGGGATTTTCTCACATTCAATATCTTTTAAACAATCGTCTATTTCGTTGTCTTCTATTTTTGTGATGTGTATAGTTGTGTATAATAATCCTCTATATGCTTTAAAATATCATTTTTATCAACTGTTGTTTTGTCTCCATTGGTTTTTAAAGCGTCCATCACTTTCTCCCCTCCTCTTCTAATTTCCTCTCGCTTGTATAGCCCTCTCGCTTTCTTATAAATCTTGTGCAAACTTTCCAGCTCTTATTTCATAACCCCTTATTTTTTCCTCTTCTATATTATTTAATCTATCCTGGAGTTTGTTTTCGAATTCTATTGAATTATCTTTTTTAAGTTGCAGTTCGATGGCCTCTTTTTCTAGTTTTAGTTTCATGCTCCTTTTTTGTGCAAATTTGATTGCTATATTTATTTTAATTTTCAAATATCCCACTCTTTAATTATGTCCATATTTCCATTTTCTATCATGTTATTTATTAAATTTTTAATCTCTAAGATAAAATTTGGATCCTCTAATATTTTATTATTTAGTTTCCAAGTCCCTTTTCCCCATTTGTTTTCATTTGGCACAGTTATTTTCATATATATCAATTTGTGATCTGAGATCTTAAAATTTATTATTTTTGCTTCTATATAATTATTTTCTTTGTAGTTAGTACATAGAAATTTATCTATCCTATTACCTTTATTTTGTTTGTATTCAAAAGTATATTCTTTTCTTAATAAATTTAATTTACGATATATATCGGTAAGTTTATGAGCAAAGTCCATTATTAGTTTGCATTTCAGGTCATTAGTGGTTAACCCCCCTTCTGTCTATATTTTCTCCTACCCAATTGTAGTCTCCCCCTATTATTACATTTTCCATGTTATATTGTTCTAAATATTTAGATAGATTTTTTATAAAGCTATGTTTTTTTAATAGTTATTTTCTGGTACATAAATATTAATGAAATGTATTTTTCCAAATCTTATATGAATCATCCTTCCTTTAAAATCATTCCCCTCATTTACCCTTTCCCAATTATAACCCGGTTTATTTTTAATTAAAATGGCCCCCCCCCCTTTTTATATCATTTCCTTCATAGTCATTTTTAATTAAAATCCCATTTAAGTAACTCTCGCAATATGCTTTTATCTCATCAGTAAATCCATTGTGAGTTTCCTGAAATAACAAAATGTCATATTCTAGGTTTGGACTAAATTTGGCAATTTTTTTCCTTGTTTATTCCATTTACATTAATTGATAAGACTTGGAAGTTCATTCCTTCCATTTTTCCACTTCTCCAGGGTGTCGCATTATGGTTTTTCTATTTTAATTTGTATGTGATTTGTTTTGGGTTTGGTTATTTTATTTTTATTTGAACATTTCAGGTGGGGTACTAGCTCCCCCCCCCCTTCCCCCATAGTGCTGTTTCTGTCGTTCGGTGACGTTTCTATTGTCTCATTTTCCGTCTGGTTTATGGTGTTTTCCGTTATTTCAGTCTCTTGGTTTGTTGTCTCGGTCCTTATCGTGCTCGTCGTCTCTTCCATGCTCTCATATTCAGATTCTGTCTATTTCTTTCATCGTCTTCATCGTCTTCATTTTTTTCCATTTCATTCTCTGTCCCGCTTTCGTCACTTGCTGTTTCCCTCTTTTTCTTTTGTACCTGGTTTGTTTTCCTTACTTCCTGTTCTTCGTGTGATTTTATATCTGTCTTGTCTATTTCTCTTTCATCTTTTTTCTGGGGCGATTCTGCCCCACTTTCAGCCTTCTTTTCTGTCTCTGTCTTCTTGGAATTGGAGTAGATGTCAGTGGTGTTAAGGGTTCTACTCCGGTTAGGTCTTTTTCTTCTTCTTCCTTATTTCTTAATGTTCTAATCCTTTGAATCTATTTTTAACCGCGATCCCTTCCTTCGCTGGTGTTGCTGTTGCCCCTGTTC
>CM068825.1:149474378-149771593 GCA_028554795.2 Sinohyriopsis cumingii
ACCAAATTTAAGGTGCATTTCCGAGCCCGAATGAATAAAATTTCTTCTTTCCATTAAAAAATTGTAATAAACTAAATCTCTTACGGGTAACGAATTAATATTATAGTTATGAATCTCGTTGAGGAAAGTACAAATTTGCTTGTCACGGCCCGCAAAAGGTACACTATTCAAGTCTTTAGATAAATTCATTATTAAACATTACCGATTTAAGATCCTCTATATACGCAACAAAAACAAATTAGCACCGAAAAGTGCAAACTGTTTTGATCTTGCCTAAGGGCTTTCGACTGGCATTGAGACTTTGTTGACGGCAATTACTTAAAGCAGACCAACTAGACAACCAATAAGCACAGTAGAAAGCGTTAATTTATAACGGTTTACGCGGCTTTGTCGAATGGAAGTATTGTTTGGAAATTTTAGATGTCGGGTCTAGTCAATTTGAACTCGTATTGCAATCTGTCTTTTGCGTCTTTTCTATTATTATAATCAACATCATAAATAATGCTATAATTATCACGATGCTATCATAATCATAATTCCATTATCAACACCATAATTAAAGTTATCGTCATCAGCAGCAGATGTATGCAGCAAAGTATTTTCTCATGTCTCATACTAGCTGACCGTTCTAAATGTGAATCCACTTTCTAAACTTTTGTGGTTTTGAAAGTAGGAATCTTCATATTGAATGAGATACAACCTCATATTTTAAAACGGCTGTTTTATACTGTTGTACTGTTCTCGTTTAGGCTTCTTTGATATTTTATGGATTTTTAAATATTACATGATCCACTGTATTTAACTTGTATTGTATGCTTGACTTTCATCTTTAATTGAGGGTTGAAGTTCTAGCCTTCGTGACTAATGCCCTTTTTCTATTATTTAAAGACCACAGAGTAGTAATACCAGTTCATTGTTACAGCGCGGTTATATATTTCAGAGAGGGACATATATATATTGTGACAGTAAACACCATTTTGCAACTCTGTTTTGATGTCACATGATTTCACCTCATGACCACGATGTCACGCAGAGTATATTATTTCTGAGTAAGTCTCAATAGGTCAGTAGGGAATACGTGTATACCTTTGATAAGAGGGTACATCAAATCTTGTGCCGATGGCTCGAACTGAAATTTGCTGGGGAAAAAAATCACCTTTCTTGGAACTGAACACAAGTGTTTTTACTTTTAGAAAATTCCATTACAGTCCTGATTGTTATTTTCAGAACAATATCAATGACAAACTTCATCGACATAAAGTTGCATTGTTCTGGTTTTAGCAGGTGTTACTGCAAGAGGGCACGATTCCTGACATTTCGTTTCCACACTGTACAATATATTCTGCAGTACAAAAATTAATTGGTCTTTGTATATGTGCTTCTTACGACCGAAGGGAAAAGCATATTGATTTGGGGGTGGGTAGCTTAATGGTAAAAGTTGCCGTAATTCCATATTTCATCTGGGATTTGTTACGTACATCTTATTTGATTGATATTTATTTTAATTTTATTGTTTGTTTGTCAGCTTTAAAAACGTATTTTTATTGTACATGCTATTATAATATAATCTTGTTTTCGTGATTCGGAATTTTTTTCTCAGAAACATATGTTTGACCTAACTCTAATATTTGTAAGCACCTAAGGCTGACCTGGTTTCCGACCTTAATTCAAAATTAGTAACAGTCACGTGAACAAGTTCTTTTTTAATTTATTTTTATTGTGGGAATAATATGGGTGAGATCGAGGCTGTGATGGATACGTGATCCAGGACTTGAAAATAGTTTTAGTGAGGTAAAGAACTTTATTAAATTTTATTCTCGGAATAAAATGATTGTTTTTTTTTTTAAGGTCATACTGGGGCTACGTGATTTAAACATGATCACGTAACCCTCTATTTCGCAATTCAGGCATTTCCGAAATTGCACATTAATTTGTTTTAATAGTAATGCTTCGAGAGAGAGATCTCAGTCTGGGATTAAAACACTTGATATCAAGGTGTTCTTTTGTTGTGTTAGTTCGGAGTTATTTTAATGTTTATTCGAATTATTTGGATTCAAAGGGATTAATTCTTTTTTTCCTGGAAATATGTGTGTGCTTACAGAATTCTTGAAGAAAAGACATTTCTTAAAACATTTATTCGGATTCCCATTACCGGAGTGTTATTTCTTGTGTTTCTACACAAGGAACTGTAGACAATCACACTATACTGGATACTGCATACGCCATCGCCTTCCATCTTAGATTCTTCTTCGGGACTCGAACTTGAATTCATTAGAATATTTCATTATTAGGACTTTTAAAATGTTATTCCTGGATTATTTTTTAATTTGAGTCTTAAAACCGTAAGTTCTTATTTTTTAATTTTTTACAGTGTTTTTCTAGGGAAATAGATACTTTGTAAAAAAAATTCAAAGCTTATTGTTTTCACTCTTTCTTGTGTTACTGTTTATTCGAGCCTGAACACGTGGCTTAAGAGATTTGAATATACACCGTTTATTCATTTTAATAAAGCAAACATCTTCCTGACGTTGGGATCAGTAACTGTGAAGTTGAAATCCAATATTGTTAAAATCCTAACATTGCAAAACATTTTAACAGAGTACGTTAATTTATAACATGAAAAAGTTGAATGAAATATTTGTTTTCGTCTAAACTAAGGTGTTGAGCCTCTTGTTGTCTGTGTTAATCGTCTATGAAGCCTTTTGTTGTTGGTGTTAATCGTCTAAACTAGGGTATTGAGTCTGTTGTCTGTGTGAATCGTCTACACTAAGGTATGGAGCCTGGTGACTTCGGGGTCAGTGGACTGAGATTAGGTATTTGTTAATAAACATTGTTTTTTCAATTGCATTTGCTTGGGAAAAACAATTGTGCCTTTGCGTGCCACTTCACAAAAGCTTAAATGTTTGTTTAGATGTTAGGTTACCTTTTTGTTGACAGGTTGCTAGAGGTGTAAACACCTACTTAATCCTAGGGTGCCAGTCTAACCCCCATGAGTGGCACACTCACGTCACGTTGGTGTTTACGTCTCTAACAACCTCTCAACAAAATTATAACTAAGCGTCTATAGGTCACACGGGGAATAGCTGGCCATGGGGGGGGGGGTAGAGGTAAGACCAGGTGTCCGGGGACCCATAGGGGTAGCGGATGAGGCAAACCACCCATTTTCCTGCTACTCCAGATTAAAGAAGTTTTGCTTGTGTTCACATGTCTCGACACAGCTTGACGTTGAAAAAAAAATAATTTGAAGGAGAAACAAATTCATACCGAGTGACAAAATTACCTCAGATTAACTCCATGACCCGTTCTGACATAGGACCCTGTCCATCATATTATAAAAGAGACGAGGTAAGTAACTTCCAAAACATTCGTTGAACGCTTGGACCGTGATTTACTTCTGCTATTTCCATCTTTGAAAGCACACGACCATACTCGGGCTTGTTTTACTCCAGTGATATTTTTCTATCCATCAAGCCATCGTTTTTATGAATTGCACCGAACTGAAGTTCTGTGCTCGAAACGTACGATTTGCACGAATTTTGCCAGCCGGGACAAAATTACGCTACTGGGCAACGTAATATGATTGGCTCAAAAAGTGACGTCATGAACCAGATGCATATGTGTTGTTTCACCGTAATGGTGTGTGCCGCATAGTCGGGATGTTTGAAAATGAGCGTTAATTGTATTCGATTGTGTGTAGACTTAAGATAATTCTTCTATGGAACAGGATTCCCCTAGGTTAAATAGAGTGAATGGCAAGTAGGAACTTACTTTCACTTATATCACTGTTCTCCGATTAAGGAACGAATGTAAGTAGTATAGTGGGTTAGTTTAGCCTCAATGGGAATTAGCATTACAGACCCCCCCGGGCCTGTTTAGCCTCAATGGAAATTTAACATTAACCACCCTGGGCCTGTTTAGCCTCAATGGAAATTTAACATGGGCAAAAAACCCTGGGCTTGTTTAGCCTCAAGGGAATTTAACATTGGAAAAAAGACGTTTGGGCCTGTTGAGCCTCAAGGGGAAATGGAATAGGGTTGGGGACCCTATTTTTTTAAAGAAAAAAAAGGGTAGGCAATGGAAAGTCATTCTCTTTTCGAGACCTATGAGTGGCCCTGAAAAGGGCCTTTGGGTTTCTTCTTCTAATTTCTTCTATTTCTCCACCAACTTCTTATTTTCTGTCCTACACTCTTTCTCTTCTTTTCTTTCTTTTCTTCCTTTTTTTTCTCTTCTTTCTTCTTCTCCTCCTCTTCTTTCTTCCTCTTCTCATTTTCTTCTTCTTTTTCAATTTTTTCATTCCATGCTCTTATCCTTATCCTTTCCTCTTCATCCTCCTTCGGGGGCCCCGAGTGGCCGAGTGGTCTAAAGCGTTCTCTGTTACGGATCACTGCCATCTCACCTCTGCCTGCGCCGGTTCGAGTCTCAGATTCAGCCAATGTAGGTATGTGAGAAAGCATGCCAGTAGCTTCTCGTGGGTCGGTGGTTCTTTCTGGGGTTTTCCCTGGTTCTTCCTCCACCATTAATACTGGCCGCCATATATAGCCTATCGTGTGCTGAAAAATGGCGTTAAACCCCACAACAACAACAACAACAACAACATCATCCTCCTTCTCCTCCTTTATTTCTTTCATCACAGCACCTATCATTTCCTTTAGGTTTCTTAAGTTGTTAATCTCCATCTTCACTCGATGGGGGCTATAAGAATTGTGATCCTCGTTTATGTTAACCAACATTTGCTCCATCATACCCAAATTGTCCAGGGCGTCTTGCAATTTTTTCATTTTATCAAGGTGGTTCGAAGCCATCGTCTTTTTTATTCTTTGTAGAATGGTTTGAACGACGAATACTGTGGGTTCTTATAGTTAAAGCGCGGACGTGATGGAAAACATCCCCCAAGACATAAAATTGATATTACCTAGATCATGACCAAACAACGCGCGGACCTGAAGGAAAACATCCCCTACTTTTCTCATTTCATATGATCTACTATTCACATACGTGAAGCAGCAATAAACTAACCAAAATCTACCATTCACACAAACCAAGCATCAAAATCAAATCCTATTCAATCCCCTAATCTACTATCCACACACGCAAAGCATTAAAATGAAACCCTAATCTACTATTCACACTAACCTATGCTAGCTCTTATTAACACACAATCATATACATTAACTTATACACTCACACTAGGAAAAAGAGTCAGTTTTTTTTATTCACACTACTCTACATACACACATTGGCAAATCGATTGTTATTTCTTTTCTAGAGTATTGGGTAGCCCTGAAAAGGGCTGTTTGTTTTTGAACTCCAGTGACACCTGGTTAATGATAGCACCTTCCAGGCCTGGCACCACACACACATCTTCTTCCCAGGTCTCCTTTTACTTTTTTTCTTGAAAGCGCAGAGGGAGGATGATTGGCTTCAGCACCCCAATCCTCTGTCTCTGGTATCTTGTAAGCCATCCTCTCTCCTATTTTCTTTTCCTCCTCTTCCCTCTGTCTTCTCTCCTCCTCTTCCTTCTTTATTCTTTCCTCTTCTACTATGGCCTCCGCCGCCAGTTCATTTAACAGGCGCCTGACATATTCCAGATGTATCTGGAGTTCAAGAAGTTTGCTTATTCTGGTATTCATTGTCTTGTTAACGAATGAACAGGGTAGCTAGACTGCCCAACGAGTTTCAATTTATACTGAAAGCGCGGACGTGATGGAAAACATCCCCCTAAAACAAAATTGATCTTACCTGGATCATAACCAAACAACGCGCGGACCTAAAAGAAACACTCACTCACTTTTTTATACTGCCCATCACTATTCTAAAAAAATTTATTAAACAAATAATATACTATTCACATACGCAAAGCAATCCAATCAAACCCCAAATCTACTCTCCCCACACCTCAAACAGCAAAAAACATGATCTTAATCTACTATCCACACCAACGTACGTGAGCACTTACAAACACAGAATCCTATACACAAACACATACACTCACACTATAAAAAAAGAGTCAGTGTTTATATTCACACTACTCTACCTACACACATTGGCAAATGGATTGTTATTTCTTTTCTAGAGTATTAGGTAGCCCTGAAAAGGGCTGTTTTTTTTTTTTGTTTGCTATGGCAATCTTTTAGTTTCTAAGAATGCGACGTCCTCTGAGGATAGACTTTCTGACGATAGGTCTGCTTCTTCGGAAAGAGAAGAAGAACTCTTTGGTGTCGATACGACAATCGACAAAGCCTCTGTCAGGTTCAGGTTGCTGCTGCTGCTGCTGTTGTTGCTGTTGCTGCTGTCTCTGAAGTCTGTACTTCTCTGTCCATTCTTCTTTCTCCCTGTTCACTTCTTCTCTGAAGAGCTCTTCTATCAGGTCTTCAGTGACTTTTAACATTCTCACATTCTCTATCTCTTCTGGCTTCGGTATCAGACTGTGTCTGACCCTATGCAAATTCACGTAGGCTTCGTTTAGCTTAGTTAGTTTGGAGCACATCTTCGTAGGAGGATGAGTCGACAATGGATGGTTAGACTGGAAACTACCCCGGTTCTTAAAGTCAAAGCGCGGACGTGAAGGAAAACATCCCTCTACGGTTTTCGAGCCGCAACGTTCAATGAGTGTCATGAGAGGGATAGAGAGAAGTCAAAGAGCATGAATCAACATTCTTCTAGCCAAACAAAAGACAATGGCATTTTTTTTTCAAAACACAACATTTTTATTCAAAATCACTTAACACTAACAAACAACTCTAACATTTTTAACAATAATCCAACAATATAACATCTAACATTTTTTTCTTCAAATGACAAACATTTTTTTCAATTCACACTCTACTTTAAACAGGGCTGACAACGTTGTGAATGAAATTGTGATTTCCACTGTTGGAAATCATTAGGCCATTGATGGACACTACGTTTCCTAGCTTGAGACAAAAGATAAGCATAATGGTCACAAAACCATCGATCTACTTTCACATGGTTTCTAGAAGAAGAACGAGGATCAAAATGAGTCACTAAATGTTCTAAGGAATAGCCCAGGCTGCGATGATGCAGAAAATACACACAATATTGTCCACACACCAAGGAATCTGTGCCTTGTAATTTCACATTATTTATTCGGGTGGTCTGAGCATTTCTTCTCATAAAGTCAATGATATCGTCTTCCAAAGGGGGCAATCCGTACGAATCGAAATATTCCACACATCCTTCTTGAGGAAAGTAAACGGCTACCCAGTGGGTTCCTGGGAGATGACTGTCGTCCGTGTTGATGACATAAGCTAGATGGTCTTGAGGTTTGCGATGAGGGAGGTCATCTTTAACACAGACGACAGGATTCCAAGAAGCCGTATACGAACTGTGGTTCAAAAGGTAATAAAGTTCCCAGGTATCCATGCTTTGTTTTTTTTTCTTCTTCACAGGTAATAATAAGTCATCAATTCGATCCTGACTTTTTGCTTGAAAATGTCTGACAAATAACCGTTTCTTCGTTTCGTCTCCTCACTTTGATTCAGGAGAGCTTCGATACGATGGATCTCTTGAGTGGTTAATGGTGGACAAGAATGTTCACACAAGTCTTTATACCACTGGTGCAACACGACTTCGTCCGAGATGAGACTCCAAGCTTCGTCCAGATACTCGTCCAATTTTTCTTCTTGACTCAGCATCAGGCATTTATCGTGTTGAATTTGACTGGGATGATCGTTATGACATCCATAGCAATCTTTTTTGATCAATTCCGTCATTTTTTCGACCAAGTGTTTGGCAAAACAGGAGACTAAATGCGCTTCTTGTTCTGGCCATCTCGACTTCATCATGATAACTTCTTCGTCTTTGTCTTGAGATTCTTCTTCCACGGTCTCCTCACATTCCATCTCCAAAGTTTCTGCACTAGGTAAAGAGGGATAACAGTCTTCCATGGCTTCTAATAGTCTAGAATGACTTCTCTCAAACTGTTGATTTCTATGGTATTATCGAATTCTGCATACAGGATGACGTTCACCGTTACATCAGGGGATGGGTCTGCAAACTGAAGTTCCACACGAATCTGGCCGGATTTTATAGCGTGAAAATGTCCCTCGTCGCTGCCCTGGTCAGGGGTGAAATCAAAAGCCCACAAAGCGTAGCCTCCTGCGTAATCTTCGTACGTAATGCCATGACTGGTGTTGGTTCCTAACTGGCCGTTGGCTTCGTACAGGGACAAGAACGATCTCAAGTAATTGTTCTGGGTAAAGTTAGGCTCAAAGGGTCGGGTAGACAAGGATTTGCCATCGCGACTGACTTCGATTTTTTTCACCTTAAAGTGTTGAAAGTTGAAAGGATTTTCATTGAAGTCTCCGTTGAAGGCTGAATTCAGGACCATACCAAGGATTAAACGCTCGGGTAACTGTCCTTGGAACAGATGATCTTCGATTATGGATTGATGGTTACGGGGAATGGTGAACGTTTTCACTTCCACGCGTCGGATGGGATACTTGGCGGTCGTTCTGCTCAACGTTTGACTGATGTCATTTCCCACTTTAGGTAACACTTCCACGCGTCGTACGTAGAGTTTGGCCTCCTCGATTTTGCTTTTAGGATTGCCAGTCTTAGTAGCATCAACATCAGCCAACAAATGGAAAGCGGTACTGCTGCGATTCAGTCTCAAGCGAACATTTACCCCGTTCAGCAAATATTTCTCTTGCAACCACATGTCCAAATGCAAACGATCCATCAGTTCTAAACTCTGTCCATTTTTGATTTTCTTTCGTCTTTCCTCAAAGCCGTCATTGTCTTTATCTAATGTGTCAAACTTGGTCGCATCGTCAGGTTCCCATAGCACACAAGCATTGAGATGAGTATTCTTGGCATCTATTCCGTACGTCAAGAGATTTTCCAGGTAGGCACGGTAAGGGTAAGTATCCATGCTGCTGCTGACCAATTTGTTATTCAAGTACAAGTCCACTGAGCTGAACAAGGAATGCATGAAATTGTTGACGGGAGCTATATTCTCAGTGTCTTCTACTCCACCATTATCCTTATCTAGAACTTTGACTTTCAAGTACAAATAACTGCTATTCAGATCGATGTAATCTTCGGGTTGTCCTTTGATTTCAAACTCGATGGGAGCGGAATCTGTCAATGTGGAGACGGGGTGAAATTCCACCCACTGGGATTCTTGCATGGTCATCATCGTGGGGGGCATGGCAAACAGATCCAGTTCCGACTTGGAACAGGCGCAAGACTCTCGGTGCATCATTTTTTTTTTCTTTCTCAATAATCAAAAACGTCTAAGTCTCTAACGGTTCTTCTTTTCTTTGTCTTTCTAGCTTTAGACGTGTGAAGTCTGGTGAAAGGGTGTTTTCTTCGTCGTCTCTTTCTGCCTTGTCCTTGCTGAATGCCTGACTCGGTAGCGTGCAGGGCATTTATAGGTGTTTCTCGTCGGCCCAAAAGGTCTTTGCCCGTTTGCAGCAAGATATTTTTGCCTGCCCTCATGGAAGCTTCTTTGGGGTTTTGTTTGTCGATGATGACATTTTGGAGAAATTCTTTGCCTTGTGTCAGTGCCGCATCTTTCAAGGCCTGCAATCCTCGTGTCACCATCGGTTTCAACACCGGGGCCACCGAACGAAAGGCCGATTTTAACATATCTCCTAAACCGTGTCCTCGCTGTCGAGCAACCCCTCGGTACACTGGATACATGACTTACAAGTCGTGAGAGAACCGTTTTCGAAAATGGAGTTTCACCGTGACTTTTCTTTTGGTGAATTTGGTGAATGGAATATTTTGTCTCAAATCTCCTTTTATAGCAATGTTGACCGTGTCCAAATACGACTTGCTGACAGGCAAATAATGAGGATGTACAAATTCGCGGTGGACGTGGTAAGTGTTTCCACCTTCCTCGTCAGTGACCGTGGCAGAATTTACTTTGAAAGGAATGACACGCAGTAACGGCACGGAGGTGTGTCCCACCACGTTGTACTCCACCACATCGGAGTACACGAACATCAAATTCAGTCCCTGGTTCAGTTCTACCGGGAAACGAAAATACCTCGCAAAATGCCCGTTGTTGTCAATGTCTGCTATGTGAATCTTTTTGGAGTGCTTATCTGTGACCAAATTGAGGTCTCCACCCAAAATGTCATACACTTCAGGACAAAATTTAATACGTATACTTTATTCCTCACTTTCAAATTTGATGAGTAGACGGTGAGACTGTTTGTGGTACTCCATGGTGACACGTTTATTTAGTTTGGTCAGAACTTTGTCAAATACTGCATAGAATTTGTCAGCGATGGCCTCCACCAGATGTTGACCACTAAAATAATGGCCTGAGTTAATTTTAAAGTGATAAACGTAAAAAGGAGGAGAAGTGTCACTGTTGCTACGGGGTATTGAGTCCTTCGGAAGTGATTTATGTTGAGGAGTGTTCGTCATGGTTTGCTGCACCGTTGGGTCCAGAATTTCGACGTCAAAAGTGTTTTGAGTTTCAGTGATGTTTTTGATTTGTGTTGGGTGAATCATTTCTACCAAACCGCTTCCCAATGGGCTTCGTGATCTAATGGGATGGCCTGAGGTAATTTGGCCGTGTAACAGCACAACGTGTTGTGGGGAAACACCTCATTAGAACTGTCACTGGGTAAGGTTAAGTAAAATTGGTTTTGGTGACTCATAATTCCAGAGTTCTGTGGCTGTCCGAGGGGTTACTGGACGTCAGAGGCGTGTCTCCGCCTAAAATGGGGTTCTGATTGTGGTTGTGGTTGGAGTGGTGACTGACACTGGCACTGGACACAAGGTTTCCGTGGTTCCCGTTCGAGGAGAATTTCAGGAAGGGATTGGGAAGCAGGTAACCGATGCAACTGCTCAATAAAATGGTCCACAATTGTTTGTCTCCTTGTTGCAAACTCTAATTGGCAATGGCTGCCCCGATGACACAATACACCACGAAGATTTGGCAGAAAAAGACGATTTGCGTTTTAGGCACACGTTCGCCACACCAAACGCACAAGGGTTGTTTTTGTAAATCTTGCAGAGAAGAACTGGGTGAAGGAGTGGTCGACGTAGCTGCGTCTGTGTGAAAGGGCATGATGGTCACTTCTTTTTATAGTCGATGACTTGCGAAGCGTCGATCCAAGAATCAAAACTGGGTGGATATCCTTTCCAACGTACTTTGACTTCTTTGACACGTCGTTTGCCCACTTTACGGGTTCTGCGTTCGAGAATGCTTTCGATGTCGTACACGTCGTCTTCTTTTTTGGTGACACGTTGTAACTCGGACAAATAAAACGTTCCTTTGAGCACTTCTCCGTTCATGTCTTCCAATTTATAGACGGCAGGATGACAGCCATGCACTCGTCCAGTGACACGAAACAATTCGGTCGTCCAGTTAGGTAAGTAACCTTTGTCGAAAGTGCGTTTGGTTTTGCCAATGTGCACCCAATCTCCTACGGTCAACTCTCCACTTTTCTTGGGGACAGCCCTCGTCGGGGACGTACCAAACAGGCGCTCAAACACCAGCACTTCGTTGTCGGGAGTCATTTCTTGCGGGGCACGTCCGATGCTTCGATGGTAAGATTGGTTGTACGCTTGCACCAGGTGCGGTAAGATGTCGATGTACTTCAGAGTGTGGTGATGCGTAAAATATTTCCACATGCGTTCTTTCAAAGTGCGTTGAAAACGTTCCACGATGCTGCCTTTGGTATCAGGATTCTCGGTGGTAAAAAAATGATTGCCACCTTTGTTGAATTCTTTTTGGAAAGCTTGGTTCAGAAATTCGGTGCCTTTGTCCGTTTGCCATCGAAGAGGGTGACGACCGCTTTGTTTCAACACCCGTTGCAGGGCTCTCACTAACTCGCTGCTCGATTTGGAAGTCAACGGCACGACCCAGGCAAATTTTGAAAAGACGTCGATGACACAAAACAAATATTTGTAGCCGCGATTGTAGCTGGCCAAATGAGAGACATTGGCTAAATCGACTTGCCATTGATGATCGATGCCTTCCACTCGGGTGCGACTTCTGGCAAACTTGCGTCGAATGGGTTTGTGTAAAGGGTAGGTAGCTTGTTCTTGTAACCATCGTTGCACTTGAGGTAAACGGAGACTTTTCAGTCGCATTTTGGCAGCACGATACAATTTTTGAACTCCTGCATAACCTGCAGGATGGGAGGGATCGTAGTAAATGCTGGCTAAGACTTTTTCCATCTTTTTTTTGTGTTTGTGTGTTAATAAGGCACCCACTCTTGGAAGATGCTACTCTTTTTCTCTTGGGGTATTTTTTTGGATTGTAATACTTTGCGTGTGCGACCGGCAATAGGTGTCGAGGAGGAGGATATGTGAACAGGGGATATCGGTTCTTGTTTCACTTCTGTTTTCACTTCTGTCTTCACTTTCTTTTTCTCTTGTGATGAAGAAGGGGTGGCCATCATCTTTTTAATCCATCCAATTCTGGAGGTAGGTGGTGTTGTTAACTTGCGTACTTTTTCTGGTGGAGTTTGAAACCCTTCTTCTTCTTCTTCTCCTCCTTTTTCTGTCTTGGTCACTGGTAATGGTGGTACTGCTACTGGTGATGGTGCTGGACTTTTCATCAAGGTCTTAAAATCTTTCAGAGTGGGTAGAGCTGTTTCGTCTAAAGCTTTCTGGTGAAAGAGTTGCAGTCGTTGCAAGAGTTGACCGTACTTTTGCGATTTTTCTGTTTCGGACAAATCTTGGCGATCCATCAAGGACTGCAATTCGTGTTGTAACTGGGACATCTCGCTCAAATGGGGATTTGGAGGTAAATGCGGGGTGCGTTGTTCTTGCCAACGATGGTATTCCATCCATCGTTTGTAAGGCACTAAAGCTAGTTTTCGTCCTTCCATGGGGTTGTCAGGGGTCGATTCTGAGATCTTGGGACTTCCGAGGATCTTTTTATCTTGCTCCCACCAGTCCTCCCAACATGGCTCCCAAGACTCCTTTCAGTAAGGGACCTAACAAGAGGGGTAAAATGCCTCTACGTTGGACCAACATCTTCTTCTTTTGACGAATGGGAATTTTCTTTTGAACCATTTGGCGAAGAACGTGACGATGTTTGCCTAAGCATTGTTTCTGGTGTTTGGACAAAGGGATCGTGCCTTTCAAGACGTTCAAACAACATTCGCACACAGTATCGATGACCTCTTTGGAGGCCGATTAAATGAGTTTTTTTCGTAGGGGTGGAGAAGCTTTGGACAGGACAGATAACATGTCCCCATGTTTGACTAAACGAGGAGGCAGTCCTTTCCTTTTCTTTCCTTGGGGCTGTTTAGAAGAGGGATGTTTTCTGGAGGGTGACATCCTTGAGTCTTCAGCACCAAAAAGCACTGATACCCCCGACTTGGTCACAGGCCTTTTTTTATACTGGAACGCGTCGCCACTGATTGTCTTTACGTCGTATCAACTTCAGGACAGGCATGACACGTCGTGCAGGGGTACGCAACGGACTAAATCGAGCCAGTTCTTGCTTGGACAAATCCAGTAAACTTTGTAACATGCCCGATCTTTCTTGGACTTTGATTTTGGGAGAAGGTACTTTGTGAGCAGCAGCCACTGCCACTAAATTGGAGGGTCCTGCCACTGGGGAAGTTCTTGGGGTCATCAACGGAGAAGTTCTTGGTGTGATCAACGTCTCCAAGTACTCTTCAGTTCTTGGTGTCATCAACGGAGAAGTGGATGAACGTGAGGCTGCCGGAGACGCAGTCACCGCCGTGGCAGGTCGTGGTTTGCGAGTGTAAGGTTGCGTCCTGGCCGAAGTGCCTCTCTTGCGACTAGTTTTCTTCTGTGGACTTTTCTTTTTCTGGGGACTTTTTCTCTGTTTCTTTTTCTGGGGGCTTCTTTTCTTTTTCCGGGGTGGTGTCTGGTAAGAGGATGGTCCCGCCACTGGAGAAGTTCTCCTTGGGGACCTGGTCTTTTTCTTCTTCTTCTTGGAGCTTCGTTTGACTTTTTTCTTGGGGAGAAGTTTGGGGGCATTAGGATCCCATCTTAAGAGAGAGCGAATGATGACCCCTCCTAGAGTACCGCTCCCTCCAGGTTTCAAAATGATTTGTTTTTTGGTTTGAGTGTCGATGCGGGGATGGGCCAGTTGGGTCAAAGCGACTTTGTTTCGATCAAAAAAGCGTTTGGTTTGATGAGGAATCTGAATGATCCCTTGGAGTAATTGACGTGCCGTCACCGTGAACCATAGTAAGACTTCTTTGAGACTAGCTTCTAAGACATGAGCTCGTATTTGTGGATTTTTTTCTCGACTGATACCATACAAGGCACGAATCAATTTGACGGGAAGATGCGACTGAAGGGACGTCATGTTCAAAATGTGTGTGAGACAGACGAAAAGGGTCTGAGGGTTTTATAGATTTTTTTATGTGGAGTGAAATTAAGTCGAGGACGGAGACGTGTACAGGACAGGCCCTCCGTCTTGGCACCAGTGGTGAAACAAGTGGGTACGAAATCGCAAATCATCGGGGATCGTAGGTTTCAAATCGACGAGTAAATAGGCGTGTGGAGTTTGAGTGGCATCGTCCTACGCCTGAGTCAGCCAAGGCGTTCCTAAATGTTTGGCT
The DNA here is from genome assembly GCA_028554795.2 of Sinohyriopsis cumingii. Classification (NCBI taxonomy): domain Eukaryota; kingdom Metazoa; phylum Mollusca; class Bivalvia; order Unionida; family Unionidae; genus Sinohyriopsis; species Sinohyriopsis cumingii. The sequence continues at coordinate 149,488,916 of CM068825.1, forward strand.
AAGACTTGCACTTGCGATTTATCTCGAGGGCTTTTAAACAAGACCACGTAATGCGCATTGAGACTGATGGTGCGATGGGCTTTACTTTGTTGAAACAAATTTTGGGTGATGTAAACGACACTGGCATTACGGTGATGCCCTTTGCGCGTGAACCACAGTTTAATTTCTTCTTCGTCTTGTCCTAACATGTCGTCAAAAATGACCAAATGGGTTTGACGGGAGTCAGAGACGATGCCGTCGTCTTCTTTAGGAATGCCTTCCACAAACACGATGGAATCGCCTTGACTTTCTCGCAGGAGGCTGTACGCCGATTGCCACTCTTTGTAACACCACACGATCGGCTGAGGTGGCCGATCGATCAAATGATGTTTATGTTCGATCAAACGTTTGACGAATTCGGTTTTGCCTGAACCGCTAGGTCCAGCAATGAGCATGTTAAAGGGATGGCGAAGATACAAAGCCTCCCAACTGGCACGATCTAAGTGTTCGTCGATGACTTTGACAGTGGAGGAAGAGGGAGCAGAGACAGCAGAAGTAGCCATAGTGTCAGGAATGTCACTTGTGACACGAAAACAAACAAGAGTTTATATACTTTTTTTCAGGACACGTTTATTGAATGTTTTAAACATGAATACGAAAGACAAAAATACATAAAAGCCAAAGGCTTAAGTACAACGATAAAAGGCACATGAAAATCATTAACGTGGAATAAAAACAAGTGTCTGTACAACATGTTTTGGGTAAATTTCTGACCAGTTCTATTGGGGGTAAGGTCACACAAGTGTCCTCCCGAAAGGGTCTTTCAGGCCTGTCGACGACAGTCCTGTCCTGGGTGACGGGTTCTTCTGGCACCGTCACTAACACTGGTTGAAAAGTAATTTTTTTCCTTGAACAACTCTCGTGCATACTGGGCCACTTCTTGGGTCCAAACCTCAAAATCCCATTTTTTCCAGGCACGGACATCTGTCCAATGGGGGTGTAAGTCACAAGCTACACACACATCGTCATACACGTCTTGGGTAGCTAAAAGTTGACGAATCTTTTTTCCCGTAGAGGTCGAGAAGTATCCAGATGAAAACGTAAGGCTTTGAGCAAAAGGAGTCTCTCGTGAACATTTAAAGGCACCACTTTCATGCTGAATGGGTGGTAAGTACTGTTCGTAAAGAGTCCACAAGAAATCGGCTGGTAAACGAAATCCCAGAAAACAAGTCACTAAGACACACACCACTTGTCGACCCAAATTGAATGGATACAGTTCTTGTAATAATCGATGGTAATGATCCACGGTTTGAATATGGTCATTGAGTTCCTTCCACGGAATCTGTTCAATTACATGCGATAAAAGTCGTGGCATGGCAGCCTGTTTTTATAGTCTCTTTGTTTCGGAAACAATACACGTACTTTCTAGCCAGAGATCTTCGTTCTCCAGTGGGGAATTTAAATGTTGCATACTGTAACAGAAACGTCAGAGTTCGTTTAGAAGTTTCCTCTTCCGCTAAGTAGATTCCACGTAAAATATGTCGGTAATCCTTTACCTTGTCTTCCTCAATGCGTTGCACTAAGTGAATCTCGAAGTAACCAAAATGATCAACACGTGGATCATCGGGGGTCTGGAAGTATTGAACAAGGTCTGGCCACTGAAACAATTTCTGACGAATCAGTTCTCTTATACCATTCAGGTACCAGTGGTTAAAAATCTGGTGACGTAACGGATGCAACTGTTCCTTACGTTTGACTTGTATTTTGACCAGCGTTCGGTAAATGCGTTCTCTCAACTCCACAGGCAAAGCACGAATGTTCTCTGGTAAAGTATCCATGAATAGGTCAGTCCGTACAATTCACAATCTTCTCCTAGAGCAAAAGTAATCCACATAGTGAGTAATTTCTGACCACTGCCATTCAGGGTAACGTCCAAGAATGTCACTGAACTCTTTTCATGTAAACGGTCTAGAGTAATACAATAGGACGAATGAACACTTGACCCAAAGAAATCTAACACACTGGTTAACTTTTTTCACTTTCCTCTTGTGAATTTCTCGGTACAAAAGTTCTACAGTGACCCATTGAGATTTCACTCTAGCAAACCCCTGCCAAACTTCCTTGTAAATCTTCTCTTGTAGTTCTTTAGGTAATGATTCAATATCGTTTCTGAAATGAAGTTTAAATACTGGTCTCAGTGATGTCCAACATTTGACTCCTAGCCAAACTGGTTTCTTCTTCGTCAACGACATGGTAAGTTACTTTAATGTCTCGGTCCCACTAAGGGTAAGTAATGACAATTCGGTGACCATCGAGCGTGTTCTACGTAGGCCGAATCTTGCGGTTCCCAGTGGTGAAGTGACACACCGCAACTGAAGCACTTGACTTTATCTCCTTCGCCCAAGTAGAACAATCCGGCTCTGGCTAATTCTTCGGTGGTCGGTCCTCCCAGATACTTAGGCCATTTTCCTTTGAACGATTGAAGACGATTTTCAAAGTCGCAGTATTCCGACAAACGCACAGGAAACGAATATTCGTCTTTCACAGGTTCGTTTCGATGAGGGTTGGGTAACATGGACAGGAGTTTGCTCAGGGCTGGATGACATCCGTAGGGGGGTAGACGTGAAGGTGAACATCCACCTTTAAAACGAAACCCAGTAAAATGTCCAAGAGGACGAGCGGCATCGCTTTCGCATCCCTCAGGTTTGACACGCACAGCATCACTTTCCATGATAGGGGTAGTGAGAACAAAGTTCCCATGATGCTTTACGGCATCGCTAAGGTCACAACGTACAGCATCGTACCCATCGCAAGGCTCACAATCGCATTCCACTTCCGAAGCCTCACACTTGAATTGTGCCTGTCTAAACTTGTTTTGTGTTTCTCTGAAAGTATTCATCTTGTTCGCTCGGTCTTGGTAGTCCCAATGAACTATCGATCTTGACCATAGCCCCTTTTTATACTAGTCGCAATGCAGTCTCAAGCTTGTACATCGTTCCTTTTTTATGTTTTTTATGTCTAGTTTTGGAAGGTTCCGTCTCTAAGGTGCCGTCATCATTGTACCGTAGTGTCATGGGTGGAAAGGTCATAGAAAGGTAAGGACAGTGCGGAGACCATCGAGTATGTTCCAGAATAGCTGAATCTTTGCAGATACATAGATCCATTCGTAACTTCAGTCCGCAAGCGAAACACTGTACTTCGTATCCCAATCCTGACTCAGGTCCCAAGTAGACAAATCCTGTTTTAGCTTAAATATGCGAAGAAGGTAATCCTTTCCTATTCGTAGGCCATGCTTGAAACGTGTCCAATCGACGGGCACAATCTCAATAGTCAGGCTAGAAAACCGGAAAATGGTAGGGTTTGAACTTGGAGTTCTCATCGGGTTTCTCACTCGATCCTTGCTGTGGCGAAGTCATCCTTCTGGTGGGTGGCTATTCGCTTACAACCAATGTTTTATACCAACATGTCCATACGGCAAAGTGAAAGGATTGGGAAGTCGCAGTCGCTTCTGGTACCCGATTTGATAGACTTTTTCCAAGGGTCGACTGACGATGTGGTGAGTGGGTAAACGTACAATCTTGTTCGGTTGATAGGTGGTCACTTTAAAGTTTCCATCCTCTCCCGATTGCAAGGCTTCTTTCAGTACCCCAAAGTTGACCACTCGACTGGTACGATAATTCAGAGTCAATCCTTTCACTTTGCACTGCGTGTGCACTTCTCCTTGTTTGTCCCGGTATTCGTAACCGTAATTTTTAGGACCGCCACTCGCGAAACTTAGAATCTTGTCGTCGGGATGCTCGTCTGTCCAGGCTCCTAAACGGTCTCCTTCGATGTCAGGGTGCTGTTGACTCGGGTGATGGATGTAAATGCAACTGTCCGTGTCAAAGTACAGAACGCGTTCCCCTAAAATTTCTAAAGCTTCGTACAATTTTAAGTGAGCATGAGCTGTCACGTAAGCCGCAATGATGACATTTCCAAAAGGGTCGTCTTGTACAAAGTCCAGATCTTCTTCGTAATTGACCAAGAACAAATCCTCGCGAACGACGTCCACGTGTTTCATGTATTTGGTTTTGTCGTGAATCATCAGGAAGTAGCGCGAAGGTTCTGTCAAATATTCCGTCTTGGGTAAACACGGTCGTTGTGCCATTTTACCCCACAAGCAATTTAACATCACTTTGGCAAACGATCGCCTGCCTTCGTTTTTCTCGATATGGTCTAAAGAGATGCCTTCTTGTTCATAGTATTTCTCTTTGAATGTCTTTTCGTCTTCGGAAGTGTGACACCAGGAAGGATAGCCGCTGGCTTCTTGCTTCAGTTTCAAAAAGGCATCCACCTAGTCGGCGAAAATGCCTTTCTGCGTGGAGTCACCTTTGTGGTATTGTTGTGTCTTGGGAATGTGACAAATTTCGTACACTTCTAACAGTTGGTATCCCATGTCCAGAGCTTTGAACAATTCCACGCTGACCCACGTCCCCGTCAAAGCCCGTTCTTCCTGGGTGTGCTGACAAGGCTGATCTTGGTTGCACGTTTCGGCACAAGTACGGCACAAGGGAAACATCAGTTTGCCTTGACAATGGTGAGGTAAGACGGGATGGTATAGGGTCGTGGGAGGCAAAACTTTGCACTTGATCAAGCCTTCGTATTGTCGAATGTTTTTCAGGTCGATGTGTTCCGTCAGCAATCGCGGGTGCCCTGTAGGAAAGTGACAATACTTGCACACGTAAGGATACAGCGAACACACATCCAAGTATTTGATTTCTTCTCCTTTCTCTTCGTCGGCTTGGTACAGCAAATAGGTGGCATTGGTCCTTCCTCCGTACAAACTATTCCTCGGGTTCAGGGGGTCCATCAGCTTGTAACTTTCCACGACACGTTTAAACTCGGGATCGATTTTCAAACGGTGATCCTATTCGTGTTCCCACATTTCCACCACTTGGTATCCTTGCTGTTCTAACTTCAAGCGTCGCTGACAAGTATCCTGGTACAGGTCTTCCATGGTTCGTTGTAAAAACTGATTTTTAGTGCTACGATCAGGGTAACAGACGGGACATCCGTGAAATAAGCATCCGTTAAACTCGTACACGATCTTGGGGTTTTCTAAGTCCCAACCATCGACCGAATGCGTTCCGATGGTCTTTTCGCCCCCTCCGTTGCGGGCATGCTGAATCCATTTGTCTTCCTTGTCGCACAAGTAATGTAACCAGCGTAGGGCTTTGACCGAGTATTGACGTTTGACATAGTTGGTCGTTTGAGGACTGATGACAGCCACGGTGTTTTCAGGCATGAATCGTTGCCGGTACACTAAGGAACACGCTTTGGCAATGGTGCAAGCTTCTTTCAAAGGATCGACCCCTCCGTGTTCCATGAACAGTTCTCAAAATTTTCCACAGCATCGCCGTAAAATGTCCACGTCGGAACGACAATACTTTAGCATTTCTTCCTGAAAGTCGAAAGGGTCCGAGGCGTGAGCCTGGTACCAAGCGTAGAAAGCTTCTCCTTGATTGGTACGCATGTTGTCGGGGTCGTAATAGTGAGCCTCAGGCAAATGGGGTAGAACGACGTGTTGATTGGCTTCCGTATTGAAAAAGTGTGGAAAGTACCCTTTAGCCATTTCTGTCATTCCAAACGTTTTAGGCATTCGACTCAAAGGCATGGCCAAGTAACTCATCGAATCTTTAAACTGCACTTGTCCCACTTGCATGAAAATGATTTTGGCTCCGTTCAAAGTCACTTTAGGACGTTCGGTGCCATGTTCCGTATAGTACCTCAAAAGAAACTGTCCATCGTATCCGAAGAAATTGTGAGCCATCACTGTGGCATGACGATGACAATCTCCGTAACGTTCGATGTCCTCTTGGCTCCACGTCTTGTCGATGGGGTCTAAGACCCACTGGGCAAAATCGGCTAACGTGTTCGGTCCTCGAAAGATTTTTTCACGCCCTCCGGGAATCTTGCTGCAGTGAGGGCAATGACTGAAAATAGGTTCTTGAATGCACTTCTCGCACGCTCGATGAGCCACGCAGAAATTAGGAATGTGAATGCCGGTCTCTTGCATGCATTCGAAATCGAAAAAGATGAAATTGCCTTTCTTCTTGTGACCGTCCTCTTTCTCTGGTGGGGGTTGGTATTTTTGCACGTAGCATTGGTGTTCCAAGTCCACGATGTGATGACAAATGTGACATTTTTTTCCCTGAACATACGTGTGCCTTGGCATTATTGGTACGTAGGCCTTGTCCACACGTAGGGCACAATCTCAGGAGTTGACAAGCACATTTCTGCTGTGAACCTTGCGTCTTGAGATGTTGTTGGTAACAGGCAGGGCTGACAAACGTACGCAGACAAGCAGGACAATGTACTCTTTCTTGTCCTTCGCTCAGACAGGGTGGAGAGGCCAAACATCCTGAGCATTTCAATCCGCAATGTTTGTGTTGCTCTCGATTGTTATAGCCATAGTCACATTTCGCACAGTAATAACTGTATCGCAGGAATGCAGTGATACTGGTAATGGTATCGAAATGGTCATCGTGATAATAGACATGAATGTATTTTCCGTCCTTAAAGTCTTTCCCTCGAAACAACAGAGGCCCACGCACTTCTTGAGGGTGCACTTTCAAGGTGTAGCGTGGAGCTAGGACATCTTGCAATTTTTGCATCTCAGGAATGCCACAGGGTGTGTCTTTGGGCAAGTCGGCTTGTTGTAACAGGAGTTCTGCTTCGTTTCGTTGTTTGGCTCGGTCCGATTGTCGAATAGTTTTCCAGGCTCTTTTCCATTCTGTCGTGTCGTTCTTGTTGGCATAGGTTCGTCCCACCACGATGGCTCGGGCTAAACACATCTGGTCTTGAGAATTATGAATTTGGACGAGACTCTTTTTGGTGTTGCGAAGGTCGTTCACCAGTAACACCTTATTGCGTTGTCCGGTCCCTTGAGGAGGAGAGACGTGGGTCATGTCCAGTGTGGCTTTTCCATCGGTGATGTCAAACTGATCATTAGATTGTTGCACGTGTTGAATCTTGTCCATGACTTTGGAAGCAGTTAGTTCTGCGGGTCTGCTAAACTCGATCCAAACAGGGGATTTTAAACCGTCGTGTTGTATGGAAAGTCTCAAGCGATCGTCTTCTTTGGGTTGACATTGTCGCTTGAGTGCGGTGAGCAAAGAATCCCACACCCCAGTGATGAACCCTTCTGCTTTCTCTAACGGTACTTCAGCCTTGAAATCTTTAAACTTCACTGAGTATTTGTAAGCCGTGGTTCTAAATTTTCTAGAGGAGCGCTTTTCCGTCTCTCGAATGGAATAGTACTTTTCAGGGTTGACTAAGGGTGGTGAACTTTGTTTAGAGTGTTCGAATTCTGGTTCACTCATGTCCTCTTCAAAATCACTGGCATGAATTTGTGCCAAGACTTCAGCCCTGGTACGAGGCGATAGATCACGTTTCTGCCTCTTACTTTCTTCTTCTTTCTTCTCGAGTGAATAGGATCGTTTCATCTTGAGTGCAAAACGTCAAATGACTCAAGTTTAAACACCATAGACTAATTTATAGTCATGGCAGACCAGCGTATATAAAAGGGTGTGTGTCTTGTCTTTTCACTATCCATTTCACTCTCAAACCGAGCACAACGATGGAAGAGACTAGCCAAATCGAACGTTTCATCAGAGCTTTGCGAGGGGTCATTAGAAAATTCTCTTCAGACCTTCCGACGGACTACTCTCCTTCCTTTCAAGATAAAAGTCAAGATACTTGCTATATCTGTCGAAAGAAAGGGCATTGGTCTTCAGAGTGTCCAGATCGTCAAAAAATAAAAACAGGGGCTAGAAAAGACAAAAGTCAAGATACCTGTTATTATTGTCAAGAAAAAGGACATTGGTCTCCAGATTGCCCAAAAAAGAAACAAGAGGAGTCAGAAGAAAAGAGGGATTCTTCAGAAGAGAGGGATTCTTCAGAGGAAGAAAGCAGACAGGTGAAGAAAAAGAAACAGGAGCAGAAAAGAAGAAGGGAAGAAAGTGAGGAGGAAGAGGAGAAAAAGACTGTGACGGTGAAGAAATTGAAAAAACAGAGAGAGTAAAAAAAGAAACAGAAGAAGTGAATGTTCTTTCTAAAGTGTTCTGTTTTGAATTGTGAATTGGATTGTAACTATTGAGAAAAGATTACATTAATTATATAAGGTAAGTGTCTTTGAGTTTTGATTTTAAAATAAGAAGCTACACTCACGCACTCATATACACGTACTATAGGGGTAAAATGGGTTTTCTTTTTTGAGTTATTGGCAATTGAAAGTGTATCTCTTTTCGAGGGACGTGGTTGGCCCTGAAAAGGGCCTTTTTATGGTGAAGGGGTGAGTTTAAGCAATCAACTTTAACTGCCTTAAGCCTTTGCCACGGCCAAGGCCTACTTCTGGACTGCGTAATGTTGATGATGATGATGATTTGGTTGAAATCACTAAGGGTGGTACGACAGGCTTACTCACAGGGTTGACATGTTTAGCTCGGGAAGGTCGTATTCTCTTCGGTCGTGATAAAGAAGTCTGATACATTTGTTTCAGACTTCTTAACTCCGCTAAAATGTCTAACAGTACCGTGACCGTTTGATTTTCACCCTCTTGTTTCTTTGCTGCTACTTCTTCTTGTTGTTGTTTTTTTCTTACCTCTTCTTCTTGCTGCTGTTGCTGTAGGAGAAAAGCTTGTTCCGCTTCCTTTTGTCGTTGTATAAATTTCTCCAATTCTTCTTTCTGTCTCTGTCTAAAATTCTCCACTTGCGGTAATGAAGAAAGTGACGAAGGTTCCGGAACAAATTCTTGCGAGGTAAGAAAATCCACAAAATCCCAATGTACCTCTTCTGAAAGTAAGTCCGGGTTCCCTTGGGCGGTCTCCACTGCTGGTGCACCCCAATGGATCGTTTTCTGAGTTTCCGTCATGTTGAATCACTGTCGCATAGATTGACTGCACACAGGCGCTAGCAAATCTATATAGACCACGTGACGTCACAGACTGCTCTCTTCGGATTGGATGCGGGCTGACTGAATTTTGTAACGCGTGTTTGGATTGGTGAATGAACTCAATCCGTTTCAATCCTTCCTCTACCTATAAATAAGCGCAGTTCACTGCATTGATTCACCTGTTCTCGTCACCTCAGGATGTGGACCACAGTTGAATCATCCACCCTTGTGTCTTCAATGATGTTTAGGACGGACATGCTAATGTATGTCCGATCCAAGTGGACCCTTGTCCACAGAACAGACACCAGTCTGTGGATACGTAGGATCTACGTAGAAAGACAAGGATGCCTCAAAAGAGTGCTGATTTACGGTCCTAAAGTGAGGCGCAGCCTAAGGACAAGAAGACCAATGCGGTACCCCTTATGTTAATGGATACATTAACATAAACCCAAAGGCCCTTTTCAGGGTCACTCATAGGTCTCGAAAAGAGAATGACTTTCCATTGTCTACCCTTTTTTTTCTTTAAAAAATAGGGTCCCCAACCCTATTCCATTTCCCCTTGAGGCTCAACAGGCCCAAACGTCTTTTTTTCCAATGTTAAATTCCCTTGAGGCTAAACAGGCCCAGGGTTTTTTGCCCATGTTAAATTTCCATTGAGGCTAAACAGGCCCAGGGTGGTTAATGTTAAATTTCCATTAAGGCTAAACACGCCCGGGGGGGGGGGGGTCTGTAATGCTAATTCCCACTGAGGCTAAACTAACCCACTATACTACTAAAGTATCGTATCAGAATACAGGTGCCTCGAGCACCTGGGCTTGTTTCACATATTAGCATATTAGACATATTGTAGAACACTGTTAAGTTAACTAGTACACTTTAAGGTCATGGTTTTTCCTAGTGTCTGTTAGTAAAAAGCAACTGACGTGATTGTTTAGTATGGCCAGATATTATTGGAAACTTTTGCTCAAAATTGCTCGGAGTTGTTGAACCACTTATCAAAGTGTTGCGTAATAAACGCAAGTTTAATTGGTCTAACAAATGTCAGGAGGCTTTTGATAAATTACAGGCCATATTTGAGAATAAACCGGTTTTTTAAAGCTCCAAATTTAAGTCGATTATTTAAAATGTCTATTAAAGTGGGTGATGTTAGAGTTGATGGAAGATTTTCAGAAGATAAAAATTGGTGTGGATCATCCAGTGTGCTATGTTAAAGACCAAACTAAACAAGTACCTTGTTTAACTTTGATATTGGCCTTGCAACATTCTGAGGTGTATATTAGTTCAGCTCTTTTTCGAGTATTGCATTCAGTAATCACAACCCCTTACTTTCGTTAACAAATGAACAAAGGTCGGTGATTATTGGAGTGGAGTTGGATGTTGCAGGAAAACATTGACCTTGGCACATTAAGGGAAAATAAACAATGACTGCAGATGCACTCACGCGTGTAAAACAGGTACTATATTACTATAACTTGTGTCGTTCGTAAGACACCATCCTGCGTAATCTTAATTATTTTATTTGACTAATATGTATCTGTAAGCTTTATTTTAAAAAGCTTTCTTTTTCTTTGAGTGGAGGTGTTATGTATATTTAATTTAAATTATGTACTCGACCATTATAAGTGACTGACGGTAGAGTTCTGGCCTACCTGATTTTTGTCATTTTGTTAAAAGATGTTTACTTTTAATTCAATACTGGGTTTATCCTTGGAAAATTCTATCCTGTCTTAGCTCAAGTGAAACAGTACATATGTTTTATCAACAGTCTTCCTTCCTGTTTTACAATTAGTCTTTTTTAAATATATGATCAGAGTTTGTAGCCGTGTTAGGTTATAAATGGAGAGAGTACTCATTGGATTTGGACTGCAACGCTATTTCGGGATTATTATGGACTCCAAAGATATTCTTTATTTTATCACTGTGATACAACAAGACATTCAAGACTATTAGCGTTCATTCCCAATATGATACACTTCACAACATTGCACGTTCCTCTTAAAGTTTCACTTTGTGTAATGGAGGGGGGGAAATGTCCTTGAGTTGCATAAACTTCTTGTATTCGCTTCTTTCTGTGACGTAGTTTAAGACCGAGAGTTGTAACTATATATATTGTAATGCATCAGTTGTCGTACAATATCAAATTTAACTTGTCTACCATTACGCATTGGGTATCATATGTCCAAGAATCAGTATAGTAAAGCGGATGATAATGTCGGTGAGATAAGCATAAATAAAAAGGTCATACCCTTTCAGCCATGTAATATAGCTGATAATGTTTCTTGTCATCATCATTAAGCTCGAATATCGATGCATTTGCCATTCCATGGACAACGGCGCGTAGAAACTTGTGTCCTTAGCATTTTGACCTTATTCGGGGTTGTACCTTATTCAATGGTATACCGTTATACATTGTTACCGCAATCTTTGCAGCAAGCATATGCTAGAAATTGTGACGAAATTTGTTTAAGCGAAATGGCTAAATCAGGCTGTTAAATTTATGTTATCGGTAGAATTCACGATAATATGTTTAGAAGATGTTGTATGCAAACAATTTAATACGAATGCATGATATTTGGTTGTTATTGTGACATTCTTGTCTTTGTTGCTAATACGTTTAAATGAACCTCATCTACAACCGAGAGCACGTTAGCTGTCCGTACAAAAAACCAAAACAAAATAACAAAAAAAAGCAACAGAAAAAAACGCATCAGATGCTGTATATCACTGGATTTTTAGAGGAAGACCGAAACTTGGATAGTTTGTTGCAGACGTCACAAAAAGGTATAATTTAAAACAAGTGTACAGTAAGTTGATAAAAAAGCAGAAAAATTATTTGGGACGGATTTTAAAAGGTTGACAGAAAAAAGTGTTAGAGAATTTTATCGTGTTATTAAGGATAAAATAATACATGTAAATAGATTTATTAGAAATGAAAATTAAGATTTTCAAAGATAAAGAACTACAGAGATGCTAAAATATTTATTGAATATTCCTTAAAAAATCTGGTAAGGAGAAATAAACATTTAATTTGCGTTGAATATTTAGGGTGAAGTACAAGGAATAAGGTCCGTTTCATCATCTTGAAAACCAGATGAATGTTGCCTTTTTCTTTTATTAGATTTTAGGTAATTAGTGTAATACATAGAGTCGAAGTGCCTATAGAAGGCTTTCTACGACTTTAGCAATATTAAAGATAATGAAATGAATCGTTGCTTTTTTCTTCTTCGCATAGCCAAGCGTCAAGGCTTGAGAAAATTTATCAGGTGCCAGTACTAATCTCGGAGTAAAACAAAGTACAAATAGCAAGGGGGAGGTTCACTATCAAAGTTGTAAATAATCTTTTCTTACGCCCCCCCCCCCCGTGTGTGTGTGTGTGTGTGTGTGTGTGTGTGTGAATTCAAGAATCTTCACCAACCAATATTCCGATATGTTAACCATATACACACGTTCGCGGACCGATCATATATTTCTTGGAGTTGTCCTATTGGATTTCACGAGTTCTATCCCTTAGTATGTAATATCACCTAACCAGTACCGTGAAACAGCGGTGCATTGTATATCGGCCGAAAGTGGTGATGGCAATTGATTTCAAAAGAATACATTGTAAGTTAACATCGAAAATATGACTACTTACCAGAGAGGTCATTACATGTGTATTTGAGGGAAAATATGTATTTGCACACACACTGACCGGCAGTGGAAAAATTGCTTATTTATGAGTTGTTCCAGTTCTGTGATCCCCTTGTATTGATCATGTAGGACCAGTGTTCAGATTTGAACAAGTTCATTTAAATTGGATACAGTGCCTTGCCGCCGCATCCAATGAAATTCACAGAGCCGAAGCACCAAAATATCTGATCAATCCGCCAAGGTGTAGATAAAGTTAACACATCGAAACCTGGGCTAGTGATGATGGAATTGAAGATGCTAACAAACTGACAAGAATTCAGTTTTGAAAAGATTAAAGGACACAGATATTTTATTTTCCATTTTATCCAAGAAAAATTTATGTTTTTGGGCGGTTACTTCAGGATTATATACGATTAAATGTAGAGGTACATAATGTGCAAATAAATAAATAAATAAATAAATAAATGTATTATGCATATTTAATTTGCATTGTCTGTTGGCTTTTCTTAACGATTCTGTTATTTACATTTGTATTGGGTAATTGGCCTTGTCCAAAATTGGGTTAATGGTGTACCCGACCATTTATTTTGTCAACAACATATTACATTGATAATAATACTTCTATATGAGTGTGGATTTAATATTCAGATCATTATTAATGGTAAACACGGTTAGTTGAATCTGAGTCTAGGAAATGATAACGTTGAATGTTTTATAGACGAGACTGACCAACATGCTGACTCTATTATTGTGTCTTAGTTTTTCTTATATAATGTCGTTTACTTGAAAAATTACTAATTCTTACCGTAACATCTGAAGCGTCTCATTGCTGTGTTCATTTTTTTCCCCTTCCATTTGGTTGGATTTATTGATTCAACGTATTATTCACTGGAATTAAGGAGTGTTCATCAATATTCTTGGACAAAAATTTTAATTTGGGATCGTAGTGAATTCAAACAAGGACATTTCGGATTGCGATAGATCTAAAGACTGTTAGCACATCGCCACACTCCAGACCATTGACCCATTTGAACGTTCAAGACTACAGGCACATCAACACGTTCATTATTGGAATGTATTTGGAATATCACTGGAATTCAGTTGGAACTTTTTTCATTTGGACTTGTGATGGTTCTTGAGGACTATTTGTGGGAATATGAATATCCACATCAAAGCACGATATTTGGAGCATTATATCATTGGCATGTGCAGGTAGTTAACATTTAATGGTCTATCTAATAGGCCTATGTCTTCGTCTGATTATACATTCATACATTCAATTTTAATTATTCGGTTAAAGATTATGTAGCTATTGGAAAAGAAGCTATGCAAACATCACCATAAACATTTAAAATTATTCACTTCAAGATCTTGTAGCCATTGGAAATAAATCTATGCAAACATGTCCATAATCATTTAAAATTATTCAGTTCAAGATCTTGTAGCTATTCGAAAAGAAGGTATGCAAACATTCAAGTAGATTTCGAGAAGAGGCTAGGTTGTGGCAGGAGCTAGCACAGGTGGAGTAGGAGCTAGCACAGATGGATTAGGAGCTAGCACAGATGGACTAGGAGCTAGCACAGATGGATTAGGAGCTAGCACAGATTGAGTAGGAGCTAGCACATACGGATTAGGAGCTAGCACAGATGGATTAGGAGCTAGCATAGATGGATTAGGAGCTAGCACAGATGGATTAGGAGCTAGCACAGATTGAGTAGGAGCTAGCACATACGGATTAGGAGCTAGCACAGATGGATTAGGAGCTAGCATAGATGGATTAGGAGCTAGCACAGATGGATTAGGAGCTAGCACAGATGGATTAGGAGCTAGCACAGATGGATTAGGAGCTAGCACAGATGGATTAGGAGCTAGCACATACGGATTAGGAGCTAGCACAGATGGATTAGGAGCTAGCACAGATGGATTAGGAGCTAGCACATACGGATTAGGAGCTAGCACAGATGGATTAGGAGCTAGCATAGATTGAGTAGCAGCTAGCACATACGGATTAGGAGCTAGCACAGGTGGATTAGGAGCTAGCACAGATGGATTAGGAGCTAGCACAGATGGATGTTAAGTTTCGTTCCAGATTAACATGAGTGTCACTAGATTATTGATGCAGGTTCAGCAACTATATGATCAAGATTAAGTATATATAATGCAGACAAGAAAATTTATGCAAAAAATTATATGAGATAAATATGAATGAATGTATGAAGAATATAGGATTAAATGACCATGGTCCGGTATTTATCGATGTGTAAATTTTACCTAATAACTTTCCAAGTAAATAAAGTCCGAAGGACTCTGTCAACTTTGTGAGTGATTATGAAACTATTTACACATCCATAACTACCCTGCCTTGATCGTTTAATCCTTATAATTCCAATTTTATTCTTTCTGTCATCATGTCAGCGGGTTTTTCATCAACAAAGCATTGGAATGTAGATAGCTCGCAGCATTATTTCATTGGCCTCTTCACAATTCACCAGAATACACAGCCCCGTCTTCGCAAGGCAAGATTCGTAGACATTTATATGGTAATTGTTATAGGTTAGAGTGTCCGAGCAGGTCACGAAGTGATCTAAAGAACGTGGTATGGTCATTATATTAAATATATTTGCTGTTTTGAAACAAAGTTATTTGTGTTTTGAACATTATGCTTGCGTGTGGCACATGCTGTGTTAGTATTAGTTGTTCTTGCTCTTCTACGCATTTCGATCTTCAAAAGCATAATCGTGTCCATTTTAGTGAGATCTCATATGACCCTGACATTTAATAACAGCTAGTGGAATATATTGTCAAAGCAAAAGGTAATAATCTTTGGATGTAGATTGGCCTATAATGCCTGACGTATAATTTCTTTGGCAAAAGGGTCAAGTGATGGAATGCAGTAAGGTCTGCGATTGCATTGTTTTAACTTCTAACGGGCGATTTTATTATGGGGGCTTGCACATTTTTATTTGAAATTATGTGCTGGGCGGATGGGTCTTGTTATAATTATGGTATAACACGTTTGTATAGACAAAGCATCACATACAATGATCTGGAAATTGGGAAACAATAGCATTCCGCAGAATTTACCGATGTGTAAAACATCTCAGATAAGTATCACGTAATTGTTTATATCCAGTCAGATCGCAGATGACTCGGTCAGTTCATTAAAATTGGAATAACATACCTATGAAAATGATCCGTATAAAATCAGGTGGGACTAGAGGACTTATAACGCTATTGATGTAGTACATTCGTCATATCTTGGGATCATAAACATAATGAAAACATAAAGCAGTAGGGAAACTTTTAATTAGGAGTATACTCTAAATTAGAATCCATCATTTCGTCGACACGTATGCAGAATATTAGAAATCATACATGATACAGTATTCTTTATCCATATTTAAACAAATCTCTCGATAAGTGTTGAAAATTTCCATATCTTCTCATTTATGATTTATTTCTTGAAAGACAGATTTAAGTAGTGGATCAAGTATCAGTCTTTCCCTAAATTTCCCCACTCCGATTCCATTTCAGTCGTTAAACTTCCGCGAGAGCAAAAACAGTGAATGTAACACACCTTTCAGCCGTATTCATAATAAACTCACTACAGATTATTGCAGTATGTGGGTTAACCTGCAATATTATTATTGTTAGGAATCTATGGTCTTAAAATGATTAACATTAAAAGCAAATCCAACAAGTTTTGTAAAATTGAACAAGTAATTTATTTCCCCAGAATAGAGACTTAAAATTTAAAAGGAGCTTACCGCATTTCGAATTAAATCCAAAAAATCCTAGTAGTTCTATCACAAGTTCTATCACAAGTTCTAATAGTTCTATCACAAGTCCAAAGCTATAGAGTGTTCCGATTGAATTCAAATAGACAATGTTCTTATGTGCCAATAGTCTTGATGTATCACCGTGATATAATCCCAAATGTCCTTGAATGAATTTGCAATAATCTCAAAATAGTGAGATAGTCCAACATATCAATGTGCACTTGGAATTCAAATGATTTTTTTTTTAAAATAAACGATTCCTCGCAAATTATACTGCACACAACTGAACAATGAATTTAGAGCTGAACTTAGAGTTGGAGTGAAATAATTCGGTTTATCTGAACCATATATAAAAATCTAAGACACGATAAAATGACCAGGATGTGGGTCAGATCTCTCTTCCAGGACTTTCTAAGGCCAACATTCCATGTCAGTATGTTTGCAGATATTATCTTAAAGTGCAATCAAAAACAATGAACAAAAGTTGGCTGTTTCAACATTTGTCTACAAATGACCATTCACTTGAACAACAACCTACAGTTGTGGGCAAAAGTTAAGAATCAATATAGATGTAGATAATACGTATGCATAGGGCAGACTCCAACTAATCGAGACGGAACATTTGAATATATCCTGACCAGAAAAACTGCAAGGCGTTCTACAAATGTCTACACAGAAAACGTTACAACTATTCTTACCCACCTGGACCACATTTTATCCCTGAATTCATCGCCAGAGATTGGCCAGATCTTGTAACCTCTTTATTGAGAAAATACCCATTTATGTGTGCTAATATGTGTCTGTTCTTTATTTGTGTTTGCTAGCTTCATTCCAGATCTTGGATAGCGTCCATTATTGTAAACTATTGCATAATACGTGCATTATCACATTAGATAAATAATAAATAAGTATTGCAAAAACATGGTCAGTAAAATAAACGTGTATGTGTGTGTGTTTTGGATTTTTAACATAACGCTTCAGTCATATGCAACGACATCTGCTGTGTGGCAGTTTATAGTGATGTCTAGCACTGGGGCATCATGCTGCAGACATGTAGCATGATGTGTCACCCAGTCACATTATCCTGACACCAGGCCGACCAGTCCTGACAATAACCTCGTAATGCTGAGCGCCTAGCCAGGCAGCTGTTAGTACCATATTTATAAATATTTGGTATGACTCGGCCGGGGCTCGAATCCACGACCTCTCGCATCCGAGGCGGGCGCTTCAGCCACTAGGCCACCGGAGTGGTCTCGTATGATCAGTGTTCTTGTGATTTTCGGATCAATTGTGAAGTCATAGCCATATATCAATGCTGATTAGCCCCTTTATGCCAGAAGTTACAAACTGTGTGTACTCTGTTTCAAACTCGTGCCATAAATCGGCCAAATAGACTGTATATATGACCCTATATATCGGGGCATTTCAAGGGTTTTGCTATCTACGTGTGTCTATGAAGAACGAAACTCCGCCCATGCTTCAACATGAAGAACTGTCTTCATAGTTAAAAATTCCACTGATGAGCTCCGAGTCTTGATTATCTATCTTAGATAGAGGCCACTCTGAAAGCTGGCACACTAACATTTGATGACATCTTGCACGAACGTATCAACACCATCACGTGATCCACATGATACATTAACAACAGTCAGTAGAGATAGACGGACAAGGAAAGCCAACAGTTAATAAACTGGACATAATAGGCAATAATTTGTTAAACTGGCGTTGTAGGTTATCTAGTGCAAAGTCAGTAAGAGTAAAGTGCCTTGCACAGGGACACACCATGGTAGATGATCGGGATTGATGCATTTGTAGTATTCGAACCTGCACGCTTTCAATGTCGAGTCAGCACGCTAACCACTGAGTCATTGCAGCTCCGCTTGTAAAATATAAAAGCAGTCTACTGGACATAAAAACAATTGTGAGGATATGAGACATGTTAATAACTGAAACAATATACATAAATCCAGCGCTTAGACTATTCACTAACAGCTCGAAATATCAGATTTTAGTCACAGTTCGATATCTCTAAGATCTTGAATTTTTTTCTTGTCGCCTTTAACAGTCCAAACAGATTTCGTGCAAACAGGCCATTGCATGGCGCAGCTATCCTGGTTAGAAATTGGACTATTTTTAATCGTAACTTTTAATTGCAATTAATGTTGACGACTGAGATTTTTCATGGTTTTGTCATCAAATGCCGACATAAAGTGGCACAGTAGCTGACTATACTGCCTCCTTTAGAAATACTCCTTCCTATGAAAGACATCCCAACATATCTGTAGCAGGGGTGAATCCATGAATGATGTAGATAGCGGCGTAAACAAACGGTCGGTGGGATGGAACACCAGGATTTAACCCCTAGTTGTTTCGCGCTGTGTGTGTGTGTGTGTGTGTGTGTGTGTAGTCCGCCTGCTTCGCTCCAAGTCCCCCATGCATGTGCCACTGTATATACCTTGTATACGCTTCTCATATTTATACTACCCTCAGTATGTTATGGTGCCCATCAGTTTGTTTGTAACCAGTTTTATTGCCTCACAAAAACTCTAGTTGTCCAACGTTCTCGATGATTTGGCGTAGGAAACATCCTGTCGATTTAAAGGTCAAATGTTAAGATCGTTATGACTGAAAGAATTATATTTTCTGCACAGATGTCAGTATCGTTCATATTCCTTCAATACAATTTATGGATGTGTGGGGAAAAAAAGTTTTTATTTTAAGATTAAAGGTTAAGATCACTGCGAGTGAAAGAAGAAAAGTGGATTTGGATAAAAACTTTAATTATAGACCACATACCTTGACTAAAGACTTTACCGGGCTTGTAATTTAGGTATGAAAGAGGAATACAGATTTGGGGGTCAGAAGGTCAATGCTCAAGGTCAGTGTTGCTAAAAAAAATCGGATTTGCATGATAACTCTTGTCCTAGAGCAAGTTCGTTTACAACACTTTGTGCATCGTTTGTATCGAAAGTAATAAAGAAGTCTTTACATTATATTGTTTAAAGGTCAGAGGTAACGTGCACGGTAAGTCTAAGGAGAAAATATTGGGTTTTGAACATCAAGTTTAGAGTGTTAACTGCCAGCATATAGGTCTATTAAGCATTGGTCAGCTCACGCTACTCTTGAATTTCATCCTGTTGGAAAGATCTCTCTCTCTCTCTCTCTCTCTCTCTCTCTCTCTCTCACATAGCAGCAGCACCTGATCCGAGGTATATAAAGTAGATACAATCTAGTTTTCGATAAATATGTCCTTTGCGTGGTATGCAAAGTTAGAAATTCGTACACGGATAATTCACCAATAAAATACTGAACTCTCCGCAAGATTCACCATGATTAGACACCTTGCAGAACAGCGAGCGATTGAAATGCAGCACTGAAACAAGAGGCCCAGTTATGTCTCATGTCACTCATCATTCTTACAGAACAGTTGACAATTTCATTAACCAGACGTATGTGGCAATGTGAGAAACAAAAGAGTAAAATATCTCATAAACGTGACATAATATTGATTTTAATTATTAAGGAAGCCATCTACGATGTTGAGGATATAAATATATTTCCCAAGTTTGATAGAAACTATGCGAGTCTCTAGATCTAGAGAGGTAACACGTGCAACCAATCAGATGCAAGGTATCTCATTAATCTGCACAGATGTCACTCTTGATATAACCAATGATATAATACGCTTATTTACTAAGGTGGAAAAAAATCGATTGGAATTCGGTTTCCTTATGGTAACACTCATAGCCAATCAAATGCAAGATTACCTAATAATTATGCATTTTGCTCGTATTCAGCTCATCCATTATCTTGATAATGTATTACCTTTTAACAGGTCCGATTAAAATCTAAATGTAGTTGTTTTTTAAACTAGATCTGTCAATTAAATGCAAGGTCATGTCATCAATGTGTGTATTTCCACTCGTGATAATTATCAACAAAGGTCTTGACACTACATGTATATTTGACAAGTTAGATAAAGATCGTATTGGCCAATCAAACACAAGATCACCTCGTAAGTATTCATAGGTCTCTTTCATAATAAAACTCATCCACGTTTTCAACATTGATTAAAATGCAGTCAGAAAACCAGTCTCTCCTGCGGTAATAAGCTCAGCCAGAACACGCACTTCATTAATATGCGTAAATCTTGCTTTTAATATAGCTTGATGATAGAAGCCTATTTAAAATTAAAAACTTGAAACAAATATGATCAGAAACAGTTTCACACAATCAGATGCTAAATCACTCATTAATATGCACGAATCTTGCTCGGAAATATGCCTCTTCACGATCTTGGTTTAAGCCAAAATGTCAAGTTTGATATAAATGCATGTGAATACTACACATTGTCGTACCGATGCAAAAATCTTGATCATATAAACCTTTGTTCGAAGTTTGACCAAAATCGGATTTAAAGAAATGGAATCTAGAGTGGTAACAAACTCAGCCAATCAGAGATAAGAGCAGCTGATTAATATGCGTGTATCTAGCTTATATTCCAACCCGTCTAAAATCTTGATAGTATATAAGCAAATATTACAAGTTTGATTCAAACTGAATCAGAAATACGGCATGCTTTAGGGGTAACAAGCTCCGCCAATCAGATGCAAAAACACTTCATTGCTACGGGCGGATCTCGCTCATTATCGAGCTCGTCCAAGATGATAATGAAGTACGATTATTTTTCAAATTTGATCAAAATGTGATGAGAGTAATGGCGTCCAGAGTGGTAATGATGACAGGTAATCTGATGACTCCATTAATATAACTGGATCTCGCTCATTCTCGAACTATTTTTAAGATGTTCAGATACAGGTCTGAAGTCCAAGATGTATCAATATCACATCAGAATGATAGACTGTTTGTGATAACAAGCAAATCGTTGACAGACGGACAAAAACGACTCATGAAGGACACAGCCATACCATAAACTCACTTACAGTACGGTCCTGCCAGCCTCTGTAGTATAGCATCATTAAAGTTCTGTTTCTACACTGGGCCATTTTGTCTCGGATTTTTGGTGGGTTTTTTAAAATATATTTTCAAGCGAAAATTGGAACGTTGCCTACTGTTTTAGAGCATGATTAAAGTTGGAGTTCAAATGGTCAAATATAATTTCTGTTTTTTTTTCTCTCTTCAAAAGAAAGAGTATAATATTTTTCTTAAGAGTTACAAAGCTCAAGCAGTTCTAGACCAGGATATGGACCAGGGGAGATAATTCAAATAATTTAACGTGAAACTGTATCAGTTACATGGGATTACTCATTGTCAACTGGTTGGTTTATTATGTGTTTTACGGCGTACCAGCACTGTAAGGTTGTATATAGAGCAACGCAAACAAGGTTATATGATAAAAGTTATACGTATCGTAAAGGTTTATAAACCATCGAGCGAAAAAAGTACAAAAACAAAATGATGAGATGGTGAGGATAATATATGACTGTTTCCGATCAACGTGTAATGTAAATGGTGTGTATAAAAGGGTCATTAGATAATTTAAGGTGACCAACAGTACACATGTGAGGTAAATAAAACTCGAAATGAAATAGGGTTTCCGAAAATATATATTTCAGAATGAATGTGAATTTCCTTCAAGAAATTTAAAATACAAGACCTGTTTACGGTAACAAAAAGTTCATTCATGTCCTGTCATTGACAACTGATGTCCTTGGTGCATCGTGTGTAGGTCATATAGAAAGATCAAAATTTAATGAAGTAAATCTTTTTCATTTATAGTCTTACGTCATGTGTGATTATACAATTCCATTTCGCTTTCAAAATGTGACACATCTTTATGAAAATGCAAAGCATGCAATCAACTACAACTTATGTTTATATATATATATATATATATATATATATATATATATATATATATATATATATATATATATATATATATATATATATATATATAAGTAGTGAAAGGGGATACTTTACGGACAATGGGAATTAGCATTACAGGGACCCCTGGGTCAGATTACGGACAATGGAAATTTAACATGGCGAAAAATCGTGGGTCAGATTACGGACAAGGGGAATTAACATGGGAATAAATCGTGGGTCACTTTACGGACAAGGGGAATTTAACATGGCAATAAATCGTGGGACAATCTACGGACAAGGGGAATTTAACATGGGTTTTTTTTTAAATTTTAAAAAAAAAATTTTTTTAAAAAAGGGGTAGGCAATTCAAAGACTATCTCTTTTCGAGAAATATGGCTGGCCCTGAAAAGGGCCTTTGGGTTTTCTTCTAATTTCTTCTTTTCCTCCACCAAGTTCTTATTTTATCTCCTACACTCTTCTTCTCTTTCTTTTTTTTCTTCTCCTCTTCTTTCTTCTCTTCCTCCTCTTCTTTCTTCTTCTTTTCATTTTCTTCTTCTTTTTCAATTTTTTCGTTCCAATTGCGTATTCTTATTCTTTCCTCTTCATCCTCCTTCTCCTCCTTGATCTCTTTCATTACACCACTAATCTTGTCCTTTGCTTTCCTTAAGTTATTAATTTCCATCTTCACACGATGGGGACTATAGGAATAATGGTCTTCAACCAGTCTTAATAGCATCTGTTCCATTATTCCTAAGTTGTCTAAAACGTCTTGCAAGGTTTGTATTTTGTCCATTTGGTTTGACGCCATCTTCTTTGTATTCTTTGCAGAATGGTTTGAACAACTAATACTGTGGGTTCTTATACGAAAAGCGCGAACGTGAAGGAAAACATCCCCCTAAAACATAAAATGGATCTTACCTAGATCATGACCCAACATCGCGCCGACGTGAAGGAAAACATCCCCCTACTTTCTCATTTCATATAATATAACCCTAACTATACTCTCCACATTTGCTAAGAAACCCATAATCTACTATTCACACAAACATACCTGAGCTCTTACAAACACATACACTTCCACTATTAATAAAGAGTTAGTGTTTATTTTCACACTACTCTACCTACACACATTGGCAAATTAATAGTTATTTCTGTTCTAGAGTATTGGGTAGCCCTGAAAAGGGCTGTTTTGTTTGGAACTTCATGGACACCTGGTTAATGGTGGCACCTTCCAGGCCTGGCGCCACATACACATCTTATCCCCCAGTTACTTCTTACCTTTTGTGGGGAGAGAGCAGAGGCAGGATATGTCGCTTCAGAATCCCAATTTTCACTCTCTGGGATTCTGAAATTTTTTCTTCTCTCCTTTTCCTCCTCCTCTTCTTTATATCTTCTTTCCTCCTCTTCTTTTTTTCTTCTTTCCTCCTCTCTTATCCTTCCCTCCTCGACAATGGCTTCAGCGGCCAGTTCATTTAATATGCGCCTGGCATATTCCAGATGCACATGAAGTTCCAACAGTTTCTCCAGTCTCGTGTTCATTTTTGGTGTTGATCAATCAACAAGGGTAGCTGGACTGCCGAACGAGTTTCAATTTATACTGAAAGCGCGGACGTGAAGGAAAACATCCCCTAAAAACATAAAATTCATCTTACCTAGATCATGACCAAGAAACAACAACAACGCGCGGACCTAAAAGAAACACTCGCTCACTTTTTTATGCTACCCATCACTTCAATAGACTATCCACATTATCACTTACAAACACAATCACACAAACACACAAACTCATACCCTCACATTTTTTAAGAAAGAGTTAGTGTTTATTTTCACACTACTCTACCTACACACATTGGCAAATCGATCGTTATTTCTTTTCTAGAGTATTGGGTAGCCCTGAAAAGGGCTGTTTTTTTTGTTGTTTTTTTTTTGCTATGGCATTCTTTTTTAGTTTCTAAGAATGCGATGTCCTCTGAGGATAGACTTTCTGGCGATAGGTCTGCTTCTTCGAAAAGAGAAGAAGAACTCTTTCGTGTCGATACGGCAATCGACAAAGCCTCTGTCAGCTTCAGGTTGCTGCTGCTGTTGCTGTTGTTGCTGCTGTTGCTGCTGTCTCTGAAGTCTGTACTTCTCTGTCCATTCTTCTTTCTCCCTGTTCATTTCTTCTCTGAAGAGCTCTTCTATCAGGTCTTCAGTGATTTTTAACATTCTCACATTCTCTATTTCTTCTGGTTTCGGTATCAGACTGTGTCTGACCCTATGCAGATTCACGTAGGCTTCGTTGAGCTTAGCTAGTTTGGAGCACATCTTCTTAGGAGGATGAGTCGACAATGGATGGCTAGACTGGGAACAAACCGGTTCATAAAGTTAAAGCGCGGACGTGAAGGAAAACATCCCCCACACGGTTTTTTCGAGCCGCAACGTTCATGAGAGGGATAGTAAGAAATGAAAGAGCATCAATCCAACATTCTTCTAGCTAAACAAAAGACAAAGACATTTTTTCAAAACACAACATTTTTTATTCAAAAATCACTTAACACTAAACAACAACATTTTTAACAATAATCCAACACTATAACATCAAACAATTTTTTCAAATTACAAACATTTTTTTCTCAATATACAATCTACTTTAATCAAGGCTGACAACGTTGTGAATGAAATCGTGATTTCCACTGTTGGAAATCATTAGGCCATTGATGGACACTACGTTTCCTAGCTTGAGACAAAAGATAAGCATAATGGTCACAAAACCATCGATCTACTTTCACATCGTTTCTAGCAGAAGAACGAGGATCGAAATGAGTCACTAAATGTTCTAAGGAATAGCCCAGGCTGCGATGATGCAGAAAATACACACAGTACTGTCCACACACCAAGGAATCTGTGCCTTGTAATTTCACATTATTGAATCGGGTGGTTTGAGCATTTCTTTTCATAAAGTCGATGATATCGTCTTCCAAAGGGGGCAATCCGTACGAATCGAAATATTCCACACATCCTTCTTGAGGAAAGTAGACGGCTACCCAGTGGGTTCCTGGGAGATGACTGTCGTCCGTGTTAATCACGTAAGCTTGATGGTCTTTAGGTTTGCGATGAGGGAGTTCATCTTTAGCACAGACGACAGGATTCCAAGAAGCCGTATACGAACTGTGGTTCAAAAGGTAATGAAGTTCCCAGGTATCCATGTTTTTTTCTTCTTCACAGGTAATAATAAGTCGTCAATTCGATCCTGACTTTTTGCTTGAAAATGTCTGACGAATAAACGGTTATTCGTTCTGTTTCCTCACTCTGATTCAGGAGAGCTTCGATACGATGGATCTCTTGAGTGGTTAATGGTGGACAAGAATGTTCACGCAAGTCTTTATACCACTGGTGCAACACGTCTTTGTTTGAGATGAGACTCCAAGCTTCGTCCAGATACTCGTCCAATTTTTCTTCTTGACTTAACATCAGGCATTTATCGTGTTGAATTTGACTGGGATGATCGTTTTGACATCCATAACAATTTTTCTTGATCAATTCCGTCATTTTTTCGACCAAGTGTTTGGCAAAACAGGAGACTAAATGGGCTTCTTGTTCTGGCCATCTCGATTTCATCATGACAATTTCTTCGTCTTTGTCTTGGGATTCTCCTTCCACGGTCTCCTCACATTCCATCTCCAAACTTTCTCCACTAGGTAAAGAGGGATAACAGTCTTCCATGGTTTCTAATAATCTAGAATGACTTCTCTCAAACTGTTGATTTCTATGGTATTATCGAATTCTGCATACAGGATGACGTTCACTGTCTGTTTCAGTGTTTCTGCAAACTGAAGTTCCACACGAATCTGGCCAGATTTTATAGGGTGGAAATGTCCTTCGTCGCTGCCTTGGTCTGGAGTGAAATCGAAAGCCCACAAAGCATAGCCTCCTGCATAATCTTCGTACTCAATGCCGTGACTGGTGTTGGTTCCTAACTGGCCGGTGGCTTCGTACAGGGACAAGTACGATCTCAAGTAATTCTTCGCATCACCAAAGTCAGGTTCGAAAGGTCGGGTACACAAGGTCTTGCCATCCCTACTGACTTCGATTTTCTTCACTAAAAAGTGTTGAAAGTTGAAAGGATTTTCTTTGATGGCTCCGTTGAAGGCTGAATTCGAGACCATACCAAGGATTAAACGCTTGGGTAGCTGTCCTTGAAACAGATGATCTTCGGTTATGGATTGCAGTCCAGCAGAAATGGTGAAGGTTTTCACTTCCACACGTCGGATCGGATACTTGGCGGTCGTTCTGCTCAACGTTTGACTGATGTCGTTACCTACTTTGGGTAACACTTCCACGCGTCGTACGTAGAGTTTGGCCTCCTGGATTATGCTTTTAGGAGCCTTAGCAGGATCAGCAGCCTGCAAATGGAAAGCGGCACTGCTGCGATTCAGTCTCAAGCGGACATTCACCCCGTTCAGCAAATATTTCTCTTGCAACCACATGTCCAAATGCAAACGATCCATCAGTTCTAAACTTTTCTTGTTTAAGATTTTTTCTTCTCTTGCCTCAAAGCCGGAATTGCTTCCATCTATTGTGTCGAACTTGCCCGCTACGTCAGGTACCCACAGCACACAGGCATTGAGATGACTATCCTTGGCATCTGTTCCGTACGTCAAGAGATTTTCCAAGTAGGCACGGTAAGGGTATGTATCCATGCTGCTGCTGACTAGTTTGTTATTCAAGTACAAATCCACTGAGCTGAACAAGGAATGCATGAAATTGTTGACGGGAGCTATTTCGTCAGCGTCATCTACTCCACCATTATCTTTTTCTAGAACTTGGACTTTCAAGTACAAGTAACTGCTATTCAGATCGATGTAATCTTCGGGCTGTCCCTTGATTTCGAACTCGATGGGAGCGGAATCGGTCAGTGAGGAGACGGGATGAAATTCCACCCATTGAGATTCTTGCATCGTCATCATGGTGGGGGGCATGGCAAACAGATCCAGTTCCGTCTTGGAACAAGCGCAAGACTCTCGGTGCATCATTTTTTCTCTGTGTCTCAATAATCGAAAACGTCTAAGTCTCGAACGGTTCTTCTTTTCTTGGCCTTTCTCGCTTGAAGTCTGGTGAAAGGGTGTTTTCTTATTCGTCGTCTCTTTCTGCCTTGTCCTTGCTGAATGCCAGACTCGGTAGCGTGCAGGGCATTTATAGGTGTCTCTCGTCGACCCAAAATGTCTTTTCCCGTTTGCAGCAAGACATTTTTGCCAGCCCTCATGAAGGCTTCTTTAGGGTTTTGTTTGTCGATGATGACATTTTGGAGAAATTCTTTGCCTTGCGTCAGTGCCGCATCTTTCAAGGCGTGCAATCCGCGTGTCACCATCGGTTTCAACACCGGGGCCACCGAACGAAAGGCCGATTTTAACATGTCTCCTAAACCGTGTCCTCGTTGTCGAGCCACCCCTTGGTACACTGGATACATGACTTACTTACGAATCGTGAGAGAACCGTTTTCGAAAATGGAGTTTCACCGTGACTTTTCCTTTGGTGAATGGAATATTTTGTCCCAAATCTCCTTTTATAGTAATGTTGACCGTGTCCAAATACGACTTGCTGACAGGTAAATAGTGAGGATGGACAAATTCGCGGTGGACGTGATAAGTGTTTCCACCTTCCTCGTCAGCGTTTGTGGCAGAATCCACTTTGAAAGGAATGACACGCAGTAACGGCACGGAGGTGTGTCCCACCACGTTGTATTCCACCACATCGGAGTACACGAAGATCAAATTCAGTCCTTGGTTCAGTTCTACCGGGAAACGAAAATACTTGGCAAAAGAGTCGTTGTCATAAATGACTGGTAATTCGGGGGATTTTTTTTGTTCTCCTATCTTCCTCATCTCCGTGTCACCGCCCAATATGTCAAACAATTCAGGACAAAATAAGAAAGACATGAATTTTTTGGACCCCTCAGAAAATTTCATCAGAAAGCGACGAGCTATTTTGTGGTATTCCAGGGTGACACTTTTTTGGACATTCCCCAAAGCTTTCAGAAACACGCCATTAAACTTGGAGGCTATGGCGCTGACCAAATGATGACCACTGAAATAATAGCCTGGGAGAATGGACAAGTTGTAGGTCCACGTTTTAGTTTTGTCATCATAGGTTTTATTGGTATATGTGCCAATCTTATCCAACTCCTCTTGCAATTTGTCATGAACTTCTACCTTAAAATAATTTTGATTGGGAATGACATTGTGGACTTGGGTTGGGTGAATCATTTCCACTAAAGCCACTTCCCAATGGGCTTCGTGATCTAAGGGGATGGCTTGAGGTAATTTGGCCGTGTAACAGCACAACGTGTTGTTGGGAAACACCTCCATGGAACTGTCACTGGGTAAGGTTAAGTAAAATTGATTTTGGTGACTCATAATTCCAGAGTTCTGTGGCTGTCCGAGGGAATATTAGTGGATGTCAGAGGTGTGTCTCCGCCCAAAATGGGGTTCTGGTTGTGGTTGTTGTTGGAGTGGTGACTGGCACTGGCACTGGACACAACGTTCCCGTTCGAGGAGAATTTCAGGGAGGGATTGGGAAGCAGGTAACCGATGCAACTGCTCAATAAAATGGTCCACAATTGTTTGTCTCCTTGTTGCAAACTCAAATTGGCAATGGCTGCCCCGATGACACAATACACCACGAAGATTTGGCAGAAAAAGACGATTTGCGTTTTAGGCACACGTTCTCCGCACCACACCCACAAAGGTTGTTTTTGTAAATCTTGCACAGAAGAACTAGGGGAAGAAGGACTGGTCGACGTAGCTGCGTCTGATGTGTGAAAGGGCATGATGGTCACTTCTTCTTTTTATAGTCGATGACTTGCGAAGCGTCGATCCAAGAATCGAAACTGGGTGGATATCCTTTCCAACGTACTTTGACTTCTTTGACACGTCGTTTGCCCACTTTACGGGTTCTGCGTTCGAGAATGCTTTCGATGTCGTACACGTCGTCTTCTTTTTTGGTGACACGTTGTAACTCGGGCAAATAAAACGTTCCTTTGAGTACTTCTCCGTTCATGTCTTCCAATTTATAGACGGCAGGATGACGGCCATGTACTCGTCCAGTGACGCGAAACAGTTCGGTCGTCCAGTTAGGTAAGTAACCTTTGTCGAAAGTGCATTTGGTTTTGCCAATGCGCACCCAATCTCCTACGGTCAACTCTCCACTTTTCTTAGGGACAGCCCTCGTCGGGGACGTACCGAACAGGCGCTCGAACACCAGCACTTCGTTGTCGGGAGTCACGTCTTGCGGGGCACGTCCGATGCTTCGATGGTAAGATTGGTTGTACGCTTGCACCAGGTGCGGTAAGATGTCGATGTACTTCAGAGTGTGGTGATGCGTAAAATATTTCCACATGCGTTCTTTCAAAGTGCGTTGAAAACGTTCCACGATGCTGGCTTTGGTTTCGGGATTCTCGGTGGTAAAAAAATGAATGTCACGTTTCTTTAATTCTTTTTGGAAAGCTTGGTTCAGAAATTCGGTGCCTTTGTCCGTTTGCCATCGAAGAGGGCGACGACCGCTTTGTTTCAACACCCGTTGCAGGGCTCGCACTAACTCGCTGCTCGATTTGGAAGTCAAAGGCACGACCCAGGCAAATTTGGAAAAGACGTCGATGACACAAAACAAATATTTGTAGCCGCGATTGTAGCTGGCCAAATGAGAGACATCGGCTAAATCGGCTTGCCATTGATGATCGATGCCTTACACTCGGGTGCGACTTCTGGCAAACTTGCGTCGAATGGGTTTGTGCAAAGTGTAGGTAGCTTGTTCTTGTAACCATCGTTGCACTTGAGGTAAACGGAGACTTTTCAGTCGCGTTTTGGCAGCACGATACAATTTTTGAACTCCTGCATAACCTGCAGGATGGGAGGGATCGTAGTAAATGCTGGCTAAGACTTTTTCCATTTTTTATTTTGTGTTGATGTGTTAATAAGTCACCCACTCTTCGGTGATGCTACTTTGGGTGGGTCGAAAGGGTGGTTTGGAAACGGATTTACGTGTCCGATGGGCTACGGGAGTAGAAGTCGAAGGTAGTGGTGGTGGTGGAGGTGGCAATGGAATGGCTTTGGTTTTCTTTTCTTTTTTCGCTTCTGGTTTCCCTTCTTTCTTTTTCACTTCTGTCGAAGGAGGTGTGGACATCATCTTTTTAACCCAAGCTTTCATTTCTTCTCGTTGGGGTGTGGGGGACGGGGTCAACAAGGATGCTGCAATCTTACTAGAAATGGGAGCTGCTGACGGTGTTTGAAACACTTCGCGCGTCTCTTCTTCCTCAGGTCTTTGTGGGGTAGCATCTCTGGTGACGGTTGGGGATGACAGTAGTGGTGGTGGTGGTGGTAATGATGGTGCTGGACTTTTCATCAAGGTCTTAAAATCTTTTAGAGTGGGTAAAGCTGTTTCGTCTAAAGCTTTCTAGTGAAAGAGTTGCAGTCTTTGCAAGAGTTGACCGTACTTTTGCGATTTTTCTGTTTCGGACAAATCTTGGCGATCCATCAAGGATTACAATTCGTGTTGTAACTGGGACATCTCGCTCAAATTGGGATTGGGAGGTAAATGCGGGGTGCGTTGTTCTTGCCACCGATGGTATTCCATCCATCGTTTGTAAGGCACTAAAGCTAGTTTTCGTCCTTCCATGGGGTTGTCAGGGGTCGATTCTGAGATCTTGGGACGTCCGAGGGCCTTTTTATCTTGCTCCCACCAGTCCTCCCAACATGGTTCCCAAGACTCCTTTCAGTATGGGGCCTAACAAGAGAGGTAAAATGCCTCCACGTTGGACCAACATCTTCTTTTTTTGACGAATGGGAATTTTCTTTTGAACCATTTTCCGAAGAACGTGACGATGTTTGCCTAAGCATTGTTTCTGGTGTTTGGACAAAGGGATCGTGCCTTTCAAGACGTTCAAACAACATTCGCACACGGTATCGATGACCTCTTTGGAGGCCGTTTGAATGAGTTTTTTTCGTAGGGGTGGAGAAGCTTTGGACAGGACAGATAACATGTCCCCATGTTTGGCTAAACGTGGTGGCAGTCCTTTCCTTTTCTTTCCTTGGGGTTTTCTGGAGGGTGACATCTTTGAGTCTTTAGGAGCACCGAAAAAACACTGATACCCTACTCGGTCACAGGTCTTTTTTATACTGGAACGCGTCGCCATTGATTGTCTTTACGTCGTATCAGTTTGAGGACAGGCATGACACGTCGTGCAGGGGTACGTAACGGACTAAATCGAGCCAGTTCTTGCTTGGACAAATCCAGTAAACTTTGTAACATGCCCGATCTTTCTTGGACTTTGATTTTGGGAGAAGGTACTTTGTGAGCAGCAGCCACTGCCGCTAAATGGGAAGGTCCTGCCACTGGGGAAGTTCTTTTGGGGGTCATCAACGGAGAAGTTCTTGGTGTAATCAACGTCTCCAAGTACTCTTCAGTTCCTGGTGACATCAACGGAGAAGTGGACAAACGTGAGGCTGTCGGAGACGCTGTGGCAGGTCGTGGTTTGCGAGTATAAGGCTGCGTCCTGGCCGCAGTGCCTCTCTTGCGACTAGTTTTCTTCTGTGGACTTTTCTTTTTCTGAGGACTTTTTCTCTGTTTCTTTTTCTGGGGGCTTCTTTTCTTTTTTCGG
Source organism: Sinohyriopsis cumingii (assembly GCA_028554795.2). NCBI lineage: Eukaryota > Metazoa > Mollusca > Bivalvia > Unionida > Unionidae > Sinohyriopsis > Sinohyriopsis cumingii. The sequence continues at coordinate 149,520,696 of CM068825.1, forward strand.
GGTGGTGTCTGGTAAGAGGAGGGTCCCGCCACTGGAGAAGTTCTTCTCTTTGGGGACCTGGTCTTTTTCTTCTTGGGGCTTCGTTGAACTTTTGTCTTAGGGATAACTTTGGGGGCATTAGGATCCCATCTTAAGAGTGAGCGAATGATGACCCCTCCTAGAGTACCGCTCCCTCCAGGTTTCAAAATGATTTGTTTTTTGGTTTGAGTGTCGATGAGGGGATCGGCCAGTTGGACCAAAGCGACTTTGTTTCGATCGAAAAAGCGTTGGGTTTGATGAGGAATCTGAATGATTCCTTGGAGTAATTGACGTGCCGTCACCGTGAACCATCGTAAGACTTCTTTGAGGCTAGCTTCTAAGACACGAGCTCGTGTTTGTGGATCTTTTTCTCGACTGATGCCATACAAGGCACGAATCAATTTGACGGGAAGATGCGACTGAAGGGACGTCATGTTCGCACTGAGTGTGAGACAGACGAAAAAGGGTCTGAGGTTTTTATAGATTTTTTTCATGGGGAGTGAAATGAAGTCGAGGACGGAGACGTGTACAGGACAGGCCCTCCGTCTTGGCACCAGTGGTGAAACAAGTGGGTACGAAATCGCAAATCCTCGGGAGTGGTAGGTTTCAAATCGACGAGTAAATAGGCGTGTGGCGTTTGAGTGGCATCGTCGTACGCCTGAGTCAACCAAGGCGTTCCTAACTGTTTGGCTAAGACTTGCACTTGCGATTTATCTCGAGGGCTTTTAAACAAGACCACGTAATGCGCATTGAGACTGATGGTGCGATGGGCTTTACTTTGTTGAAACAAATTTTGGGTGATGTAAACGACACTGGCATTACGGTGATGCCCTTTACGCGTGAACCACAGTTTAATTTCTTCTTCGTCTTCTCCTAACATGTCGTCGAAAATGACCAAATGGGTTAGACGGGAGTCAGAGACGATGCCGTCGTCTTCTTTAGGAATGCCTTCCACAAACACGATGGAATCGCCTTGACTTTCTCGCAAGAGGCTGTACGCCGATTGCCACTCTTTGTAACACCACACGATCCGTTGAGGGGGCCGATCGATCAAATGATGTTTATGTTCGATCAAACGTTTGACGAATTCGGTTTTGCCAGAACCGCTAGGTCCAGCAATGAGCATGTTAAAGGGATGGCGAAGATACAAAGCCTCCCAACTGGCACGATCTAAGTGTTCGTCGATGACTTTGACAGTAGAGGAAGAGGGAGCAGAGACAGTAGAGGTAGCCATGGTGTGAGAAATGTCACTTGTGACACGAAAAACAAACAAGACAAGAGTTTATATACTTTTTTCAGAACACGTTTATTGAATGTTTCAAATATGAACACGAAAGACAAAAATACATACAACCCAAATAGTGATGTACAGGAATATAAAACACAGCAAAGCGATCAAAGTGGAATATAAACAAGTGTCTGTACAACATGTTTTGGGTAACCAAGATGTCCTAGGGACGGTGTGTAATGTTCTTACAGTCTCTACATGAGGTATTGTCACACAAGTGTCCTCCCGGAATGACCTTTCAGGAATGTCCATGACAGTCCTGTCCTGAAGCGAGTGGTTGTTCTCGGTGACGGGTTCTTCTGGCACCGTCACTAACACAGGTTGAAAAGTAACTTTTTTCCTTGAACAACTCTTGTGCATACTGGGCCACTTCTTGGGTCCAAACCTCAAAACCCCCCTTTTTCCAGTCACGAACATCTGTCCAATGAGGGTGTAAGTCACAAGCTACACACACATCGTCATACACGTCTTGGGTAGCTAAAAGTTGACGAATCTTTTTTTCCTGTTGAGGTCGAGAAGTATCCAGATGAAACCGCAAGGCTTTGAGCAAAAGGAGTTTTTCGTGACCATTTAAGGCCATGGAGGTGGTAAGTACTGATCGTAAAGAGTCCACAAAGAATCGGCTGGTAAACGAAATCCCAGAAAACAAGTCACTAAGACACACACCACTTGTCGTCCCAAATTGAATGGATACAGTTCTTGTAATAATCGATGGTAATGATCCACGGTTTGAATATGGTCATTGAGTTCCTTCCACGGAATCTGTTGGATTACATACGACATAAGTCGTGGCATAGCTGCCTGTTTTTATAGTCTCTTTGTTTCGAAAAGAATACACGTACTTTCTAGCCAGTGATGTTCGTTTTCCAGTGGGGAATGTAAATCTTGCATACTGTAACCGAAACGTCAGAGTTCGATTAGAAGTTTCCTCTTCCGCTAAGTAGATTCCACGTAAAATATGTTGGTAATCCTTTACCTCGTCTTCCTCAATGGGTTGCTCTAGGTGAATCTCGAAGTAACCAAAATGATCAACACGTGAATCATCGGGGGCCTGGAAGTATTGAACAAGGTCTGACCACTGAAACAATTTCTGACGAATCAGTTCTCTTATACCCTTCAGGTACCAGTGGTTAAAGATCTGGTGACGTAACGGATGCAATTGTTCTTTACGTTTCACTTGTATTTTGACCAGCTCTCGGTAAATGCGTTCTCTCAACTCCACAGGCAAAGCACGAATGTTCTCTTGTAAAGTATCCATGAATAGGTCATACTAAATTCTCTTTGGTCTGACACAAGAAATGTACTCTTTGCACAAACATGGTTTTACTTCAGTGTCGAATTTAAATCGTTGAGTCACTAATCTACACATTACAATTCGTTCAGAAGTTTCCTCTTTCACCAAGTTGACATTGCGTTCAAGATGTTGGTAATTCGTTAACTCTTCCTCTGGAATTCGATGCAGTACGTTTACAATGATGTAGGTAGAATCGTCCATAACAAACCAATCCTTTTGAAAACTAGAGGATCGTTGATCAATGTCTGTCCGATGGAACACTTTCAATTGAATCAATCCTTGTATAGCTTTCAGGTACCAGTGGTTCAAACACCGGTGACGTAACGGATGCAATTGTTCTTTACGTTTCACTTGTATTTTGACCAGTTCTCGATAAATGCGTTCTCTCAACTCCACAGGCAAAGCACAAATGTTCTCTTGTAAAGTATCCATGAACAGATTATTATGGTAAGAAGTTACTTCAATGTCTCGGTCCCACTAAGGGTAAGTAATGACAATTCGGTGACCATCGAGCATGTTCTACGTAGGCCGAATCTTGCGGTTCCCAGTGGTGAAGTGACACACCGCAACTGAAGCACTTGACTTTATCTCCTTCGCCCAAGGAGAAAAATCCGGCTCTGGCTAATTCTTCGGGGGTCGGTCCTCCCAGATACTTAGGCCATTTTCCTTTGAACGATTGAAGACGATTTTCAAAGTCGCAGTATTCCGACAAACGCACAGGGAGCGAATATTTGTCTTTCACAGGTTCGTTTCGATGAGGGTTGAGTGACATGGGTAGGAGTTTGCTCAGGGCTGGATGACATCCGTAGGGGGGTAGACGTGAAGGTGAACATTCCCCTTTAAAACGAAACCCAGTAAAATGTCCAAGAGGACGAGCGGCATCACTTTCGCATCCTACAGGTTTGACACGCACAGCATCACTTTCCATGACAGGGGTAGGGGCACTAAAGTTCCCATGATGCTTTACGGCATCGCTCAGGTCACAAGGTACAGCATCGGTCCCATCGCAAGGCTCACAATCGCATTCCACTTCCGAAGCCTCACACTTGAATTGTGCCCTTCTAAACAACTTGTTCTGTGTTTCTCTAAAAGTATTCATCTTGTTCGCTCGGTCTTGGTAGTCCCAATGAACTATCGATCTTGACCATAGCCCCCTTTTTATACTAGTCGCAATGCAGTCTCCAGTTTGTACATCTTTCCTTTTTTACGTTTTTTATGTCTTGTTTCGGAAGGTACCGTCTCTAAGGTACCGTCAACATTGTACCGTAGTGTAATGGGTGGAAAGGCCATAGAAAGGTAAGGGCAGTGCGGAGACCATCGAGTATGTTCCAGAATAGCTGAATCTTTATAGATACATAGATCCATTCGTAACTTCAATCCACAAGCGAAACACTGTACCTCGTATCCCAATCCTGACTCAGGTCCCAAGTAGACAAATCCTGTTCTAGCTAAAACATGCGAAGAAGGTAATCATTCCCTATCCGTAGGCCATTTCTGAAACGTGTCCAATCGACGGGCACAATCACAATAGTCAGGTAAGAAGACTGGAAAATGGTAGGGTTTGAACTTGGAGTTCTCATCGGGTTTCTCACTCGATTCTTGCTGTGGCGAAGTCATCTTTCTGGTGGGTGGCTATCCTCTTACAACCAATGTTTTATACCAACGTGTCCATACGGTAAGGTGAAATGATTGGGAAGTCGAACTCGCTTCTGGTACACGATTTGATAAACTTTTTCCAAAGGTCGACTGACGATGTGGTGAGTGGGTAAACGTACAATCTTGTTCGGTTGGTGAGTGGTCACTTTAAAGTTTCCATCCTCTCCCGATTGCAAGGCTTCTTTCAATACCCCAAAGTTGACCACTCGACTGGTACGATAATTCAGAGTCAGTCCTTTCACTTTGCACGTCGTGTGCACTTCTCCTTGTTTGTCCCGGTATTCGTAGCCGTAATTTTTGGGACCGCCACTGACGAAACTTAGAATCTTGTCGTCGGGATGCTCGTCTGTCCAGGCTCCTAAACGGTCTCCTTCGATGTCAGGGTGATGTTGAATCGGGTGATGGATGTAAATGCAACTGTCCGTGTCAAAGTACAGGACGCGTTCTTCTAACAGTTCTAAAGCTTCGTACAATTTTAAGCGAGCATGGGCTGTCACGTAAGCCGCAATGATGACATTTCCAAAAGGGTCGTCTTGCACAAAGTCCAGATCTTCTTCGTAATTGACCAAGATCAAATTCTCTCGAACGACGTCCACGTGTTTCATGTATTTGGTTTTGTCGTGAATCATCTGGAAGTAGCGGGAAGGTTCTGTCAAATATTCCGTCTTGGGTAAACACGGTCGTTGTGCCATTTTACCCCACAAGCAATTTAACATCACTTTGGCAAACGATCGCCTGCCTTCGTTTTTCTCGATGTGGTCTAAAGTGATGCCTTCTTGTTCGTAGTATTTCTCTTTGAATTGTATTTGGTCTTCGGGAGTGTGACACCAGGAAGGATAGCCGCTGGCTTCTTGCTTCAGTTTCAAAAAGGCATCCACGTAGTCGGCGAAAATGCCTTTCTGACTGGGATCACCCTTGCGGTACTGTTGTGTCTTGGGAAAGTGGCAAATTTCGTACACTTCTAACAGTTGGTATCCCATGTCCAAAGCTTTGAACAATTCTACGCTGACCCAGGTTCCCGTCATGGCCCGTTCTTCCTGGCTGTGCTGACAAGGTTGATCTTGGTTGCACGTTTCGGCACAAGTACGGCACAAGGGAAACATCAATTTGCCTTGACAATGGTGAGGTAAGACGGGATGGTATAGGTTCGTGGGAGGCAAAACTTTACACTTGATCAAGCCTTCGTATTGTCGAATGTTTTTCAGGTCGATGTGTTCCGTTAACAATTGCGGGTGCCCTACAGGAAAGCGACAATATTTGCACACGTAGGGATACAGCGAACACACGTCCAAGTATTTGATTTCTTCTCCTATCTCTTCGTCGGCTTGGTACAGCAAACAGGTGGCATTGGTCCTTCCTCCGTACAAACTATCCCTCGGGTTCAGTGGGTCCATGAACTGGTAACTTTCCACGGCACGTTTAAACTCGGGATCGGTTTTCATACGGTGATCGTACTCGTGTTCCCACATTTCCACCACTTGGTATCCTTGCTGTTCTAACTTTAGGCGTCGCTGACAAGTGTCCTGGTACAAGTCTTCCATGGTTCGTTGCAAAAACTGATTTTTAGTGCCACGGTCAGGGTAACAGACGGGACATCCGTGAAATAAGCAACCGTTAAACTCGTACACGATCTTGGGGTTTTCTAAGTCCCAGCCATCGACCGAATACGTTCCGATGGTCTTTTCGCCCCCTCCGTTGCGGGCATGCTGAATCCACTTGTCTTCCTTGTCGCACAAGTAATGTAACCAACGTAGGGCTTTGACCGAGTATTGACGTTTGACAAAGTGGGTCGTTTGAGGACTGATGACAGCCACGGTCTTTTCAGGCATGAATCGTTGTCGATACACTAAGGAACACGCTTTGGCAATGGTGCAAGCTTCTTTCAAAGGATCGACCCCTCCGTGTTCCATGAACAGTTCTCGAAATTTTCCACAGCAACGCCGTAAAATGTCCACGTCGGAACGACAATACTTTAGCATTTCTTCCTGAAAGTCGAAAGGGTCCGAGGCGTGAATCTGGTACCAAGCGTAGAAAGCTTCTCGTTGTTCGGTACGCATGTTGTCGGGGTCGTAATAGTGAGCCTCAGGTAAATGGGGTAGAACGGCGTGTTGATTGGCTTCCGTATTGAAAAAGTGTGGAAAGTACCCTTTAGCCATTTCTGTCATTCCAAACGTTTTAGGCATTCGACTCAAAGGCATGGCCAAATAGCTCATCGAATCTTTAAACTGTACTTGTCCCACTTGCATGAAAATGATTTTGGCTCCGTTCAAAGTCACTTTAGGACGCTCGGTGCCTTGTTCCGTATAGTATCTGAGAAGAAACTGTCCATCGTATCCGGAGAAATTGTGAGCCATCACCGTGGCATGGCGATGACAATCTCCGTAACGTTCGATGTCCTCTTGGCTCCACGTCTTGTCGACGGGGTCTAAGACCCATTGGGCAAAATCGGCTAACGTGTTTGGTCCTCGAAAGATTTTTTCACGCCCTCCGGGAATCTTGCTACAGTGAGGGCAATGACTGAAGATAGGTTCTTGAATGCACTTCTCGCACGCTCGATGAGCCACGCAGAAATTAGGAATGTGAATGCCAGTCTCTTGCATGCATTCGAAATCGAAAAAGATGAAATTGCCTTTCTTCTTGTGACCGTCCTCTTTCTCTAGTGGGGGTTGGTATTTTTGCACGTAACATTCGTGTTCCAAGTCCACGATGTGGTGACAAATGTGACATTTTTTCTTTCCTGAACATACGTGTGCCTTGGTATTATTGGTACGTATGCCTTGTCCACACGTAGGGCACAATCTCAGGAGTTGACAAGCGCATTTCTTCTGTGAACCTTGCGTCTTCAAATGTTGTTGGTAACAGGTAGGGCTGACAAACGTGCGCAGACAAGTGGAACAAGGCACTGGTTCTTCGCTCAGACAGGGTGGAGAGGCCAAACATCCTGAGCATTTCCATCCACAATGTTTGTGTTGCTCTCGATTATTATAACCATAGTCACATTTCTCACAGTAATAACCGTATCCCAGGAATCCGGTGATACTGGTAATGGTATCGAAATGGTCATCGTGATGATAAACATGAATGTATTTTCCGTCCTTAAAATCTTGGCCTCGAAACAATAGAGGCCCGCGCATTTCTTGAGGGTGCACTTTCAAGGTGTATCGTGGAGCTAGGACATCTTGCAATTTTTGCATCTCAGGAATGCTGCAGGGTGTGTCTTTGGGCAGTCCGGCTTGTTGTAACAGGAGTTCTGCTTCGTTTCGTTGTTTGGCTCGGTCGGAACGTTGAATAGTGTCCCAGGTTCTTTTCCATTCTACCGTGTTGTTCTTGTTGGCATAGGTTCGTCCCACCACGATGGCACGGGCTAAACACATCTGGTCTTGAGGGTTGTTAATTCGGACGAGACTCTTTTTGGTGTTGCGAAGGTCGTCCACCAATAACATCTTTTTGCGTCCAGTCCCTTGAGGAGGAGAGACGTGGGTCATGTCCAATGTGGCTTTTCCATCGGTGATGTCAAACTGATCATTAGATTGTTGTACGTGTTGAATCTTGTCCATGACTTTGGAAGCAGTTAATTCTGCAGGGGTGCTAAAGTCGATCCAAACAGGGGATTTCAAACCGTCGTGTTGTATGGAAAGTCTCAAGCGATCGTCTTCTTTGGGTTGACATTGTCGCTTGAGTGCAGTGAGCAAAGAATCCCACACCTCGGTGATGAACACTTCTGCTTTCTCTAACGGCACTTCAGCCTTGAAATCTTTAAACTTCACCGTGTATTTGTAAGCCGTGGTTCTAAATTTTCTAGAGGAGCGCTTTTCCGTCTCTCGAATGGAATAGTACTTTTCAGGGTTGACTAAGGGTGGTGAACTTGGTTTAGAGGGTTGGGATTCTGGTTCACTCATGTCCTCTTCAAAATCACTAGCATGAATTTGTGCCAAGATTTCAGCCCTGGTACGAGGCGATAGATCACGTTTCTGCCTCTTACTTTCTTCTTCTTCTTTCTTCTCGAATGAATGGGATCGTTTCATCTTGAAAGCAAAAAGTCAAATGACTCAAGTTCAAACACCATAAACTACTTTATAGTCATAGCAGACCAGCGTATATAAAAGGGTGTGTGTCTTGTCCTTTCACTATTCATTTCACTCTCAAGCCGAGCACAACGATGGAAGAGACTAACCAGATGGAACGTTTCGTCAGAGCTTTGCGAGGGGTCATTAGAAAATTCTCTTCAGACCAGCCGACGGACTACTCTCCTTCCTTTAGAGATAAAAGTCAAGATACTTGCTATATCTGTCAGAAGAAAGGGCATTGGTCTTCAGAGTGTCCAGACCGTCAAAAAAGAACAAAAACAGGGACTAAAAAAGACAAAAGTCAAGATACCTGTTATTATTGTAAAGAAAAAGGACATTGGTCTCCAGATTGCCCAAAAAAGAAACAAGAGGAGTCAGAAGAAAAGAGGAATTCTTCAGAAGAAGAGAGGGATTCTTCAGAGGAAGAGAGGGATTCTTCTGAGGAAGAAAGAAGACAGGTGAAGAAAAAGAAACAGGAGAAAAAAAGAAGAAGGGATGAAAGCGAGGAGGAAGAAGAAGAGGAAAAGAGTGTGACAGTGAAGAAATTCAAAAAACAGAGAGACTAAACAAGGAGAAAAGAAGAAATCAATGAACTTTTTATTAAAGTGTTGTGATGTGAATTGTAAATTGGGTTGTAAAAAATGGAGAAAAGAATAAATGAATGATATAAGGTAAGAGTCTTTGAGTTTTGATTTTAAAATAAGAAGCTACACTCACGCACTCATACACAGACACGTACTATAAGGGTAACATGGGTGAGTTTTTTTTTGAGTTATTGGCAAATTGAAATTGTATTTCTTTTCGAGAAATGTGGGTGGCCCTGAAAAGGGCCTTTTTTTCTTTATGGTGAGTTTAAGCAATCAATTTTAACTGCCTTAAGCCTTTGCCACGGCCAAGGCCTACTTCTGGACTGCGTAATGATGATAATGATTGGGTTGAAATCACTAAGGGTGGTACGGTAGGCTTAGTCACAGGGTTGACATGTTTGGCTCGGGAAGGTCGTATTCTCTTCGGTCGTGATAAAGAAGTCTGATACATTTGTTTCAGACTTCTTAACTCCGCTAAAATGTCCAACAGTACCGTGACCGTTTGATTTTCACCCTCTTGTTTCTTTGCTGCTACTTCTTCTTGCTGTTGTTTTTTTTCTTACCTCTTCTTCTTGCTGTTGCTGTTGCTGTAGGAGAAAAGCCTGTTCCGCTTCCTTTTGTCGTTGTATAAATTTCTCCAATTCTTCTTTCTGTCTCTGTCTAAAATTCTCCACTTGCGGTAATGAAGAAGGTAACGAAGGTTCCGGAACAAATTCTTGCGAGGAGAGAAAATCCACAAAATCCCAATTCACCTCTTCTGAAAGTAAGTCCGGGTTCCCTTGGGCGGTCTCCCCTGCTGGTGCACCCCACTGGATCGTTTTCTGAGTTTCCGTCATGTTGAATCACTATCGCATAGATTGACTGCACACAAGCGCTAGCGAATCTATATTGACTACGTGACGTCACAGACTGCTCTCTTCGGATTGGATGCGGGCTGACTGAATTCTGTAACGCGTGTTCGGATTGGTGAATGAACTCAATCCGTTTCAATCCTTTCTGTCCCTATAAATAAGCGCCGTTCACTACATTGATTCACCTATTCTCGGAGCCTCAACATGTGGACCGACGTTGAATCTTCAACCCTTGTGTCAACAATGATGTTCAGGACGGACATGCTCATGTATGTCCGATCCAAGTGGACCGTTGTCTACAGGACCAACAGCAGTCTGTGGATAAGAAGAGTCTATATAGAGAGACAAGGTTGCCTCAAGAGGACTCTGATGTATGGCCCTGCTGTAAGACGAAGTTTGAGGAAAAGAAGATGTCGCAAATGCCCTTTATGTTAAGGGAATATTAACATAAACCCAAAGGCCCTTTTCAGGGCCAGCCATATTTCTCGAAAAGAGATAGTCTTTGAATTGCCTACCCCTTTTTTTTAAAAAAATTTTTTTCAAATTTAAAAAAACCCCATGTTAAATTCCCCTTGTCCGTAGATTGTCCCACGATTTATTCCCATGTTAATTCCCCTTGTCCGTAATCTGACCCACGATTTTTCGCCATGTTAAATTTCCATTGTCCGTAATCTGACCCAGGGGTCCCTGTAATGCTAATTCCCATTGTCCGTAAAGTATCCCCTTTCACTACTTATATATATATATATATATATATATAGAGAGAGAGAGAGAGAGAGAGAGAGAGAGAGAGAGAGAGAGAGAGAGAGAGAAAATTGAAGATACATGTTGAGATATACGTTTTTCTAAGATACGTTTCATCATTCTCTTAACTTCGATTTCACTGACGACTTAGAAGATTTTCAAATATTGCACCATAGATTTATACGTAAACAAGTTTACTAATTCAAGGAGGATCTCCTTTTGGAGACCTTTGTAGACAAAATTTGATCAGTACTGTCATACATATACACCTTTTTCCACATTGTTTTTTTCTCGTCACATGATGCCAGACAGATCAGATAAAAATCACAATGTTGCCAAGTAGAGCATACTGCCTCTGAGTAGGTTTCTGTAGGTACAACATGTACTTACATATCTTAGGTGAATGGGTAATCCCATGCGGGTGACTCAGACTGAAGTTTGCTGGAAAACGAAAGTTCAACCACATGACTAAAGTTCAATTACGGTGTCGAATACTACTTTCAGGACAAATCGCCGCCGCAAAATGTTGCATAGTCTTGATATTTGTGTGGGTGAGCTTGTGGGCACGGGCCCATCCTTTTTGTTTACTTAAGATAGTACAAGTCATTATGTGCAAACACGTATATCGATTTTTGAACACGTGTCTGTCTCAATCACAGGTAACAGCCAACTGATTTTTGGTGTCAGCAGTTTGATAATCAAAGTTGAGGTACGAAAAAAAAAATTTGTTCCGTGTATTTAATTCCACACTTATCTCGAGCAGATGTTTGTTAATTTGTGCTGAGTATATACATAATACTTTTATTGTAACAAAGATAGGAATATTTTGATGTTCATATTTCTTCCACAAGGAGATTTTCAGATGCATACATGACAAACAAGACAAAAGAACAGACAAATTACGCGTAATTAATATACAAATAGGCCAAGGTTACCTCGAATTAATGCACAGTAAAAGGGAATACACAATCTTATCTAATTGTACATTATAAGGGAATACACAATCTTACCTAATTGTACATTAGTAGGGAATACATAATCTTATCTAATTGTTTATTCCTTTATACTGTACAATCTTTTATAATTGTACAGTAAAACGGATTACACAATCTTACCTAATTGTACAGTAAAAAGAAATACTCAATCTTACCTAATTGTACAGTAAAAAGGAATACTCAATCTTACCTAATTGTACAGTAAAAAGGAATACACAATCTTACCTAATTGTACAGTAAAAGGAATACACAATCTTATCTAATTGTACAGTAAAAGGAAATACAGAATCTTATCTAAGTGCCAATTAGAGTAAATTTAAGTAAATTTGAAGATAATATCTGGAAATGCACAGATGAACCCCAAACATTCGACAACATATATATGAAAAAAGATTATATACATGCGCCTATTTTTTACGTAAACGCATTGTATGAATGTTTCCCTAGAAACAAAAGAACAGGGATTATACACATGCGCCTATTTACGTACACGCATTGTATGAATGTTTCCCTAGAATCAAAAGAACAGGGATTATACGCATGCGCGTATTTACATCCATGTATTATATAATTGTTTCCCTGGAATCAAAGATCCAAAGCAAATAACCATGCTGACTACAGAAAAATAGATGTAGTTTAACATATCGGCGGTTCACAATAAAAAGTTTGATATTAAAAATGAATAAATAAATGATTGGACCCTTACATCTAAAAATTTAAATTAAATAATCTATTAAGAAATAAAATTTAACTCTACTTTTTCCTTCTTAGATCAAGTTCAAATATCAATGAAATAAAATCCATCTTCATAAAATAGATTCTAAGATCAAAACATGGATAAATTAGAAATTTAAAAATGAAATATGTAGGCTATTATAAATTATTACTCAGTCCCCGATGTTGAGGATTATGTCTTTTTCATTGACACATCACTTGTATATGACGAGAACAAGTTTGTCTTTAATTGTTCCCTTTTACGATGAAGATTTAAACAAAAATATGTGAAAAGTCCATGTTGCTTAAACAGATTTATTCTGGCACTAAAATGGATGAATTAAAAGGCGGCACGTTTTTTTTTTAAAATTATCAAACTGGTAATGTAACTGCAAACCTGTACCTATTTTTTCAGATGAAATAGTTTGAAATCCTCATTACAAAAAAGGTCACTCACATTCAAAATCAATAAAATAAAGTATACGCTTTTACTGTCCATATACTCGCGTTTCAATGTTACTAGGTGAACTTCCCCACCTTCTTTCATTTTACATAATGGATTCCATATATCTAGGTCGAATAAATAACTTATTACCGAATTTTAAATTGGATCAATCAAGGAAAGTACATATTAAAAATACACTTATTTAACTTCGAAAGAAAAAAAAATCAACATTAGAAACACGAATTGACAACAAAAATTATCTAAAAATTAAACAAGCAACGTATTAAAGAAAGCCGATAGAAGCAATGATAGTGTTGATTATTCGTCGATGTTAAACCAATTTCTAGTCAAACTCACTGGCTGTGGTTAGAAAATATCATATAAGAGCGAAGTGCGACATGCTGAAAGTGTTTGTAATAATATCATGCCTTGAATTTATAAAAATGAATTGATTCTACATATTCTGTCTTGTCAGGCTGGATGAGAATGTACTCCGAACTTAATATAAATACATATCTAAGCAGTTGATCATACTCGCACGAAACTGTCACCTGTGACATTCACCACACACACACACACACACACACACACACACACACACACAATTTTTAATGGGTGGCTATGTACATTAGAGACAAGCGGAGAACATTTTGACATAAAAAGTATCTGTCTCTTACCGATGATATAATATACCTTGGGGAAATAAACTTTACTGTCATTGATACATAGAAATGCGTTCACCTGTAAAATTGTACATTGCTTTAATATGCAGAAGTCATCTGTTGGATGAGAAGATAAACAACATCTCTGTGTCCTTTTGTAGATGGCATGACGTCATCTTCTGGCCTTAGATACTCTCTCATATTTTAAGTTGCTACATATAGTAAGGACATAATTTTTTCACGGTAAGGTTGCTTTGAAATTTAAAATACACTATTCAAATGAAATGTCATGTCCGTTCAACGCCCAGAATTAAATGAACTTATTAGATTTCAACGGAAGAGTTGCTAACTTCTGAGAATCAGGCATCTGTTTACCTTCTTTTAACCATGACGTTGCACATATAAAAACACTCTTGCACTGGTACATACTCAGAGCAAATTAACTGGTCATGCATTTCCAATTCTTCAAGAAAATTTACAGTACGTTTCATGGTGTCGGGATGGACCACTGGAACTAAATTTATTTCGGCTGTGTTTGGCCAAACAAAGGTAAAACATTTCCGGCGGGGCACAACTTTGTAGACATCTTGAGCAATGTTAAATTTTTGTGATACAGTTCTGAAAGTCGTAAATCTTCTACATTTGTTGCTTTATTGGACTAAAACTTCGAGGCAATGTTAGTAATACTATTATTGGACTAAAACTTTGAGGCAATGTTAGTATTACTAGTATTCGACTAAAACTTTGAGGCAATGTTAGTATTACTATTATTGGACTAAAACTTTGAGGCAATGTTAGTATTACTAGTATTCGACTAAAACTTTGAGGCAATGTTACTATTACTATTATTGGACTAAAACTTCGGGGCAATGTTACTAATACTATTATTGGACTAAAACTTTGAGGCAATGTTAGTATTACTATTATTGGACTCAAACTTTGAGGCAATGTTACTATTACTAGACTAAAACTTTGAGGCAATTTTAGCATTACTAGTATTGGACTAAAACTTTGAGGCATTACTATCATTGGACTAAAACTTTGAGGCAATGTTAGTATTACTAGTATTCGACTAAAACTTTGAGGCAATGTTACTATTACTATTATTGGACTAAAACTTCGAGGGATCGTTAGTATTACTATTATTCGACTAAAACTTTGAGTCAATGTTACTAATACTATTATTCGACTAAAATTTTGAGGTAATGTTAGTATTATTATTATTGCGATCAGTTCACTGACTAGCTCAAGGGCAAGCACAATACCAGATGACTGGCCTAAGGGCAATCAAAATACGAGATAAACTCTTCCTGAGGTCAACAAAGCAATTTTATAGACTAGTTCGCGGTTATTATCTCCCCTTGAAAACTCCAGAGGGCGTCTTAGTGCAACTCACTTCCGGATAGTTCAATCAATAAAGATGGCAGATGTAAACAAAAAAAAAATAAAAAATGTGACAGACCGCTCACATTCCGCAAGCAAGATCGATATTTCACTATCTTAAAAAGAAATTATACCAATATCTGATTATTTGTTTTTACATCTTTTTTCTTTTCTTTTTCTCTCACTAACTTGCACCGTTCCCAGCTTTCAAATAAATGTTCTCTGCCTATTTCAGAACTTCATTATTTTTCCATTACTACCTCATCCTCTGGTTTATACTAATGGATTGTGCGAAAGTGTATCGCTGCGTAAAAAGATTGGTATTGCAATTTATCTCGCTTAAAGAATAATGAAAATATGTTTATTTTTACAACTTTAATCATTGCCGTTCCTGAAGGTTGAACGACAACGAAAAAAAATGCTGACTTCTTAAGGTTCTTTTATTATTGATTTGGACTGTTGCATTTCTATTAATGTTCAATATATTTTTCATGAAATAACTTGAGTTATATCTAGGAAGGATATATTTTCTTTCAAAATGCACAAATGTCATGCACACTCGAACAGACAGGCGTACGTACGAGTCTCCTTGATGATTATTTTAATTTTATTTCCTTGAACGGTTGGAATTTTTAGAGTATTCACTTTGGAGAAATATCGATGTTAGACACACTATGCATGTATAGGACATTTGTGGCTCTCACCTATCTGCCTCTCTCTCTGTATGTCTGTCTGTCTGTCTCATTTCATCTGGTGCATGGGTATGTATATGCTTGAATGAATGTGTGTTCGCGTATGTATATTACATAAACATTCTTCTGTTTAAAAAGGAGTATATAATGGTGCTAAGATAGAAAGAGTGACTTTCAATTTATTATTGACTTGAACAGCATATTCTTACAAACAGTCTCTTTTATAAATCATACTGTCTGCAATTTTGAAACCCGGTCACCTGGATCGTTATTGATTTAAAGAGGCGAACCCGAGTAATAGGACGGACTCTGTAATAAAATTGGATCCAGGGCAGGCGCTACCATATAGGCAAACTAGGCAGCCGCCTAGGACGCTGATTTCAGGGGGCGCATTTTTTTCTTTCTTTTGTTTTTTTGTTTATAAATTTTGAAATTGATATTAAAGACCCCAGCAAATTTTAGAGTTATTACAACGTGTCAGCATAAGCAAAGAAAAATCATGCTGAAGGTTATTGCATGATGTTTCAAGTTTTGAGAAAACCAGCGAGGAATGTAAATAATTAATATTAGGCTGAATGCATGGTTATATTTGACTGGATATAGCAAGAAAAATATGTAAATGAGGAAATACTTTTTTTGATTGATTAAAGATCGGAGAAGCCCTCCCCTCTCACCAAACAGAAACTGAATCAAAAAAAAAAAAAAGAAACGCCATTGGGCAAGTTAATTATTTTGAATATTCTACGATATTTACACCCAAATATGAATAAATATACCATCTGCATTAATTACACTCCTTTATCTTTATGATAGCTAGTATAATTATTGGTTTGTTAAGTTCCTCTGAATACATTAATATACTGTGTTCCATTTGTTTAAAAAAACAACACTTTTCTGGTTTAAAATATTCAGCATTACAGATCAGCTGACGTATCGAACACGTGTTATAATTTTCGTATCGAACTCATGTTATAACTTTCTTAACTCATGTCATAAACGAACTATTAGCCTTGAAAAAATAAATGCCTAAGAATGATCTGATAACGTTTAAAAACGCCAATTGCTTAGATGGTTTTCTTTATAGTTATGCAGCCAAAAATGTGCAATAAATGTTTAAAATGGAAGAGCAAAGTAAATTTGTATTTTATTTTTTTATTTTTTTTTTTTTTTTTTTACAAATGTATCTGAAATTATGGATAATTAATCTATATTATCTGGTATAATATAAATATGGACAGTGCATTTAATTTGATTATATGATATCATTTAAGTATGGACCCTAAGTATTATTTAATTATCTGATATAATGTAATTATGGACACCGAATCTAATTATCTGATATGTCTATAGTTATTCTCCAAGTCCAGCCTAGATTCCTTCCTTTGTTGACTTTATGACTAAATGACCAAACGTAAAACGGTGCGAAATTCTGAACCATCCGGAACTGGATTTTTTTTGGTGGGCATGCGCATTGGAACTAAGGGAGATAATTTTAAGCACTACGATCAGTAACTCATTTGCAAACACAAGACGGGCAAATTAACCTTTTCCGCTGGAAAGGATAGTAATATCCAGAGAACATGCGGAAAATTGATCGATGCATCAACACAAGATAACTTGCTCATCCAGCAATTACGACATGTCCTACGTCTAGACCCAAAAGATGGGCACAGAGGAACTCGGATGAATACATGATTTAGCTAACTGAATGTTCCAACTATGATGTGTTGATGACAGTATGATCAAGAGGTAGGTTAGAATGCTGACGAGGAGCTGATTCAAGTTTCTTTGTCTTTATTTCAAATTACTTTGAATTAAAGACTGATGCATGATGATGTGAGTCTGTGTAAAACTAAATTGTCCCTTTTATTTTCCTCCCTGTATTCAGGGCCGGCTTTGGGCCGATTGGACCGATTTGGCCCAATCGGGCCCCGCGCTCACATGGGCCCCGTGGGAAAGTAATTATTAAAAAGAAATCTAAAGACAGAAAGTAATTTTAAAGCGATGGAAGAAAATTGTAAGTTCATTATCATATAAAACTTGTTTAAAAGTCTATTTCTAAATGGCGTGCTCACAGGGGACCCCGCGCGTAAATCCAAGGGACCCAGCCACAATGATCCAGATCTTACTAAGGCTGTGCCTGCCCGTATACATATGTACTGTGACTTATATGTGAGTTATGCTCTATCAAGTTAACCAGAATGAAATTATCGATACCAAAATACCGCTGCTAGTAGTATCGAGTAGCCATCATAAACATGTTGTCATGCAGCAAATAAATTCCAACATAATGACCTTGACCTTTGACTATTAGTCCTCTGAAACCACAGGGCTTTTGTCGGGAATAATACTTCTTTTCTATAAGTAATCACAGAGTGGTTCATAGAGTGTCCACTCGATTTTATAAGTCGCTCGTTGCTATCGTTCAGGAATCTATGACACGTGTTTGGCTTGAACTTTAGGAAAGAAATTTACATGAAAGCTGCTACGAGTTAATTCACATACCATCACATATGAATAATTGCAAGATTGATGTCGCTTGCTGAGAACACAACATTTTATTCAAATAAAACGCCTCTTTTAAACTCCTAGAAGGTATATTATGTAACAAGGTAATCGCGTGCCATATGTAACAAGGTCATTGTGTGTAATATGTAACAATGTCATTGTGTGTCATATGTAACAAGGCAAATTTGGGTCTTATATAACAAGGTCATTTTCTTGACAGATCAACCACAGACGACTGTTAAGATTGGTATATATGACGTAATCTTGTTTGTTTTTGCTTTTAAACACACACACACACACACACACACACACACACACACATTTTCCCTGTCAGTACTCGATTTAGACTACACGGACAACGAGTTGCCAATTGTACGAGTAACAATGATTGGCCGAGTAAGGTACAAACAGATAATGTATCACACATGAGTATGTGCCTTTGTATTTGACGAGTCGTTTTTATTTTGCGTTTGAAATTATAATGTTATGGTAACTGTTTGAAGGAAAACACTGCAAGGTCCTATTTAAATGACTGTCACTCACACCAAATCATACATGTATCAAAGATGCACAAGCCTAGGTTGCAGTCCGGTAAATAATTTTTTACGTTTTAGATGGACGACCTGGTCACATACCACAAATTAAGCTCATCGCCCTCTGCATTATCCTTCGGATTATTTCACGTACGATAACTCTGATCAAGTTGTCCTTCTTAAACTACACACGCTATTGCCACCTGAAACATCATCCTTCAACGGGTCTTCAGAGAGACCTTGAACATCGAAATGTTTGTGACTTCTTTTCCTGAAACCTCCTCCACGTGTTTTGTTCACAACACAACGATTGCAGAAAACAAATATACGCCATCTCCCGAATAATGTTAGGTTGGCGAACACGTCAGTCAGTTCAAACACGATCATATTGCAAAAGTATGTTAGCGCTATTTTACCGTGCAATCCGATTAATCAAATGGCGCGTGCAGCAGCATCCTAATCTCGTTTTGACTGTGACGGTCATGTATTAATAGGCTATTAATATGATTAAAAATTATGGAAAACACACCGCATGTCCCCACACGTCGATATCACTACAATCTTTGTTGTGTGCCGTCAATCCTGATAATCTATTTTCGACGGATTATCAGCGGGAGAATAAAAGTAAAAGAAGACATTGACAAAAGAAACGTATATCGAGGACTGTATCATGGCTAAAGACGTATATACGTTAAGCGTTTGTTAACAATTGTCATATTAAGAAGATACATTAAAAATCAAAAAGAAAAATCATCAACCAGAGCAATATGAAGCCCCTTGGGTCTCTTGTTTTTTAAAAATACATTTAGACACGTTAGCTATACCTGGATGTTTCAAACTATGTGTCGATGTAATATAAGTCAATATCAATAAACATTTGAACTTGATTTTATCTACTTTTGGGGTTCTGTTACACAACTGGTCATCATCTGCATTATTAGAAATAAGCAGTAAGACACATTCATATGTAGTACATTGATAAAAAAAATAAAATTAACAAGAAACATTGATTTGCAATACCTATGTTTAATAACACAATCCAACTAGCAAGCTATATAGGTTATGTACAGTGTTTTGAGGTAGGTTTAATGGGAAGAAAACAGCGGTCAGAAATCTGCGCTTTTTTATAAGGTTGTAGGTTTGGAATAGACGATCCCTGTTTACGTTTTGCGCGTAAGTGTTAGGGATATTTACCCAATATATTATCCGTAGATCGACTGCTACTGGTGCGTATCAATAATATGAAACAACAACACAGTCTATCAGAAATATTGTTTAATATTGATTAAGGGTAAGATAAGGGTCGGTCGACAAGCTTTTGTACCAAACGTCAACGTTAGAATCCAGTATCTAGCACAATGCTTTATATTTGCCTCGCAAAAATCGCATTATTGAAAACTGGTGATGGTTTTTAGTTTCTATTCAGAGGTACAGACTATACCTGGAAAATGGGCGTAGTGGGAATTCCGCCAGGTAGGCGAATTACACGTGATAATTTGTCTTTATTGAGTGGGAATTACCCACTTTAGAACGCGGGTATATACGTTCTGGCTGGTGCGTTGTGAAAGGTATGTCAGTCAGTACTTACGGACAACGATAGCTATATTTACAGCAACCTAGATCTTAGCAAGCAAACGTGTGGAGAGCCTTGGGTAATTATATTTACTGTACATATTTTTATGAAATATACTAAAAATACGGTTCAGTAAAGCAATCTATAATTCATTCGATGTTTTGATGGAAAGAAATGGACACGCAACGTGGGTCTAACTACAAAACATAGAATGGTTAAGTACCATCCTTGTTGCAAAATGTAATTTAATTTAAATTATTATTGTATGCTTGGAGTTTACATGCTTTTTTTAAATTATATTAACTCCTATTATTATTATTATTATTATTATTGATAGAGGGCATGTGAAACATATTTCGTTAAATTTCATCTATTTCGAATATATGAAAATACATTATTGAGGGCATTATCCATATGGTAAATTATATGACACGTACAGGCCCGGCCCTAGGGCAAGGCGAACAAGGCAACCGCCTTGGGCCCCGCGCTTTCAGAAAATAACGGTTATCAATATCAGTTCTTCTAAATTAAAACCAAGACAATACTGCAAACGTCATGGTGTCAGTGAGTACATGCAAATAGCGTGTATAGCAACGGCATTACGCAAGAGTTTATTGACTTCTTGGTCGATTCATTTTAATCGAATTCAACTTTCTTCATTCCAAAAGGAATTTTATGAGAACACTAATAATGGACGATTTGCTCAAGATAAATAATTTGAGAGGCATAAATTGGTTATAAAGGTTGCATTTTACAATCTCTTCGTGAGAAAAAGTTGCATCACTTGAGTACGTGCCGCTTATTATAGCTAAAGAAAAACTTTAATTAGAAGATTTATCTGTATCACAGTGTGGTTTCATTTATCCGACACAAATTGTTGCCACCGAAAGGACGACATTCTAATAAAGGGGTTAAATTTATGATTGCTTTCAAGGAATCTTTGCCATTTGCGCATAATAGAAAAGTAATCACGGGATAAAGAGACGCGGAATAAACGAGACAGGACTGTAATAAGACTTTTTTTTTTATATAAAAAACAGTCATGAGTATATTCTAATTTGGATAAAACACACGGATCAATTATTTTATGCCTGTAAGAGGCCTATTTAAAATTTAGGCATTTATACCGAACACTGTTTGACCTTGTATAGAATTTAGGCATTTATACCGAACACTGTTTGACCTTGTATACAATTTAGGCATTTATACCGAACACTGTTTGACCTTGTATAAAATTTAGGCATTTATACCGAACATTGTTTGACCTTGTATAAAATTTACGCCTTTACACCGAACACTGTTTGACCTTGTAGAAAATTTAGGCATTTATACCGAACACTGTTTGACCTTGTATACAATTTAGGCATTTATACCGAACACTGTTTGACCTTTGTATAAAATTGATTCTTTATCCAATAAGTCTCGTTTATCCGGACTTCGTTATTTCGATTTGCTCGTTGTCTAAATGACTTTTCTCTATTAGTGTTAGAAGTCATTCGTTACACAGGATCCTTGCAAATCCTTGCTAACAGACTTATAGCAAAGTGGCCGCATTAACAACTTTTTGCATTATCCGAGAAATGAAATGCATTGTCTGGTCACGTGTATAATTTCTCGCCCACCAGAGTTTTCCCGAATTTTATTTATTTATTTATTATTATTTTGTTACTGACCTAGATAAATTTATATTTCCAACGGAATTACAACTTCACTCGCTACCACTGTGACTTCATTAAATTGATATCACAGATGACTATTAATAACGTGTAAATCGTAGACTGACCTTCTGTTCTCTGTAAAGTTTGTACAAAACAATAGCAACTAGTGGGTGAGAAAAGGAATCGTCCGAAATATGTGGAAATAACAGAGAAAACATAACTTCGAAAAGTAAGACTTGTTACAGGGCAAGAATCGTCCATGCCATACATCTTGTCACCTCAGGTTAGATTCCCCATCCTGCCCACATCCACGGAGAAGCTTATATTAATCCTACATCATTTTTGGAGGCAAGCGATAGCTAAATTTATTAATTTGTTTATTATTAGTGCGGGTCGACAACCGATTAAAACATGAGTGACAATTTTTGGACTAGTTAAATGAACGTGAATAATCACTTATATATATATATATATATATATATATATATATATATATATATATATATATATATATATATATATATATATATATATATATATTTGTTTCTAGATTAATGTTTTATCCACATTCATTCATTCATTCATTCATTCATTCATTCATTCATTCACTCATTCATTCATTCATTCATCAGTCGAAATATTTATCATGAGATGAGCGATGAGTGATCCACCTCAGAAGAAAATTCAAATTTCTGAAAAAGAAAATATACCAGTGCTTTTCATATATTAGTGATCGTTTTAATATCGAGGTTAATTGTTTATGTGATAAAGTACTTGAAGTACATTAAGAATTTGTTCTTATTTTAAAAACAATTCTTAAATGATTCCACGATAATTTTTTGATGAAGCTAAAAGTGCTCAAATACTCTTTCACCTCCATACTGACCATTACTTACAGGCTATTCCACCTCCATACTGACCATTACTTATAGGCTATTCCACCTCCATATTGACCATTGCTTACATGCTATTCCACCTCCATACTGACCATTGCTTACAGGCTATTCCACCTCCATACTGACCATTACTTATAGGCTATTCCACCTCCATACTGACCATTACTTACAGGCTATTCCACCTCCATACTGACCATTACCTACAGGCTATTCCACCTCCATATTGACCATTACTTATAGGCTATTCCACCTCCATACTGACCATTACTTACAGGCTATTCCACCTCCATATTGACCATTACTTACAGGCTAGTCCACCTCCATATTGACCATTACTTATCGGCTATTCCACCTCCATATTGACCATTACTTACAGGCTATTCCACCACCATACTGCCCCATACTTACAGGCTATTCCACCACCATACTGCCCAATGCTTACAGGCTATTCCACCACCATACTGCCCAATAGTTACAGGCTATTCCACCACCATACTGCCCAATGCTTACAGGCTATTCCACCACCATACTGCCCAATACTTACAGGCTATTCCACCACCATACTGCCCAATAGTTACAGGCTATTCCACCACCATACTGCCCAATGCTTACAGGCTATTCCACCACAATACTGTACCATACTTACAGGCTATTCCACCACCATACTGCCCAATACTTACAGGCTATTCCACCACCATACTGCCCAACGCTTACAGGCTATTCCACCACCATACTGCCCAATAGTTACAGGCTATTCCACCACCATAATGCTCAATACTTACAGGCTATTCCACCACCATAGTGTCCCATACTTACAGACTATTCCACCTCTATATTGACCAATGTTAAAGGACTTAAACCGTACTTAAATTTAAGATGAAACAAATTTATTTGTTGATGAATCATTTCATTTATTTACTTATGTATAATTTCAAGTACTACTTATCTATCATTTCATGTACTGCGTATCATTTCATGTATTATTTATGTATCATTTCATGCATCTACTCGTGTATCATTTCATGTATCTACTAATGTATCATTTCATGTATTTATGTATGTATAATTTCATGTACTACTTATGAATCATTTCATGTACTGCGTATCATTTCATGTATTATTTATGTATCATTTCATGCATCTACTCATGTATCATTTCATATACTACTAATGTATCATTTAATGTATTTATGTATGTATAATTTCATGTACTACTTATGTATATTTCATGTATACGCTTATGTATCATTTCATGTATCATTTATGTATCATTTCATGCATCTACTCATGTATCATTTCATGTACTACTAATGTATCATTTCATGTATTTACGTATGAATAATTTCATCTACTACTTATGTATAATTTCATGTACTACTTATGTATCATTTCATGTATTTACGTATGTATCATTTCATGTACTACTAATGTATCATTCCATGTACTACTTATGTATCATTTCATGTACTACTTATGTATCATTTCATGTATTTTTTTTGTTCCTTCATATTTAACCTATATATTATCAACACAACTGACAACATAAAAACCTAACTGTCCTTCAAAGGATTAGAAATGTCATTTTATAAATAAAGTAGACTAATAATTATCCTTAATTTAATCGGTCAACATTTACGTACAAGAATAATTATTTAATATTTGCTGCTTATTAGAAAATGGTACAACCTTTTTCTGCACACTAGTATCATTCGCCGTGTTCGTCTTTGAATTGAATGTTACATGTGACAGACCAGTACAGAGAAAGATGACGTAAAAATGAAACGGTGCATTTTTGTAATATATTCAACATGTGTTTTTAACTGAGCATAATTCTCGGATGTTAAGTCATATTAGCAAATTTAGTGAAACACCTACGAGAACTATATTGTAATATCTTTGTAAAAAGCCCTATATATGATATAAGTTATAATTATAACACTCCGACGATGACTGCAATATTTCACTCTCACATAGAATGCATTGTGATTGTTAATGATTAGACTGATTTAGACAAGAAAAAGTCATATCTTAAATTACAAACTTGTATTATTTCTCATTCATTGTGACAAAATAGCAACGGGACTCCTTATGTTTTATGTGCCTGTTTGATGTTTTATGTATTTGTGTAAATTTACTTGTGTCTGAATATCACAATAAAAAAAATTCAAGATGTGTTCCAAATTCGGTCTACATCTTCCCCAGATCGCGGTGAAACTAATGGATCATTTTTATTTTGTTTTTTTGTTGTTTTTGTTTAGTGTCTCTATTTTTGTAACACCTTCATCGCCTGAACTCTTGCTCCTCAGCCACAGTTAAGCTGGTAAGAGTGCAAAAAATATTGCGGGAAGAATTATTTTATTAGTTCAAAGAAAGCACTCAAATATATTGAAACGGTCTGCATGGAAAACTGTTAGGTTGATTTCTCTTTTTGAAGTAGTACATGTTACCAACACACACGTAGTACGTGTTATCAACACACAAGTAGTACGTGTTACCAACACACAAGTAGTACTTGTTACCTACACACATGTAGTACATGTTACCAACGCACAAGTAGTACATGTTACCAACACACAACTAAGATAAATATATAGTGGGTATATTTATCAAGAGATTTAAAGGTTTTAAAAGAAGGAAGTGTTCCACGTCATGCTATTTTGTTAACGTCCTAATATTATATCTTTCATTTCTCTGTCGATGATAAGATTACTAACGTAAGGCATGTTTATTGTTTGTATTTTTTGTAAACTCCATCCGTGCCTTTCGTTTCATTTAAATGCATTTTAATGTTTCAGAGCAGAAGACTTGCAGAGTAAAATAGCCACGAGAAATTAGCGTCGAAAATATACACGTCATACCAGGTCCAGATTGGCCAATAGCTATATCGAGTTAAACGTTTGCATTAGGCCAATCGTTGATCCAATTTTGTGACAAGACGATAGAAAGATTAAGGAATTTCCGAGCATAAGAAACTCAAAGTGGAAACAGGACAATTGAACTTAGGCGAGGGAATGGGTGATGAATATCAGTTGGAATCTGATGGAAATTTATCAGAGGAAAACCAGATACATGATAGCAAAGATAACACAGGCGATCAGAAAATCACTAATTGGACATTTATGGTAGCAAACGAAAATAATTATGATGTAAGTTCATGCATGCATGGCTATGATCAACCTATAGTTTTTGAAACTCATGAGATTGATCAAAGAATAGTTCCAGAAGGTAATGGAAATACTCATCACGCTGCCTCAGGAGACAGTTACAATAAAGACAACGTTTCAGTTGACCACGACGATGATGATGGCATAGTATCAGGAGACGATGACAATAACACGGCTGCAGAAGACAATGAACATGATGACAGCTTATTGTCAGGAGACGATGACAGTGGCATAATTGGAGAAGACGATCAACACGAGGATGGCGTAGTGTCAGGAAGCGATGACAACGGCACAGTTGCAGAATACCATAACAGTGTAAATAAATTTTTCGTAACTGATGAAGAAGACATCGCCTTTTCCATCAAGAACTTATTTTCTTGTATAGGAGGAAAACCAAAGAATAAAGATAAAAATCCTTATCAAACATTAACCAACGACAAAGAAAAGCAACCGCCGGTTGACCCGTTTCGACAAACACAATCAAAGCTTCTACAAACGACACATGAACATGTTATTCCAAGTCATCCACCCACTGAAACAAGGAAAGGTTTCGGCATTCATAATTTTGGTGTCATTGGTGCATCAACAGCAACTGTAATGCAGTCTGGAAAAACAAATCCTGAGAATATTCATACGGGAAATGTACATTCTGAAGACTCAGGCGGAAGAGGACACCACCTTGTGAACAATACGGATGTAGCACACAACTGTATTGATTCCAACCAGTACGACTTTTCACATCCCCATAGAGGTTACGCAGTTCTTATTGTTAATCAAAACTTTAGTAGGCTTGATGCCAGGATTGGCGCAGACGTAGATGTTCAAAAAACCACGATGCTTCTTCGAAAACTCGGATTCTTCATTAAAAATAAAGAGCTCTTTGATTTGGATAAGCAGTCAGCACTGACAGTCTTACGAGACGCACAATACGCTGACCATTCCACAATGGATAGCTTTGCATTTATTATCAGTTCCCATGGCAACGAGATAGAAAATCCAAGAAATGGAAAGAAAGAGCATGCTATTTACTGCTCCGATGATCAATATATCTTCACCAACGATATTCTGGAGATGTTCAGCGATGAAAATTGCCCAAGTCTGAAAGGAAAACCGAAGCTGTTCTTCATTCAGGCGTGCAGAGGTATAGTTTTTTTTTAATATCACTAGCGTATTGTTGTGAGGCAACATAATAAGCTAAAGGAGAACACAAACATAATAATTGAGTAGAACAGTTTGATTGACAGCAAACCTCGCGATATCAATTACCGAACGAAAATTATTATTTGGTTCATTGACATCCTTAATAAAGTTCTGTATATTCTTATATCAAATGTAAATAAATACTGTGACGACTCTGTGGTCCTAAAATATGTAACAGAAAGGAAGCGAAGCCAACAATTTGAACAATTTATTTCCCTAGTAGAAGTCAAAGTGAAAATTCAAGACACTAACTCCTGGTTGCATGTAATTCCAAACTAATGATCCATGATTATGTGAAAATATTTACTCCGAATCGTCTAAATTGATAGTCCATAGCAAATACCTTTCACATACTTTATGTCCCCTGCTTGATTTCTGTACTTCAACTTTGAGACTAGATACTCATGATCCTTGTGTGTGTCATAATTGATGTCTGCACGATCTGTTTAACATTTTATTGTCAGGAGTGTTCTATTACGACACCTCCTCCACTTTTCAAAGTATCTCATTTGAAATCCATGATATATTTTCATGCACACATTTTTTTAAAGCCTAGTAACACCATTAGGATGATAAATTGTAGGACATCAGCACTACAACATGACGAAGAATTGTAACCACATTTTTAGTTTCTTTCTCGTGTTGTACCTGTTGTTAAATATTGCAGGACTACAACATCCATTTATTTATTTTTTAAAACTTCTAATGTTGGACTCTGCGTCAAGCTGGCACATTAAATAGGTCCTGGTGAAGTTGGTGCCAAATTGAATAATTAAACCTGCAAGCGCTAGTTTATTTATGGTTTTCAGATCCTATTGTGTCTTGTAGAATTAATGTCAAATGCTTCTTCATATATTGTATTAATTTCAGGTACTAATACTGATTCTGGAGTAGAAATAATAACAGTAGATGGTATCAACCGCTACCAGAAACACAGTGATGTTCACAACAGTTCGCACCGTAAGTATTGCCCAGGCACAAAAAGATGGATACGTTAACGGTTCATTGATAAGTCTACCGATACTGTTCTGGTTTGGATAAACTTCTTATTACGGTTTGCAACATAAAAATATTTAAATATGAATCTAAGACATTTCAGAATATGAACATTCCAAAGCAGACAAAATCTGCAACACACTTTTAGATTTACGGTCAAAAGGCTTCTATATATACGGTCTAAAGGCATCAACATATACGTGTTCACAATATGATGACAGACTATGTACTCATATTTCAATGAACACATTTTGCAGTCGTAATACTATAAAATATCTCCGCTGTAGTCTGCAGCATGAAACTCTAAAATATTAAATAGGGGTTACACTATCAAAAGGCTCAGTTTGGCGTGGAGATGAAAGCTACAGGTTTAAATCAAGGAATCGCCCATTCTTGATTAACAGTTTCAGTTCTATTATGTCGCCATATATATATATATATATATATATATATATATATATATATATATATATATATATATATATATATATATGTGTGTGTGTGTGTATAAACGCGAGGAACGTTTGGAATCTTCGAGAACGCATATTTATTTTTACATTACAAATTACCAATTTTCACTTGATTATCACTGTACCCCTGTAGATGTTATCTGCTGCACTGTGCATCTTTGAAATAAACACTCGTTGTCTATCTCAAAAAATCGAAAATGGTATTTCTAGAAGAACCATTATTGCTTAAAGAAATGCTTATCCCAGAATGTTAGCTTTAGTTTTAGGTGTGCATGCGAGTTGGTGATTATTGTTTGTTTTTAAGATCTCATATTGGTTTATCATTGGTATTGAGTTAGTTTTTTTGTTTATATAAACATGGTTACAACTTGCACCAAAATTCCTAATTGCAGCTAGTATTTTAGACAGTATTTTAAACACCTCACCATACCCGCTCCCCCAAAGGCCCCCCCCCCCCATTCACACTGTTTGTAGAAAAAATAAAAGTGAAGCTTTTATAATTGGCTGAATGTGTTAAATCTTCGACTCCAGATTACCAAGATTTGACTCATGGACCATAGGATTTTGGCTTTAGAGTCGGCAAAATGCAGATGTTCATATTTGCAAATTATTCAGCTGACAAGTGTTTTGTGATAACATTGCTGGTTAAACAGTTATTTCTTAAGTTTCAAAGATATCTTTCTTAATCTGCAATTGTCAAGATGCAATATGCAGCACAGTTTTAAACAATAGTCGAAATAAGATGCTTTTCGTCAAAAATGTGAATCAGTTTTATAGTGGGTGGTCAAGTTCAGAAAAGTCTCTTCGGTATTACAATTCTACAATGAAGAACAACACTTTTAGCCGATTTGCAGTCTTAGAATATCGGTTTACTGGGTGGGGGGAGCCCTGATATATGAAGCTTCCCTACAGCTAACATATGCGTTTCTTTATCTGACAGATGATGGGAAGAACCTTGATAGAGTGCCCCTTGAGCCTGTAATGAACGCTGAATCCGATCCACTTCTTGGTCGTGTCCAAAGAGTAGATGACATGGATGCCAAAGGCTTTGAGGACATATCGGATGACAGACCTTTAGTACACTGTGATAGTGACCACCTTGTCATGTATGCTATTCCGTCAGGCTATTTTGCTTGGAGAAGTTATATGGACGGATCTTGGATGCTGCACTACCTGTGGGAAGAAATCATGAATTACAACCTTCGAAAACCTTGTTCCTTTCTGAAAGTATTGTCGGCGGTAAATCGAAAGATGGCCAACAGAGAGACAAACGTTCCAAGCAATAATGAAAAGTCTGGTAAGAAGGCAATACCTGTCATTATTCACCAGCTGGATAAAGATATCGTCTTTCAAGAAAAACAAAAGCATTATGGTGGATATACCATGGCACGGGTCATTTAACATAGGTAGTGTATTTAATTCGAATACTAAAGCTAAATCGTTTATTTATTGTTTTCGGTAAGATTAGGGAAAACACGATTACAATGCCAGGTCAGAAATTCCTAGCCTCTGTACAAGAGCTATCGCCTGTCAAGGTGTCAGTAAGTGTGCTAAGAAACGAATTCCTAGAGTCTGGCTATTGAACATCGTCTACATTTACGCCATGTAGCCCATCGCAGTTTATTTCTAATTGGTAATCAAAAGGCCGTCTGAAAGGAAGGATAATAAGGAAATTCGTAGTTGCATGCTGATAGATCTCAACTGTGACTAACCTGTTGAATTAAATATTTTTTCTTTCATAGCAATTATATTGTTGCATTGTTATTGTATACGTAGCTATATCTTCTGAATAAAAAAGTGAAAACTTACTAACGAATTTGTCATTATATGAAGTTTTACATGTACGGTTAGACTTAAGGAAAATGTTCAATGATTTTCCTGGAGAATGAATTTCCGGTCACAATGAGACCACTAAATTCTGTCTCCTAAAAGCGACTATGCTCCACCCCCTAGTAAAGTTCCAGCCCTTGAAGCATTAATACCCGCTATTGGAAATGAAATTAATTCGAAAAATAAAAACATACTAAGAAAATAATATAACATGCGCAAGAAGGAAAATATCGGCATCCAGTCATCAGACGAGGGGTACTGTATTGTTATTATGAATCTATCTAAACAAATCGCTGAACTGAACAGGCAAATTTCAGACGAGAGATTTACAAGAAACTTAACAATAACCGACCACCTGAACACTCAGTAATTTTGTGTGAGACATTAACAGGGATGCACAATGCAGGAAACATTGATAACAAAACACTGACTTACTTTCTACTAACTGACGCTAATCCATGGAGTTTTCGCCTGCTTTGTAACATACACATCGAAACGGACACAGGGACGCCGGATATTTTTAGAAACGACCATCTCACAGGGGAAAAAAAGGATGGCATTGTTGACTATCACATTCTCCATTTTATAGAAAAAAGGACCTTCATACATCCAAGATAGAACGGACTACTTTACTAAAGCATCGAAAACTAACCTTCAAGGCAAAACTCTTCTTGTCACTGTGTATGATTGCCTAGGCAAAACTCTTCTCGTTACGTTTCCACTCATAACTTGAATGGATGTAAATTTTTAGTAAATAATCTAGTGTCTCAGAATTTATGGCGTTATTTCTCACCATGCACGATTTTCCTACGTTGTCTTTAGCTTTCAATAAGGGCAAACTCAATTTGGTTCTCTGCATGGGCAATACACATTGGTTCTCTGCATGGGTAATACACATGCACAATGATTACCCTACATATGAATATTTTTAATAAATTGTTGTTATTCTAGTTCCAACATAAAATAGATGAGTAGGTTACACATTTCGATATGTGTTTCATATATTTTTCTTATCATTTAATTTTGTTGCAGATTTCTTCTGCCATTGATTCACCTAAATAGCTCAGGTTTTCTTTCGGCTTATGTGATGTGTGTTTATTTTTTTAATATTTTTTTATCTTCCAAAGACGAACAGCTTGAATAGCGAAAGGTTGGGAATTGATTTTATGTCGACACATATGCGTATTTTTGAAAGTCAAAACCATAATGCTGCCATGAATGTTAACATAACAAGACACATGTTGTATCGTGTAGTTTCAGGTACTCTCTTTAAAGTGTTCTTTATTAAATAGTAAAATAACCTGAATTGCAGATTTGAAAATGTACAGACCAAGTTTCCTCCGTCATGGAAATCATTTTATTATTGGCTATTACTGTCAATGTTCATGGTAGGCATGATGCATATAAAACATAAGCAGAGAAAAAGAAAATTGGGCAGTGTTATGATGCAGGATATTCCAAACGCTAATATCCATTTCGGAAGTAAAACGTTAAATACATGTTTAGCCTAAACATCCGTTTTTAATTCCCAACAATTATAGTTCTAATTCGAGTCGACTATTTTAGCCAATCGCCCATTTTAGCCGTCAGCGTTCAGTGCAGGGTTCCGGGTTCTCAGATATATTGTAACTTCGATCCTTCCTCTATCCCCGAGATCGTTTCTTAATTTGGAAACTTCACTGTCGTACAACCTGTACATGTCGAATCTGTAACCATTTGTTTCGTCCCAATGATCAGGTTTCGAGACTATATAATAACATAAAAGCGTACGGGTACTATGGGGTAAATAAATACTTCCGCTGATATTTGAATCAATGTTTCCCGTTGTATTGCAAAGTTGCAGCAGCATTGTAAGAGAGCGGGCGAATATACATTAGAGTATTACAGAGATATTTGTACTTCCTAATTACACTTCATGTGCGCGTGTGTGTAATTTATATACATTATTCGATATATGTATATATTCCCCAATGCAGATACAATTAAACCCACGATTCAATTGTAATGTAAACAGATACGGTATGTTTATTCAGGTGTACATAGCAGTTGTATATTGAACAACAATGATCCGTAAAAAAGAGTTGTGGCATTGTCGTTTTACAATAATATTTACTATGTTTTACTTTTAAGTATTCAAGAGAGTACGGAACTCTTGAATATATACAGCAATACATTCATTCTTGTCTTGTTCTGCGGATACGTTAGCGTTTGACTCCTGTTGATATCGGGTGGCAAACAAGAATATGACAATTAAACCTGCTTTTAACGACATTTTACGGGACGATCTGAAAGTGGTTTTTATGTAAAAGCGTCTGTAAATAAGGGCATGAGCCACACAAGTTGATTTAACTATGGAAAGCACGAGAGACAGAAAAATATACAGACTGCATATATCTGTCTCTCATTTTTGTTTCTTTTTAAATAGAAACGTATATTACACGAAATATACGAAGAGTTTTTTTTTTATATAAAAAAGGCGTGTCGTGTTCTGTGCAAAATATTTAAGTCAGATGAATTTGAGGATGCAGTGGGTATTCGGAGAACATGTTTAGCTAATCAAATTGTGCACGACCTACATCTCCATCAAACTTGAACAAGAAAATAGTGAATGTACTATGATCAAAACTACAAGAAGAAGAAAAATGAAAATGAAAATTCATGTCTTTTCAAAGTATTTGATATTTTGGCCAAATTAGAAATAATAAGAGACAAAAATTAAGATACAACTGTAAACTAGTACTAAGCGACTCAATGGCTGTTAGTAAGCTATTTACAAAGATGCACGAGATAACATGGCTGGAGATCTGGGATTTTCTCGAGTCTGAAATTTATGTCGTCTTCATACGCGAAGAAAAGCATGAGCTACCTCTTCATTGGCCAAAAGAGGAGATGCGCGAGGAAATCATAGACCATCCATCTGTCTTCTCGCGGTGGGTATGAAGGCTACAACTGCTCTGGAATAACAATGACCTTCAACCAAATAGCTGCATGCTTCGTGATTTTTTAAGCAGTTTCAAGATACTTCTTTAAAAAAGTCACCAAACAGCCAACATATCTTCCTTACGAAGGTATTTGTATTTGGACATACTTCAAAGAAGCCATGTTCTACACTGTATGCACATAAGCACCAGAAATTGGTCATCAAAACAATAATATAAATACCCCCACCCCCTCCGAAAAAAAAGATGCCTTATTTTGTTGTAACTTACGATGCCTAGGTTTTCATATTAACAGTTTAAATCTGCAGTCACAAGTTACCGAACATGTGAGAACTTCTTTTCACACGTTTTATTTCCCACCTGTTTTCCTTAAGTTGAAATCCTAAGGCACGTAACACTGTTTGTTAAAAAAAACATTTTCTTTGAATTAGTTCTTTGGAGGCACATATACTGCGTGGTATATTTTGTTTTATTCCTTTTTAATTTAATCATTGTAATTATAGTTGACGGTAGATGAATGCCAGGTGTTTACTGGCTGAATTTCTTTTGGCAGACATGGAGACGCGATTTTGTTTGCAGAGAAAATTAGACAGTATTCAGAGTGATCATTCATGTGATTGAAACTACTTGGTGACAATTTATTAAAAAAATTTGCTACTCTAGTACTGTTGAAGGGGCTTACAAATATTGAAATTTACGTGAATAATTTTATTTACTGAAGATTTTTTTTAGCGTAATATTAATTATTTCGTCACAACAGTATTCACAAGTGATAAAATAGAATATGGTATCTGTGGAGTGCATACGATATATCTATTTATGTATAGGATTTTCTTCTGAAAAATGAAAACTGACAGACATAATGTAATCATCTGCAGTTCTCTGCGAAAAATCGGGAGATATTATGAGATCGGGAGGTAGGTGTGGATATACCCCCAAAATCGGGAGGCTTCTATACAGGCTTGAGATATACAGATACATGCATTTTTCTCAAACACCTTCAAACTGAAAAACATGGTAAGCGAAACTCTATACAACAGTTAGGTTGCTAGAAGGCTGGACAGGGCTTAAGAAGCTTGTATAACCCATCAAAGTCTCACAAGAAGAAATGTTTGATTCAAGACGTCGGTCATGTGGCATATTAATCTGCATATACTTCATTTCAACACCTGACGATGTCCACTAGGCTGTTCGGCACTATCAATGCCTTGTTTACCCGTTGTGTGGTAATCGCTGCGGCCATGGAGTGGCGGAACTCTTTAATATTTTGCATGAACTCACGACATAGGAGTCTCCTAACATCGTCCTTTGCGGCTGTGCTCGAGATGTCTTTGGCCTTAACAATCTCATCTCTGTTTAAATACACCTTTGTGCGGAGTACGACGATTTCGGAAATGGGTTTCACCGATCACTCATTCTTGAATTCGCATACAACCCTGTTTATTAGTTGTGTTGCAGTGTGGGTGCTCTTTATAGTAGTTGCTGTCGTATATGTGAGCATCATCGGCTGTATTATGATTGACATCGGTTATTTCGATGGTCAGAAGTAGACTGTCAGTGACTGTGGATACAGGTGCGTCTTGTAACCATAGTAGGCTTCAACCTGACTGTACTTAAAATCGTGCACAAAGTGCTTGCTCAAATCAAAGAATGGCTTGCCACATGATCGCCTCCATGACAATGTTCCCTTCCTATTCCCGCATGTTATGAACACAACTGGCACCTGTTTTTCTCCTGGTAAATTTGCAGCAAGTTTCATGGCAGTGGTCTTTCGCCCTGCCAATACATTGAACCTTGGTACAGGTGTAATAGCCAGCAGTTTCTTGGAAAGTTTTGCGATCCTCTCCTTTGATAGTAATCTCAGCCTTATTTCCAATCACCTCTCAGTTTTCCAGGTCAATGCCGAAGGATATGGATGCAATTGGAGACAACTTCCTTGCTGCATCGTTTCTTGCCAAGGGTCGGGTGATGTGACAGCTCTATGTACACCTTGGCGTATCGAGTAGATATTTATGTGCTTCGGGTCTGAATTAAGTTGTTCAAATTTGAACACCGTTCCTAAATGATCGAGACAAAGGGGGCATTCAACTTGAATGGACTGATAAATAAGCCATTTTCAACTGCCGGTACGTTTATGTACAAATACCTTTCACTAAAATAGACCTGTAATGGCTTCCCTCTGGTACATAGTCATACTTTTGCTGTTAAATGTCCAAAGTACCCTTTGTAGGTCAATTGCTTCCACAATTTCTGGCCGATGTGCAATGCACCGCGCTATTGGTTAGTTGGTATTACATACTAAGGGAGGCACCTCGTGAAGTCCAATTGATGTTGCTGGGACAAAGCACCAATATATCTGGTCGATCAACCAAGGTGTAGATAGTGTTATCATATCGTAACCTTGGCTAGCGAAGATGTCTTTGCTGTAGTATAGAACTGTCTCTGATGAGATTCCATTGCAGAGAAATACAATGTGACAGAATCTACGTGGATCCAGGTCAGTGGTTTCTGTGGGTGTGGATTTTATACTGAGATGATGGCATATATGCTCTTTTTGCCTGTGGCCATTTTGCTCGTATACCAAGTGTCTCAAGTCTTGTGTCCAGACATTGTGGCTTATTTACCGTCAGTAAGAGGTCTATCG
The DNA here is from genome assembly GCA_028554795.2 of Sinohyriopsis cumingii. NCBI lineage: Eukaryota > Metazoa > Mollusca > Bivalvia > Unionida > Unionidae > Sinohyriopsis > Sinohyriopsis cumingii. The sequence continues at coordinate 149,556,503 of CM068825.1, forward strand.
TATCGTAACAGTTTTATAATATTAGGACTGGACTTTTCCACTCATAATCATTATTCCTTCAGTGTGTCAAGATTTCATGTCAAATGTTGGGGTATGAAATAATGTTTGATATATGTGACTGTGTCATTGATCACCTCGTTATTTTCTTCGGATGTGTACTCTGTGTTTTATGCTAAGTTTGAGTATTAAAAAGCAATCTTTCCTTGTATTTCCATACTGCTGAGAGAGATTTGTCTAATGGCATCAACTCTATTAGGCCTGGAAGGTCAACAATTAATGGAAAGAAGTGTGGATGTTGGATGTTATTGTACTAGTTTCGTTCCAGGTTGGATCACGTGTATGCCATGCTCAAATTTCTCATGAATAGGCTAATAAGCAAATCATGTAACGTTTCTGAAATATGGTATATAAAAGCCGAATATATCAAGTTCGCACATAAATTAGTGACTTCATGCATCCGGAGGAGATCTGTTACAGAAGTATTGTAACGCAGGATTGTAAATAAATCAATGTACTCAGTCGAAAATTGAATTTTTGTCTGACGTTTGATTTAACAAAAAGTTAGAACTTATCTCACTTTTCATTATTGCAAGCTCTTCACTATGCAGAACTTGTTATTTTATTTGAATGTGCAAAAGGGAATAAATTTGAACAAACTAATTCGAACCGCATTACGACTCATTGCATTATCGGTAGTTTGCACATGAAAATTCGCTTGTCTGTTATGTTGAATTCTTCTGGTTCATTTTTACTGAATTTCAAATAAGATTAAAAGTACCTACGCACACCACGGACTTTGAGATCACAACTTAATTCTGTCTTAATTTTGTGTTAAAAGAAGGCGTTTGTATGTGCAGTTTATATAGCTGACTTGGTTAGTGCTATTAGGTAACCATGAGACTGACAATCATCGATTGGTTAGCTGGGGTCATGTGATGTGAACTTGATTCCATCAATATGGGTACAGACAGCGCATAAGCAGATAGCTACCTGAGTGACAAAGTATGACCATCTAAGTAGAAGAAAAATAAAATCGGCCATATATTCAAAAGCCAATCAAAATCATGCATTATTTATCACATAACCAATATTAAATTTTACATTAGAAAATTCTAAATAGTCAAATTAATATTCTCGCAATATTTTAAGCAGATTTATTACATGATTGCCATTGATTTTAACTGCCTTATAATTATTATGCAATTATTATTCTATATCAAGCCACTTTTATCTATAACCACACTGCTCAACTACACCTGGGGTGTTATAACTTGTAGCTTTCATTTGTGGCTAATGTGTAGCGGTATACGCAATTTTTTCAGCAAACAATAATAGCTGCGATCACTTGGATGCATGACTTCTACAGTCCAATATCATTAACCTTTGCATGAAAGTCTGTGCCAGTAATGTATAATTCGATCTTGCATGGTAGATCAACGTGATCATTAGCCGGTATACAGAACAGTCAGGCTAACCCAATCAAGTCAGTGGTCGGTCGTCATTGTTCTCCACATTGATAAAGACTGTGGTGGCATGCACTTTGAAGCTCCAGCCTCGAAACGAGAGGTACTACAGTAGTACTACACTATCGGTATGTTCGCCACTAGTTTACATTAAGACTGATGAACTTCAGCATATTTAAGAATATAGTTACATCAGCACAATCCAGTACCTGGAATTCATTCGGAACACTCTGTTCTTTTGGACTTATGAATGAACCTTTTAGGATTATTTTGGATTTAATTCACAATACTGTAAGTTCCTCTTAAATTTTTATTTTCTAACTTAGAGAATCAAATTATTTGTTAAGTTATCCAAAACTTACTTGGTTTCCTCCTTCTGTTATTTAGTTTAAGACCATACAGTCTTAATACAGTTGTTCTTATGAAATAATTTAATGCATTGGGGAGACAGTCCATGTGCAAGCATGCCTTAGGTATATCATTGTATTCCTTCTTACTGTTTCTCGATTACTAAACGGCTCAATAATTGTATTGTTAGCTCTTCACGAGGAGTCATGAAACTCTGGCATTTTTTTGTAACTCTGTTACTGCGGTCAATAGTGAAGATGGTTCAAAGGATGAGTCTGCTCTTCTTAGTGTGAGGCTCCAAACTTTCTGAGCCAGTGCATGTGCGGCTATCGGGGTCAACTAGGTGGTGCGAACCACACGAGGCCGTTCATTCACCATTTAATGGGAGCTATGGGAATGGAACCATCTTGTTTTCTTCGACTCGACACTATTAGATAAATAACATAATACATTCCATGTTTAAATCAATTTAATTTAATGACATCATATGTGAAAACGATATCTCTTTAGAGCTACTTTCTTTATGCAGTATATTTTCCCTTATGTGGGTTATTCATTTCTTCTCTCTCCCTCCCATAATATATATCTTTCTCCCTAAAGGGACGAATATTTTTTATAATTAGTTTTCTACTTGAATCTTGCAAATGTTCAGTGACTGAACTTAAATGACCTGTTGCTGTACAATATTCAGTGTCACCCATACAGTATTGCATATCTGTCACACGTGACTTCCAACGGTACACAATTTTAAGAAAATAATCTTGATTACATATTGTAATAAAAAGATTTTAAGTAGCGATTTTATCTGTCATCACACTCATATTCATATCTGAAACTATGGAGAGATCAAGCATTAATTAGTATCAATTTCAAACCGAACTTAAGTGACAATCGAAATTAGGATGCATCGTCTGTTACCAAAAACAGACAACAGACTTGCCTAACAGAAAATGTACCTCCAAATGCTGAAAGAAACAAAACTTGACACGACAATCCTTACAAGCAATCTCACAACCATTAAAATAATTACGTTGCGCTCTGACGTATATTGGACTGATCTGTCATGTTTCTACATCTCATTGATAAATAAAAAGTCCGGCAACAGTATTATTAATATGCAAATCTCTTCATATGATGGCCTTCTTGTGACTTTCTGATCAGTGTTCTTGTCATTTTCGAAACGGCGTCCTTGTGATTTTCAGATCGGTTGTGAATTCATAACCATTTATTAAATGCCAATTAGCCACTTTATACCGGAAGTTACAAATGCTTGTACTCTGTTTCAAACTTGTGCCATTAAGTGGCCAAATAGACAGCGTATACGACCTATATTTCTGGGCATTTCAAGGCTTTGGCTATCCATGCGTTATCTATGAAGAACGTAACCCAGCCGATTCTTCACCATTAAGAACTTTCTTCATAGTCACACAGTCACACTGTTTAGCTCTTACTCTTGCATTATCTAACTTACGTGGCGCAATCTCTTAAAGGCCAAGAAATAATATTGGATGACGTTACACACACAAGTATCAACAACAGGATCCAGCCTAACGACTGTCCGGATAGATAGACAAATATGGAAAGACAAGGTTTAAAAATTATTATGCATAGATCTTGCTCCAACTCAGCAAACATCTTGATACTGTATAACCCTTTAACATGTCCGACTAATCTCTAAGCAGAAATGAAGTTGCTTACAGGCTATCAAATGCAAGGTCATGTCATCAATATGTGTGAATTTTACACATAATAATTAGTAACAAAAGATGTTGACATTATATACTTATTTTGCAAGCTGAATCAAGACCACATTAGTCTACCAAACACAAGATTACCTCGTAAATATGCATATGTATCTTGACGATATTAGTCCTCTTTCGTAAGTATGTTTAAAATCTAGTCAGAAATACAGTCTCTCAGGTGGTTATAAACTCCATCAAATTATAAAGATCACCTCCTTAATCCGTGTAAACCTTGTTCTTAATAACAACAAAAATTATTATATTGCTCATGATGTATGTCTATTGACCAAGTGATGTATGTCTATTGACCAAGTGATGTATGTCTATTGACCGAGTGATGTATGTCTATTGATCAAGTGATGTATGTCTATTGACCAAGTGATGTATGTATATTGACCAAGTGATGTATGTCTATTGACCAAGTGATGTATGTCTATTGACCAAGTGATATATGTCTATTGACCAAGTGATGTATGTCTATTGACCAAGTGATATATGTCTATTGACCAAGTTCGATAACAATATGATCTGAAGCAGACTTGCTACATTGTTTCCCAAATACAGTCAATGGCAAGAGTAAAGATGGAGGTCAAAGGGTCAAAACTAATTTCTGTTGTTTTTCCCTTAAAGGTTTTCAAACTTACGAAGCTGAAGCAGTGATACAGTGGTATAAATTATAAACCTAGATTTTAGATGGTCTAAGGGAGATAACTGAACGTGAAAATGTATCCGTTGCTCGCGATTACTCACCCATAGCTGGTTGTTTGATTGAGTTGTATGGCGCACCAACATTGTAGGGCTATACAGCGCCAAAAATGATTATATGATAAAGATTTATGTGTCGAAAGAGGTTTATTACCAACAAGCGATAAGTACAAAAACCCAAACGATGAAATGGTGAGGATACTATACGAAGGTTACCGATCAACGGGGGATGTAAATGGTTTGTATAATGGGTAATTAAGCAATAGATGATAAGGCAAGTGTTGCACTATACTGTTTTTATTTAAAATACACTTATTCATCCTAGCTTCTAGATTTCACGGACAACTTAACAGATTTGTAAATATTACATCATAAATTTACGTATACTAGCATAGTGACTTTCCAGAAATATCTACTTTTAGAGGTAGATGTAGACAAATTCGATCATTAGTGTGCCATATGTGGCACATTGTTTTCCTCGTCACATGATGTCGCCTAGGTCAGATAAATATCACAATGTTGTCAAATAGAGTATATTCTGTCTGAGTAGGTTTCTATAGGTAAATCATGTACTTACATACCTTAGTTGATTGGGTACATGCAATCACATGCGGGTGACTCAGACTGAAGTTTGATGGAAAACGGAAGTTCTTGCACATGACTAAAGTTCAATTAGAGTGTCGAAGACTATTTTCAGGATAATCGAAATGATTTTAAATCTCATCGACATACTGTAGCATAATCATGATATGCCCCCATTCCTGTTGTTTACTTAAAATATTACAAGTTATTATGCACAAGCTTATAAAATATTGTTGTACATGTCCCCATATACTACTTGTGCCTCTGTCAACAATAGATAACAACCAACTGATTTTGGTGTCAGCAGTTTGATAATCGAAATTGTGCTGCGAAAATAAATATATTTTCCGTGTATTTAATTCCACACTTCAAGATCCAGCAAACAGATGAACTTAGTATATAAACCATATCATTCTTGTAACATTGAAGGAATTTGTTTATTTCACCTATTTCCTCCTAAGGGATATTTACAGACATGACAAGAAAGACAAAAGAACAGACACATTACAAATATGCAAATGTTTGCAGGAATGACTGTACGTAAAAGGGAGTACTCAATCTTACTTAATTGTAAAGAAAAGAAATATACAGTCTTAACTAATTCTACAGTAAAAGGGAGTACTCAATTTTACCTAATTATAGAGTAAAATAGAGTACTCAATTTTACCTAATTGTACAGTAAATGGAGTACTAAATTTTACCTAATTGTACAGTAAATGGAGTACTAAATTTTACCTATTTGTATAGTTAAAGGAGTACTCAGTCTTATATAATTGTACAGCAAAAGGGAATACATTAATCGTATCTAAGCGACCATTCATACTAAATGAAGTAAATTTGAAGGCGATACATGGAAATGCACGAATGAACCCAAAACATTCGACCAAAAACATATATATGAACAAAGATCACATACACGTTCCTATTTATGTACATGCATTATATGAATGTTTCCTTAGAATCAAAAATCGAAAGCAAATAACTATGCTGGATAAGCAAAAATAGATGTAATTTAACATATCAACGGTTCACAATAATCGATGTCAAAAATCAGGATTTTAAAAAGTCTGACATTTAAATAAATAAATCAACGAATGTGACCTTACATCTTTAAATGCATCAATTAAATAAACTAATAAAATATGAAATACAACTATACTGTTGGCTTTGATTCCCTTATTAGATCAAGATTGAATAACGATAATATAAAACCAATTTCGATAAAATATATTCTATTATTGAAACAGAAAGTTGAAAATGAAATGTGACTCTGTAGGCTAATTATTCAATCTTAATGTTAAAGTTTACGTGAGTTTTTCATTGACGCATGCACGTATATCACGAGAACAATTATTTTTCAAAAATAGTTCCCTTTTACGAAGAAGATTTTTGCAAATTCACGTGAAAAGTCCATGCCGATTAAACAAATTTATCATAAAACCTAGACTACACGTTCCTTGATAAAACTGGTAATGTAACTGTAGGACTTCACTTATATTTCAAATTGAAAAATTGGAGTCGTAAATCCTCGTCGTCTCCAAATATCACTCACATTAAAAAATCGATAAGATAAAGCACACTCATTATTACGCATCTTAAAGTTACTGTTCGAATTTCCTCACCGTCTTTCATATTACATAAAAATAAATGTGATATCTAGGTTGAATAAATAACGTATTACCGAATATTAAAAGTTAATCAATGACGGAGAGTACGTCATGAAGATACACTTATTTACCTTTGACAGAAAACAAAAAAAATAAATAAATATCAGAAATACAAATTGACTAATAATTATCGAACTATTAAACAACCGAGGCGCCAAAGAAAGCCCTTGCAGGATGAAAGCAATGCAGGTATGGACTATTCACTGATGTTGACCCCATTTCTAGTTAGACGTCACTGAGGGTAAGACGAATATAGCATACATACGCAAAGTGCGACATGTCGAAAGCATGTGTAACAACACCAAATCTTGAATTCATAACAATGATGATACTCGCACGAAACTATCAACTGTGGCCATTAACCACACCCACCGACACACCCACACCAACACACCACGCACACCTGTTTGTGTGTGTGTGTGTATTTGTATATTTAACTTTCTAAGAACCACTATGCACATTAGAGACACACGTCGAACATTTCTGAAAAAAAAATGTTTATATCGAACAGATGAAAGAATATACTTTGGGACAAAAACCTTTACTGTCATGCATAGAAACGCATTCAATTATAAAATTGGATATTCTTTTAGTATACAAGGTATTTGTTGGATGAAGAGCTAAACACAGTCACAGTGTCCTCTTGTAGATGCTATGTCATCGTCTGAACTAAGACACGCTCTCGTATTTTAACTTGCTATATATATCATAGCCTAATCATTTTCTCCACGGTAGGTTTGCTTTGAAATTTAAAATACACAAACAAAACATAACTTGTTCATTCAGCAATTAAGACATGTCCCACGACTTCACGCAAAGCAGGGATACCTGGGAACTCGGTTTAGTAAAACTCTCTTTTGTGTAGCTAATTGAATGCGTTGATTACACTGGACAACAAATTTTTACAAAAGTCATGTTACTGAAATAAAATTAGTCAATTCTTATCAATTTTTATGTGCTGAACACGAATATGACAGTCAAATTGCAAAATTGGCTCTAGTTTTTTTGTAATCTGCAAGAAATTAATGTTTACATAACGAAATGCATTCCAATAGTAAAAGGTCAACTGTAATAGCCTACCTATAAAAAATCAAGTCATTGACTACATCTTAGATTTCTTCGCCTGTCTCTTGTACAGCTGTTCGGGAGCATCTCTGAGGAGTGTCCAGCAGTAGTCAGCCAGCATTGTAGTGGACCATTTTCCCTGGTATCTTTGTTCCATTGTTGCGATATCTTGATGAAAACGTTCGCCGTGTTCATCACTAACAATACCACAGTTGCTAGGAAAGAAATCCAAATGGGAATGAAGGAAGTGAATCTTTAGAGACATATTGCAGCCAAGTTTCTTATACTTCATCAACATGTCTTCTACTAGTTCCTTATAGTTTTCTGCCCTAACATTTCCGAGGAAGTTTGTAGAAACTAGGCGAAAAGCATTCCATGCTTGTTTCGCGTCACCTTCCAGCAAGTTGTTGAACCGGTCATCTTTGAAAAGCTCTCGAATCTGAGGACCCACAAAAACTCCCTCTTTAATCTTTGCTTCGCTGAGTCGAGGGAATTTTTCATGCAGGTATCGGAATGCTGGCAAAGTCCGGTCAATGGCTTTCACGAAGTTCTTCATCAAACCTAGTTTGATGTGAAGGGGTGGTAGCAAGATTTTCTGAGCCTCAACCAGAGCTGGGTGTTGGAAATTCTTCTCTCCAATGGCTACATTCTGCCTGTGAGTCCATTCCTTCCTCATGTAGTGCATTTCCCTTGCTCGGCTATCCCACTCGCATAAGAAACACATGTATTTTGTATATCCTTGCTGCAGTCCCATTAAAAGGGCAACTACCTTCAAATCACCACAGAGGTGCCAGCTGTACTTGTTATACTCAATGGAATTCAGTAGCTGCCTTAAGTTATCGTATGTCTCTTTCATGTGGACAGCATACGCTACTGGAATAGATGGAAGAATGTTTCCATTGTGCAAAAGCACAGCCTTGAGACTCAGTTTCGAAGAGTCCACAAATAGTCTCCATTCTTGTGGGTCATGAGTGATTTTTAAAGCATTCATGAGGCCCTCAATATCGGAACAGAATATCAGATTACTTTCCTTTCTGAAGAAAGGCTCCAATTGCTGGTGGCGCTTTCGATATGCAGTAATTGTGACATCTTCTTCTAGAAGATTCCATTGTTGGAGTCTTGATCCTAGCAATTCTGCCTTGTTCTTTGATAAGTCCAAATCACGAATCAGGTCATTTAGTTCTTCCTGTGTTATTCTGTGTGGGGTTGATGATGCACCACAGTGAAAATCTGGATCACTGCATGCTGATGGACCAGGAGAAGAACAGGTCGACTCACCTTTGTCTTCTTCAGATGAATCAAGAGAATATTCTGCTGGAGGTTCTGGAATAGGAAGTCCCTCACCATGTGGAACTGGTCTCAATGCAGACGGAATGTTTGGGTAGACTATTCTCGACTTCTTTCGCTTCGTTATTCCGCCGGAAAGAGGAGGAACCAAGCAGAAGTAACAGTCATTTAGGTGGTTGCTTGGCTCTCTCCACACCATTGGGACTGCAAACGGCATTGATGACCTTTTGCAATTCAACCACTGTGAAAGCTGTGTTGTACATGTAGCACAGCATATATGCGGAGCCCAAGGCTTGTCTTGGTCACCAACCTTGCATCCGAAGTAAAGATGATATGCCTTCTTCACTTGAGAATTGATACTTTTCTTCTGGTTGGCAAATGTCACTTCCCCACAAATATAGGAAAAATTGTCCGCGGTATTAACACACTTTCGAGGCATTACTGTTCTTTATTGTACGTAAATGGATAAAATAATAAGTTTTATGTAACAGTAGCTTGAACTGTCTCGCACAACGTCTAAAATATTTTAAATGCTGAACCTATCTGATTGGGCTTTATATAGTACACTGCTTACGTCAGCTTCAGCAGCCGCCTGGCATTAGTATAATAGGCCTACACATGTATAGTACACTACTGACGTCAACTTACTTCAGCAGCCGCATGGCATTAGTATTGCATTGCATCAGAAAATGATGCAATCAACTGTGGATGATGTGAGCATGATGGTATTATGCAATGTTACATCATTATTCCGGATGTTGCTGCAGTCCTACTGGAGAAATTTACACAGTGAAACATAGAAAATGAGGTATATGAATATCTTCAAAACGAGAGCCAACACAAATTTTTCACGGTTATATTCGTGTTCGGCACACCAAAACACTACAGATTAGGGCCTTTTCAAGTCAGTAATGATTTCACTGTTGACCAGTGTTACAGAGGTAGGTTGGAATGTTGATGAGATAACGTCTCAACGAGCTGTCTTTAGTTCAAATTGTCCTGCATTATGAGATGGTGTGACTGTGTAAAAATAAACTCTTCCTTTCATTATCCTCCCTGTATCAATCTTTTAGTATAATTTCTGTGAAAATCATTTTAGAACAAGATAACCAGCCTGAAATAACCAATTCCAAAATGCCGCTGCTAGTAGTATCGAGTAACTACCACAATTACTTGTTGTTATGCAATAAATAGATTCCACCGAATGACCTCGACCTTTTAGACCATTATTCCCCTGAAATTATAAAACCTTCTTGGGGATAATACTCCTTGTGATACAGTATTCAGACAACAGCTCTTCGAAGGTCCATTCCTTTTTATAAACAACTCTTTGTTATCGTACAGGGATTTAAGACGTGTACTTAACTTGGACTTAAAGAAGTACTGTTTGGCATCCGTTAGTCTCGAGAGACGATGGAAGTGCACCCGTGAGAGATGTCCTGGGTGGTGGTTGTGCAGAGTCTGCAGTGGCTGTGGAGCCCAACACGAGAGTGGCAGTCCTTGCTGCACTTGCTGAACTTGAAAGTTGAGTCTGGTGTGGGTTGGAGCTGCTTCTTTTTCCTCTGAGATCTCTTCTCATCAGCTAGCAAGCGTAGCTTGTCCTCGCCGACTTTCAGACGAGTGATGACAGTGTGTCACCAGCTGCATCTGTCTAGAGCGAGCTCTTCCCAGGTCTAGACATCGATGTCAAGGGCGTTCATGTCACGCTCGCAGACATCCTTGAAGCGGAGAAGTGGTCGTCCGATCAACCATTTGTCAGAAGCAAGGTTCGAATAAAGGTCTTTGGGGATCAGTCCGTCATCCTACCGACGTACATGGCCCAGCCATCTGATGCGACGATGGCGGAGGAGTGTGGCCATGCTGATAATCTTGGCACATTCAAGCACCTCATTGTTTGTTACTTGATCGCTCTAGGTTATCCCGAGTATGCGTCGGAGGCATCGCATGTGAAATGCGCTCAGCCTTTTCTCTTGTGAGTCGTACAGAGTCCAGGTTTCATTGGCGTACAGGAGAGTGCTTAGCACGCAGGCATCCATGTATTATATAATTGTTTCCCTGGAATCAAAGATCCAAAGCAAATAACCATGCTGACTACAGAAAAATAGATGTAGTTTAACATATCAGCGGTTCACAATAAAAAGTCTGATATTAAAAATGAATAAATAAATGATTGGACCCTTACATTTAAAAAATACCAATTAAATAATCTATTAAGAAAGAGAATTTAACTCTACTTTCTCCTTCTTAGATCAAGTTCAAATATCGATGAAATAAAATCCATGTTCATAAAATAGATTATAAGATCAAAACATAGATAAATTAGAAAGTAAAAAATGAAATTTGACTATGTAGGCTATTATAAATTATTACTCAGTCCCCGATGTTGAAGATTGTGTTTTTCATTGACACATCCCTTGTATATGACGAGAACAATTTGTTTTTGTTTCCTTTTACGATGAAGATTTAAACAAAAATATGTGAAAAGTTCATGGTGGTTAAACAGATTTATTATGGCATTACAATGGATGAATTAAAAGTCGACACTTTAATTTTTTTATCAAACTGGTAATGTAACTGTAAGCTTTTACCTATTTTTTCAGATGAAATAGTTTGAAATCCTCGTTATATAAAAGGTCACTCACATTAAAAATCATTAAATAAAGTATATGCTTTTACTGTCACCTGTGGGTGGCTATGTACATTAGAGACAAGAGGAGAACATTTTGACATAAAAAATATTTATCTCTTACCGATGATATACTATACCTTGGGGAAATAAACTTTACTGTCATTGATGCATAGAAATGCGTTCACCTGTAAAATTGTACATTGCTTTAATATGCAGAAGTCATCTGTTGGATGAGAAGATAAACAACATCTCAGTGTCCTTTTGTAGATGGCATGACGTCATCTTCTGGCCTTAGATACACTCTCATATTTTAAGTTGCTACATATAGTAAGGACATGATTTTTTCACGGTAAGGTTGCTTTGAAATTTAAAATACACTATTCAGATGAAATGTCTTGTCCGTTCAACACCCAGGATTAAATGAACTTACTAGATTTCAACGGAAGAGTTGCTAACTTCTGAGAATCAGGGATCTGTTTACCTTCTTTTAACCATGACGTTGCACATATAAAAACACTCTTGCACTGGTACATACTCAGAGCAAATTAAGTGGCCATGCATTTCGAATTCTTCAAGCAAATTTACAGTACGTTTCATGGTGTCGGGATGGACCAATGGAACTAAATTTATTTCGGCTGTGTTTGGCCAAACAAAGGTAAAACATTTCCGGCGGCGCACAACTTTGTAGACATCTTGAGCAATGTTAAATTTCTGTGATACAGTTCTGAAAGTCGTAAATCTTCTACATTTGTTGCTTTATTGGACTAAAACTTCGAGGCAATGTTAGTAATACTATTATTGGACTAAAACTTTGAGGCAATGTTAGTATTACTAGTATTGGACTAAAACTTTGAGGCAATGTTACTATTACTATTATTGGACTAAAACTTTGAGGCAATGTTAGTATTACTAGTATTCGACTAAAACTTTGAGGCAATGTTAGTATTACTATTATTCGACTAAAACTTTGAGGCAATGTTAGTATTACTATTATTCGACTAAAACTTTGAGGCAATGTTACTAATATTCGACTAAAATTTTGAGGTAATGTTAGTATTACTATTATTGCGATCAGTTCACTGACTAGCTCAAGGGCAAGCACAATACCAGATGACTGGCCTAAGGGCAATCAAAACACGAGATCAACTCTTCCTGAGGTCAACAAAGCAATTTTATAGACTAGTTCGCGGTTATTATCTCCCCTTGAAAACTCCAGAGGGCGTCTCGGTGCAACTCACTTCCGGATAGTTAAATCAACAAAGATGTCAGATGTAAAAAAAAATGTGACAGACCGCTCACATTCCGCAAGCAAGATCGATATTTCACTATTTTAAAAAGAAATTATATCAATATTTGATTAATTGTTTTTACATCTTTTTTTTTTCTTTTTCTCTCGCTAACTTGCACTGTTCCCAGCTTTCAAATAAATGTTCTCTGCCTATTTCAGAACTTCATTATCTTTCCAGTACTACCTCATGCTCTGGTTTATACTATTTGATTGTGCGAAAGTGTATCGCTGCGTAAAAAGATTGGTATTGCAATTTATCTCGCTTAAAGAATAATGAAAATATATTTATTTTTTACAACTTTAATCATTGCCGTTACTAAAGGTTGAACGACAACGAGAAAAAATTCTGACTTCTTAAGGTTCTTTTATTATTGATTTGGACTGTTGCATTTCTATTAATGTTCAATATATTTTTCATGAAATAACTTGAGTTATATCTAGGAAGGATATATTTTCTTTCAAAATGCACAAATGTCATCCACACTCGAACAGACAGGCGTACGTACGAGTCTCCTTGATGATTAGTTTAATTTTATTTCCTTGAACGGTTGGAATTTTTAGAGTATTCAGTTTGGAGAAATATCGATGTTAGACACACTATGCATGTATAGGACATTCGTGGCTCTCACCTATCTGCCTGTCTGTCTTTATGTCTGTCTTTCTGTTTCATTTTCATCTGGTGCATGGGTATGTATTTGCTTGAATGAATGTGTGTTCGCATACATATATTGCATAAACATACTTCTGGTTAAAAAGGAGTATATAATGGTGCTAAGATAGAAAGAGTGACTTTCAATTTATTATTGACTTGAACAGCATGTTCTTACAAACAGTCTCTTTTTTAAATCATACTGTCTGCAATTTTGAAATCCGGTCACGTGGATCGATATTGATTTAAAGAGGCGAACCAGAGTAATAGGACGGACTCTGTAATATAATTGGATCTTTTAAACTTATGTATTTGATGCAATGAAAGTTAAACAGAATTAAACTAATTTTAAGAAGGCTGTTCCAGATGAATTTGCTGGTGGCAATCAGAAATGTTGTCTAAAGACCCCAGCAAATTTTAGAGTTATAACAACTTGTCAGCATAAACAAAGAAAAACCATACTGAAGGTTATTGCATGATGTTTCAAGTTTTGAGAAAACCAGCGAGGAATGTAAATAATTAAACATTAGGCCGAACGAATGCATAGTTATATTTGACTGGACACAGCATGAAAAAATATGTATATGAGAAACTACTTTTTTGATTGATTAAAGATGGGAGAAGCCCTCCCCTCTCACCAAAAAGAAACTGAATCAAAAAAAAAAAAAAAAAAAAAAAAAGAAACGCTATTGGGCAAGTTAAGTATTTTTAATATTGTACGATATTTAGATCCAAATATGAATAAATATGCCATCTGCATTAGTTACACTCCATTATCTTTATGATAGCTAATATAATTATTGGTTTGTTGAGTTCCTCTGAATACATTAATATACTGTGTTCCATTTTAAACAAACTTTTCTGGTTTAAAATATTCAGCATTACAGATCAGCTGACGTATCGAACTCGTGTTATAATTTTCTTATCGAACTCGTGTTATAACTTTCTTAACTCATTTTCGACGGATTATCAGCGGGAGAATAAAAGTAAAAGAAGACATTAACAAAAGAAACGTATATCGAGGACTGTACCATGGCTAAAGACGTATATCGTACCCATGCTAAAGACGTATATACGTTAAGCGTTTGTTAACAATTGTCATATTAAGAAGATAAATTAAAAATCAAAGTGAAAAATCATCAACAAGAGCAATATGAAGCCCTTTGGATCTCTTGTTTTTCATACATTTAGACATATTAGCTATCCCTGGATGTTTCAAACTATTTGTCAATGTCAATAAACATTTGAACTTGATTTTGTCTACTTTTTGGGTTCTGTTACACAAATGGTCATCATCTACATTGTTAGAAATAAGCAATAAGACATATTCATCTGTAGTACAAAGATACAAAATTAAAATTAGCAAGATACATTGATTTGCAATACCTATGTTTAATAAGACAATCCAGCTAGCAGGCTATATAGGTTATGTGCAGTGTTTTGAGGTAGGTTTAATGGAAAGAAAACAGCGGTCAGAAATCTGTGCTTTTTTATAAGGTTGTAGGTTTGGAATAGACGATCCCTGTTTACGTTTTGCGCTAAGTGTTAGGGATATTTACCCAATATATTATCCGTAGATCGACTGCTACTGGTGCGTATCAATAATATGAAACAACAACACAGTCTATCAGAAATATTGTTTAATATTGATTAAGGGTAAGATAAGGGTCGGTCGACAAGTTTTTGTACCAAACGTCAACGTTAGAATCCAACGTCTAGCACAACGCTTTATATTTGCCTCGCACAAATCGCATTATTGAAAAATTGGCGATGGGTTTTAGTTTCTGTTCAGAGATACAGACTATACCTGGAAAATGGGCGTAGTGGGAATTCCGTCAGGTAGGTGGATTACACGTGATTATTTGTCTTTATTGAGTGGGAATTACCCACTTTAGAACGCGGGTATATACGTTCTGGCTGGTGCTTTGTGAAAGGTATGTCAGTCAGTACTTACGGACAACGATAGCTATATTTACAGCAACCTAGATCTTAGCAAGCAAACGTGTGGAGAGCCTTGGGTAATTATATTTACAGTACATTTTTTAACGAAATATACTAAAAATACGGTTCAGTAAAGCAATCTATAACTCATTCGATTTTTTGAATAATGTTATGTACAGCTAGTCAATATTAGCACAAGATTTAATTTATTGTTCAAATATTAGAAATGTGTTGTAAAAACGATCAAAGGCAGGAAAGGTCAGATAAGGTAAGCGTGTTTCTTCGTGTCGCTAAGCATTGGACTTTTTTAAATGGAAAGAAATGGACACACAACGTGACTCTAACTACAAAACATAGAATGATTAAGTATCACCCTTGTCGCAAAATGTCATTTAATTTAAATTATTATTGTATGCTTGGAGTTTAAATGCTTTTTTAAAATTATATTGACTCCTATTATTATTATTATTATTATTGATAGAGGGCATGTGAAACATATTTCGTTAAATTTCATCTATTTCGAATATATAAAAATACATTTGTGAGGGCATTATCAATATGGTCAATTATATGACACGTACAGTCCCCGCCCTAGGGCAAGGCGAACGAGGCAACCGCCTTGGGGCCCCGGGGTTTCAGAAAATCACGGTTATCAATATGAGTTCTAAATTAAAACCAAGATTATACTGCAAACGCCATGGTGTCAGTGAGTACATGCAAATAGCGTGTATAGCAACGGCATTACGCAAGAGTTTATTGACTTCTTGTTCGATTCATTTTAATCGAATTAAACTTTCTTCATTCCAAAATGAATTTTATGAGAACACTAATAATGGACGATTTGCTCAAGATAAATAATTTGAGAAGCATAAATTAGTTATAAAGGTTACATTTTACAATATCTTCGTAAGAAAAAGTTGCATCACTTGAGTATGTGCCGCTTATTATAGCTAAAGAAAAACTTTAATTAGAAGATTTATCTGTATCACAGTATGGTTTCATTTATCCGACACAAATTGATTCCACCGAAAGGACGATATTCTAATAAACGGGTTAAATTTATGATTGCTTTAAAGGAATCTTTGCCATTTGCGCATAATAGAAAAGTAATCACGGGATAAAGAGACGCGGGATAAACGAGACAGGATTGTAATAAGACTTTAAAAAACAAAACAATCATGAGTATATTCTAATTTGAATAAAACACACGGATCAGTTATTTGACGCCTGTAAGAGGCCTATTTAAAATTTAGGCATTTATACCGAACACTGTTTGACCTTGTATAAAATTTAGGCATTTATACCGAACACTGTTTGACCATGTATAAAATTTAGGCCTTTATACCGAACACTGTTTGAACTTGTATAAAATTTAGGCTTTTATACCGAGCACTGTTTGACCTTGTATACAATTTAAGCATTCATACCGAACACTGTTTGACCTTGTATAAAATTTAGGCATTTATACCGAGCACTGTTTGACCTTGTATACAATTTAGGCATTTATACCGAACACTGTTTGACCTTTGTATAAAATTGATTCTTTATCCAGTGAAGTCTCGTTTATCCGGACTTCGTTATTTCGATTTGCCCGTTGTCTAAATGACTTTTCTCTGTTAGTGTTAGAAGTCATTCGTTACACAGGATCCTTGCAAATCCTTGCTAACAGACTTATAGCAAAGTGGCCGCATTAACAACTTTTTGCATTATATGAGAAATGAAATGCATTGTCTGGTCACGTGTATAATTTCTCGCCCACCAGAGTTTTCCCGAATTTTATTTATTTATTTATTATTATTTTGTTACTGACCTAGATAAATTTATATTTCCAACGGAATTACAACTTCACTCGCTACCACTGTGACTTCATTAAATTGATATCACAGATGACTATTAATAACGTGTAAATCGTAGACTGACCTTCTGTTCTCTGTAAAGTTTGTACAAAACAATAGCAACTAGTGGGTGAGAAAAGGAATCGTCCGAAATATGTGGAAATAACAGAGAAAACATAACTTCGAAAAGTAAGACTTGTTACAGGGCAAGAATCGTCCATGCCATAAATCTTGTCACCTCAGGTTAGATTCCCCATCCTGCCCCCATCCACGGAGAAGCTTATATTAATCCTACATCATTATTTGGAGGCGGGTGATAGGTAAATTTATTAATTTCTTTATCATTAGTGCGGGTCGACAATTGATTAAAACAAGAGTGACAATTTTTGGACTAGTTAAATCAACGTGAATAATCACTCATATATATATATATATATATATATATATATATATATATATATATATATATATATATATATATATATATATATATATTGTTTCTAGATTAATGTTTTATCCACATTCATTCATTCATTCATTCATTCATCAGTCGAAATATTTATCATGAGATGAGTGATGAGTCATTCACTTCAGAAGAAAATTCAAATTTCTGAAAAAGAAAATATACCAGTGCTTTTCATATATTAGTGATCGTTTTAATATCGATGTTAATTGTTTATATGACAGAGTACTTGAAGTACATTAAGAATTTGTTCTTTTTTAAAAAACAATTCTTAAATGATTCCACGATAATTTTTTGATGAAGCTAAAAGTGCTCAAATACTCTTTCACCACCATACTGACCATTACTTATAGGCTATTCCACCTCCATACTGATCATTACTTACAGGCTATTCCACCTCCATATTGACCATTACTTACAGGCTATTCCACCTCCATACTGGGCCCCGAGTGGCCGAGTGGTCTAAAGCGCTCTTCGTTACGGATCACTGCCATCTCACCTCTGTCTGCGGCGGTTCGAGTCTAGGATTCAGCCAATGTGGGTATGTGAGAAAGCTTGCCAGTAGCTTCTCGTGGGTCGGTGGTTCTTTCCGGTGTTTTCCCGGGTTCTTCCTCCACCATTAATACTGGCCGCCATGTATAGCCTATCGTGTGCTGAAAAATGGCGTTAAACCCAACAACAACAACAACAACCTCCATACTGACCATTACTTATAGGCTATTCCACCTCCATACTGACCATTACTTATAGGCTATTCCACCTCCATACTGATCATTACTTACAGGCTATTCCCCCTCCATACTGACTATTACTTACAGGCCATTCCACCTCCATACTGACCATTACTTATAGGCTATTCCAACTCCATACTGACCATTACTTACAGGCTATTCCACCACCATACTGCCCAATGCTTACAGGCTATTCCACCACCATACTGCCCAATAGTTACAGGCTGTTCCACCACCATAATGCTCAGTACTTACAGATTATTCCACCAACATGCTGCCCAATACGTACAGGCTATTCCACCACCATACTGCCCATTACTTACAGGCTATTCCACCACCATACTGCCCAATACGTAAAGGCTATTCCACCACCATACTGTCCAATACTTACAGACTATTCCACCACCATGCTGCCCAATACGTACAGGCTATTCCACCACCTTGCTGCCCAATACGTACAGGCTATTCCACCACCATACTGCCCATTACTTACAGGCTATTCCACCACCATACTGCCCAATACGTAAAGGCTATTCCACCACCATACTGCCCAATAGTTACAGGCTATTCCACCACCATAATGCTCAATACTTACAGACTATTCCACCACCATACTGCCCAATACATACAGGCTATTCCACCTCTATACTGACAAATGTTACAGGACTTATACCGTACTTAAATTCAAGATCAAAAAAATTTATCTGTTGATGAATCATTTCATTTATTTACTTATGTATCATTTCAAGCACTACTTATCTATCATGTCATGCATCTACTGATGTATCATTTCATGTATCTACTAATGTATCATTTATTGTATTTACGTATGTATAATTTCATGTACTACTTATGAATCATTTCATGTACAACGTATCATTTTATGTATTATTTATGTATCATTTCATGCATCTACTCATGTATCATTTCATGTACTACTAATGTATCATTTCATTTATTTACGTATGTATAATTTCATGTACTACTTATGTATAATTTGATGTATATGCTTATGTATCATTTCACGTATTTTTTTTTGTTCCTTCATATTTAACTTATGTATTATCAACACAACTGACAACATAAAAACCTAACTGTCCTTCAAAGGATTAGAAATGTCATTTTATAAATAAAGTAGACTAATAATTATCCTTAATTTAATCGGTCAACATTTACGTACAAAAATAACTATTCAATATTTGCTGCTTATTAGAAAATGGTACAACCTTTTTCTGCACACTAGTATCATTCGCCGTGTTCGTCTTTGAATTGAATGTTACATGTGACAGACCAGTACAGAGATAGATGACGTAAAAATGAAACGGTGTATTTTTGTAATATATTCAACATGTGTTTTTAACTGAGCATAATTCTCGGATTTTAAGTCATATTAGCAAAGTTAGTGAAACACCTACGAGAACTATATTGTAATATCTTTGTAAAAAGCCCTATATATGATATAAGTTATAATTATAACACTCCGACGATGACTGCAATATTTCACTCTCACATAGAATGCATTGTGATTGTTAATCATTAGACTGATTTAGATAATAAAAAGTCATATTTTAAATTACAAACTTGTATTATTTCTCATTCATTGGGACAAAATAGCAACGGGACTCCTTATGTTTTATGTGCCTGTTTAATGTTTTATGTATTTGTGTAAATTTACTTGTGTCTGAATATCACAATAAAAAAATCCAAGAGTTGTTCCAAATTCGGTCTACATCTTCCCTAGATCGCGGTCAAACTAATGGATCATTTTTATTTTGTTTTTGTTTTTTGTTTTTGTTTAGTGTCTCTATTTTTTTTAGCACCTTCGACGCCTGAACTCTTGCTCCTCAGCCACAGTTAAGCTGGTAAGAGTGCAAATATTATTGCGGGAAGAACTATTTTATTAGTTCAAAGAAAGCACTAAAATATATTGAAACGGTCTGCATGGAAAACTGTTAGGTTGATTTCTCTTTTTGAAGTAGTATATGTTACCAACACACACGTAGTACGTGTTACCAACACACAAGTAGTACATGTTACCAACACACATGTAGTACATGCTACCAACGCACACGTAGTACGTGTTACCAACACACAAGTAGTACGTGTTACCAACACACAAGTAGTACATATTACCAACACACATGTAGTACATGCTACCAACGCACACGTAGTACGTGTTACCAACACACAAGTAGTACATGTTACCAACACACATGTAGTACATGCTACCAACGCACACGTAGTACGTGTTACCAACACACAAGTAGTACGTGTTACCAACACACAAGTAGTACATATTACCAACACACATGTAGTACATGCTACCAACGCACACGTAGTACGTGTTACCAACACACAAGTAGTACATGTTACCAAAACACAACTAAGATAAATATATAGAGGGTATATTTATCAAGAGATTTAAAGGTCTTGAAAGAAGGAAGTGTTCCACGTCATGCTATTTTGTTAATGTCCTAATATTATATCTTTCTTTTCTCTGTCGATGATAAGAATAATAACGTAAGGCATGTTTATTGTTTGTATTTTTTGTAAACTCCATCCGTGCCTTTCGTTTCATTTAAATGCATTTTAATGTTTCAGAGCAGAAGACTTGCAGAGTAAAATAGCCACGATAAATTAGCGTCGAAAATATACACGTCATACCAGGTCCAGATTGGCCAATAGCTATATCGAGTTAAACGTTTGCATTAGGCCAACCGTTGATCCAATTTTGTGACAAGACGATAGAAAGATTAAGGAATTTCCGAGCATAAGAAACTCAAAGTTGAAACAGGACAATTGAACTTAGGCGAGGGAATGGGTGATGAATATCAGTTGGAATCTGATGGAAATTTATCAGAGGAAAACCCGATACATGATATGAAAGATA
Source organism: Sinohyriopsis cumingii (assembly GCA_028554795.2). NCBI lineage: Eukaryota > Metazoa > Mollusca > Bivalvia > Unionida > Unionidae > Sinohyriopsis > Sinohyriopsis cumingii. The sequence goes on from CM068825.1 coordinate 149,577,788, forward strand.
ACACAGGCGATCAGAAAATCACAAATTGGACATTTATAGTAGCAAATGAAAATAAGTATGATATAAGTTCATGCATGCATGGCTATGACCAAACTACAGTTTTAGAAGCTCATGAGATTGATCAAAGCATAGTTCCAGAAGGTAATGGAAATACTCATCACGCTGCCTCAGGAGACTGTTACAATAAAGACAACGTTTCAGTTGACCACGACGATAATGATGGCGTAGTATCAGGAGACGATGACAATAACACGCCTGCAGAAGACAATGAACATGATGACGGCTTATTGTCAGGTGACGATGACAGTGGCATAATTGGAGAAGACGATCAACACGAGGATGGCGTAGTGTCAGGAAACGATGACAACGACACAGTTGCAGAATACCATAACAGTGTAAAAAACAATTCCGTAACTGATGAAGAAGACATCGCCTTTTCCATCAAGAATTTATTTTCTTGTATTGGAGGAAAACCGAAGAATAAAGATAAAAATCCTTATCAAACATTAAGCAACAACAAAGAAAAGCAACCGCAGGTTGACCCGTTTCGACAAACACAATCGAAGCTTCTTCAAATGACACATGAACATGTTGTTATTCCCAGTCATCCACCCATTGAAACAAGGAAGGGTTGTGACTTTCATAATGTTGGTGTTATTGGTGCATCAACAGCAACTGTAATGCAGTCTGGAAAAACAAATCCTGAGAATATTCATACGGGAAATGTACATTCTGAAGACTCAGGCGGAAGAGGACACCACCTTGTCAACAATAGGGATGTAGCACACAACTGTATTGATTCCGACCAATACGACTTTTCACATCCCCATAGAGGTTACGCAGTTCTTATAGTTAATCAACACTTTAGTAGGCTTGATGCCAGGATTGGCGCAGACGTAGATGTTCAAAAAACCACGATGGTTCTTCAAAAACTCGGATTTTTCATTAAAAATAAAGAGCTCTTTGATTTGGATAAGCAGTCAGCACTGGCAGTCTTGCGAGACGCAAAATATGCTGACCATTCCACAATGGATAGCTTTGCATTTATCATCAGTTCCCATGGCAACGAGATAGAAAATCCAAGAAATGGAAAGAAAGAGCATGCTATTTACTGCTCCGATGATCAATATATCTTCACCAACGATATTCTGGAGATGTTCAGCGATGAAAATTGCCCAAGTCTGAAAGGAAAACCGAAGATGTTCTTCATTCAGGCGTGCAGAGGTATAGTTTTTTCAATATCACTAGCGTATTGTTGTGATGCAACACAATAAGCTAAAGGAGAACACAAACATAATAATTGAGTATAACAGTTTGATTGACTGCAAACCTCGCGATATCAGTTACCGAACGAAAATTATTATTTGGTTCATTGACATCCTTAATAGAGTTCTGTATATTCTTATATCAAATGTAAATAAATACTGTGACGTCTCTGTGGTCCTAAAATATGTAAAACAGAAAGGAAGCGAAGAAAACAATTTGAACAATTTATTTTACTAGAAGGCAAAGTGAAAATTCAAGACACTAACTCCTGGTTGCATGTAATTTCAAACTAATGATCTATGATTATGTGAAAATATTTACTCCGAATCGTCTAAATTGATAATCCATCGCAAATACCTTTCGCATACTTTATGTCCCCTGCTTGATCTCTGTACTTCAACTTTGAGACTAGATATTCATGATCCTTATGTGTGTCATACATGATATCTGCACGATCTGTTTAACATTTTATTGTCAGAAGTTTTCTATTATGACACCTTCTCCACTTTTCAAAGTATCTCATTTGAAATCCATGATATATTTTCATGCACACATTTTTTTAAAGCCTAGTAACACCATTAGGATGATAAATTGTAGGACACCAGCACTACAACATGACGAAGAATTATAACCATATTTTTAGTTTGTTTCTAGTGTCGTACCTGTTTTTAAATATTGCAGGACTACAACATCCATTTAATTATTTTTTAAGACTTGGCACATTAAATAGGTCCTGGTAAAGTCGGTGCCAAATTGAATAATTCAACCTGCACGCGCTAGTTTATTTATGATTTTCAGATCCTATTGTGTCTTATAGAATTAGTGTCATATGCTTCTTCATATACTGTGTTAATTTCAGGTACTAATACTGATTCTGGAGTAGAAATAATAACGGTAGATGGTATCAAACGCTACCAGAAACAAAGTGATGTTCACAACAGTTCGCACCGTAAGTAATGCCCAGGTACAAAAAGATGGATACGTTAAGGGTTCATTGATAAGTCTGCCGATACTGTTCTGGTTTGGATAAACTTCTTATTATGGTTTGCAACATAAAAAGATTTAAATATGAATCTAAGACATTTCAGAATATGAAAATTCCGATGCAGACAAAAAAATCTGCAACACACTTTTACTCTCTAGATTTACGGTCAAAAGGCTTCTATATATATATACGGTCTAAAGGCATCAACATATACATGTGCACAATATGATGACAGACTATGTACTCATATTTCAATGAACACCTTTTGCAGTCGTAATACTATAAAATATCTCCGCTGTAGTCTGCACCATGAAACTCTAAACTACTAAATAGGCGTTACACTATCGAAAGGCTCAATTTGGCGTTGAGATGAAAGCTACAGGTTTAAATCAAGGAATCGCCCATTCTTGTAAGGATTAACAGTTTCAGTTCTATTATGTCGCCATATATATATATATATATATATATATATATATATATATATATATATATATATATATATATATATACATATATATACATAAACGCGAGGAACGTTTGGAGTCTTCGAGAACGCATATTTATTTTTACATTACAAATTACCAATTTTCACTTGATTACCACTGTACTCCTATAGATGTTATCTGCTGCACTGTGCATCTTTGAAATAAACACTCGTTGTCTATCTCAAAAAATCGAAAATGGTATTTCTAGTAGAACCATTATTGCTTAAAGAAATGCTTATCCCAGAATGTTAGCTTTGGTTTAAGATGTGCATGTGAGTTGGTGATTATTGTTTGTTTTTAAGATCTCATATTGGTTTATCATTGGTATTGAGTTAGTTTTTTTGTTTATATAAGCATGTTTACAACTTGCACCAAAATTTATAATTGCAGCTAGTATTTTAGACAGTATTGTAAACACCTCACCATACCCGCTCCCCCAAAGGCCCCCCCCCCCATTCACACTGTTTGTAGAAAAAATAAAAGTGAAGCTTTTATAATTGGCTGAATGTGTTAAATCTTCGACTCCAGATTACCAAGATTTGACTCATGGACCATAGGATTTTGGCTTTAGAGTCGGCAAAATGCAGATGTTCATATTTGCAAATTATTCAACTGACAAGTGTTTTGTGATAACATTGCTGGTTAAACAGTTATTTCTTAAGTTTCAAAGATATCTTTCTTAATCTGCAATTGTCAAGATGCAATATGCAGCACAGTTTTAAACAATAGTCGAAATAAGATGCTTTTCGTCAAAAATGTGAATCAGTTTTATAGTGGGTGGTCAAGTTCAGAAAAGTCTCTTCGGTATTACAATTCTACAATGAAGAACAACACTTTTAGCCGATTTGCAAAGTCTTAGAAGATCGGTTTACTGGGTGGGGGGAGCCCTGATGTATGAAGCTTCTCTACAGCTAACATATGCGTTTCTTTATCTGACAGATGATGGGAAGAACCTTGATAGAGTGCCCCTTGAGCCTGTAATGAACGCTGAATCCGATCCACTTCTTGGTCGTGTCCAAAGAGTAGATGACATGGATGCCAAAAGCTTTGAGGACATATCGGATGACAGACCTTTAGTACACTGTAATAGTGACCACCTTGTCATGTATGCTATTCCGTCAGGCTATTTTGCTTGGAGAAGTTATATGGACGGATCTTGGATGCTGCACTACCTGTGGGAAGAAATCATGAATTACAACTTTCGAAAACCTTGTTCCTTTCTGAAAGTATTGTCGGCGGTAAATCGAAAGATGGCCAACAGAGAGACAAACGTTCCAAGCAATAATGAAAAGTCTGGTAAGAAGGCAATACCTGTCATTATTCACCAGCTGGATAAAGATATCGTCTTTCAAGAAAAACAAAAGCATTATGGTGGATATACCATGGCACGGGTCATTTAACATAGGTAGTGTATTTAATTCGAATACTAAAGCTAAATCGTTTATTTATTGTTTTCGGTAAGATTAGGGAAAACACGATTACAATGCCAGGTCAGAAATTCCTAGCCTCTGTACAAGAGCTATCGCCTGTCAAGGTGTCAGTAAGTGTGCTAAGAAACGAATTCCTAGAGTCTGGCTATTGAACATCGTCTACATTTACGCCATGTAGCCCATCGCAGTTTATTTCTAATTGGTAATCAAAAGGCCGTCTGAAAGGAAGGATAATAAGGAAATTCGCAGTTGCATGCTGATAGATCTCAACTGTGACTAACCTGTTGAATTAAATATTTTTTCTTTCATAGCAATTATATTGTTGCATTGTTATTGTATACGTAGCTATATCTTCTGAATAAAAAAGTGAAAACTTACTAACGAATTTGTCATTATATGAAGTTTTACATGTACGGTTAGACTTAAGGAAAATGTTCAATGATTATCCTGGAGAATGAATTTCCGGTCACAATGAGACCACTAAATTCTGTCTCCTAAAAGCGACTATGCTCCACCCCCTAGTAAAGTTCCGGCCCTTGAAGCATTAATACCCGCTATTGGAAATGAAATTAATTCGAAAAATAAAAACATACTAAGAAAATAATATAACATGCGCAAGAAGGAAAATATCGGCATCCAGTCATCAGACGAGGGGTACTGTATTGTTATTATGAATCTATCTAAACAAATCGCTGAACTGAACAGGCAAATTTCAGACGAGAGATTTACAAGAAACTTAACAATAACCGACCACCTGAACACTCAGTAATTTTGTGTGAGACATTAACAGGGATGCACAATGCAGGAAACATTGATAACAAAACACTGACTTACTTTCTACTAACTGACGCTAATCCATGGAGTTTTCGCCTGCTTTGTAACATACACATCGAAACGGACACAGGGACGCCGGATATTTTTAGAAACGACCATCTCACAGGGGAAAAAAAGGATGGCATTGTTGACTATCACATTCTCCATTTTATAGAAAAAAGGACCTTCATACATCCAAGATAGAACGGACTACTTTACTAAAGCATCGAAAACTAACCTTCAAGGCAAAACTCTTCTTGTCACTGTGTATGATTGCCTAGGCAAAACTCTTCTCGTTACGTTTCCACTCATAACTTGAATGGATGTAAATTTTTAGTAAATAATCTAGTGTCTCAGAATTTATGGCGTTATTTCTCACCATGCACGATTTTCCTACGTTGTCTTTAGCTTTCAATAAGGGCAAACTCAATTTGGTTCTCTGCATGGGCAATACACATTGGTTCTCTGCATGGGTAATACACATGCACAATGATTACCCTACATATGAATATTTTTAATAAATTGTTGTTATTCTAGTTCCAACATAAAATAGATGAGTAGGTTACACATTTCGATATGTGTTTCATATATTTTTCTTATTATTTAATTTTGTTGCAGATTTCTTCTGCCATTGATTCACCTAAATAGCTCAGGTTTTCTTTCGGCTTATGTGATGTGTGTTTATTTTTTTAATATTTTTTTCTTCCATAGACGAACAGCTTGAATAGCGAAAGGTTGGGAATTGATTTTATGTCGACACATATGCGTATTTTTGAAAGTTAAAACCATAATGCTGCCATGTATGTTAACATAACAAGACACATGTTGTATCGTGCAGTTTCAGGTCCTCTCTTTAAAGTGTTCTTTATTAAATAGTAAAATAACCTGAATTGCAGATTTGAAAATGTACAGACCAAGTTTCCTCCGTCATGGAAATCATTTTATTATTGGCTATTACTGTCAATGTTCATGGTAGGCATGATGCATATAAAACATAAGCAGAGAAAAAGAAAATTGGGCAGTGTTATGATGCAGGATATTCCAAACGCTAATATCCATTTCGGAAGTAAAACGTTAAATACATGTTTAGCCTAAACATCCGTTTTTAATTCCCAACAATTATAGTTCTAATTCGAGTCGACTATTTTAGCCAATCGCCCATTTTAGCCGTCAGCGTTCAGTGCAGGGTTCCGGGTTCTCAGATATATTGTAACTTCGATCCTTCCTCTATCCCCGAGATCGTTTCGTAATTTGGAAACTTCACTGTCGTACAACCTGTACATGTCGAATCTGTAACCATTTGTTTCGTCCCAATGATCAGGTTTCGAGACTATATAATAACATAAAAGCGTACGGGTACTATGGGGTAAATAAATACTTCCGCTGATATTTGAATCAATGTTTCCCGTTGTATTGCAAAGTTGCAGCAGCATTGTAAGAGAGCGGGCGAATATACATAAGAGTATTACAGAGATATTTGTACTTCCTAATTACACTTCATGTGCGCGTGTGTATAATTTATATACATTATTCGATATATGTATATATTCCCCAATGCAGATACAATTAAACCCACGATTCAATTGTAATGTAAACAGATACGGTATGTTTATTCAGGTGTACATAGCAGTTGTATATTGAACAACAATGATCCGTAAAAAAGAGTTGTGGCATTGTCGTTTTACAATAATATTTACTATGTTTTACTTTTAAGTATTCAAGAGAGTACGGAACTCTTGAATATATACAGCAATACATTCATTCTGGTCTTGTTCTGCGGATACGTTAGCGTTTGACTCCTGTTGATATCGGGTGGCAAACAAGAATATGACAATTAAACCTGCTTTTAACGACATTTTACGGGACGATCTGAAAGTGGTTTTTATGTAAAAGCGTCTGTAAATAAGGGCATGAGCCACACAAGTTGATTTAACTATGGAAAGCACGAGAGACAGAAAAATATACAGACTGCATATATCTGTCTCTCGTTTTTGTTTCTTTTTAAATAGAAACGTATATTACACGAAATATACGAAGAGTTTTTTTTTATATAAAAAAGGCGTGTCGTGTTCTGTGCAAAATATTTAAGTCAGATGAATTTGAGGATGCAGTGGGTATTCGGAGAACATGTTTAGCTAATCAATTTGTGCACGACCTACATCTCCATCAAACTTGAACAAGAAAATAGTGAATGTACTATGATCAAAACTACAAGAAGAAGAAAAATGAAAATGAAAATTCATGTCTTTTCAAAGTATTTGATATTTTGGCCAAATTAGAAATAATAAGAGACAAAAATTAAGATACAACTGTAAACTAGTACTAAGCGACTCAATGGCTGTTAGTAAGCTATTTACAAAGATGCACGAGATAACATGGCTGGAGATCTGGGATTTTCTCGAGTCTGAAATTTATGTCGTCTTCATACGCGAAGAAAAGCATGAGCTACCTCTTCATTGGCCAAAAGAGGAGATGCGCGAGGAAATCATAGACCATCCATCTGTCTTCTCGCGGTGGGTATGAAGGCTACAACTGCTCTGGAATAACAATGACCTTCAACCAAATAGCTGCATGCTTCGTGATTTTTTAAGCAGTTTCAAGATACTTCTTTAAAAAAGTTACCAAACAGCCAACATATCTTCCTTACGAAGGTATTTGTATTTGGACATACTTCAAAGAAGCCATGTTCTACACTGTATGCACATAAGCACCAGAAATTGGTCATCAAAACAATAATATAAATACCCCCACCCCCTCCGAAAAAAAAGATGCCTTATTTTGTTGTAACTTACGATGCCTAGGTTTTCATATTAACAGTTTAAATCTGCAGTCACAAGTTACCGAACATGTGAGAACTTCTTTTCACACGTTTTATTTCCCACCTGTTTTCCTTAAGTTGAAATCCTAAGGCACGTAACACTGTTTGTTAAAAAAAACATTTTCTTTGAATTAGTTCTTTGGAGGCACATATACTGCGTGGTATATTTTGTTTTATTCCTTTTTAATTTAATCATTGTAATTATAGTTGACGGTAGATGAATGCCAGGTGTTTACTGGCTGAATTTCTTTTGGCAGACATGGAGACGCGATTTTGTTTGCAGAGAAAATTAGACAGTATTCAGAGTGATCATTCATGTGATTGAAACTACTTGGTGACAATTTATTAAAAAAATTTGCTACTCTAGTACTGTTGAAGGGGCTTACAAATATTGAAATTTACGTGAATAATTTTATTTACTGAAGATTTTTTTTAGCGTAATATTAATTATTTCGTCACAACAGTATTCACAAGTGATAAAATAGAATATGGTATCTGTGGAGTGCATACGATATATCTATTTATGTATAGGATTTTCTTCTGAAAAATGAAAACTGACAGACATAATGTAATCATCTGCAGTTCTCTGCGAAAAATCGGGAGATATTATGAGATCGGGAGGTAGGTGTGGATATACCCCCAAAATCGGGAGGCTTCTATACAGGCTTGAGATATACAGATACATGCATTTTTCTCAAACACCTTCAAACTGAAAAACATGGTAAGCGAAACTCTATACAACAGTTAGGTTGCTAGAAGGCTGGACAGGGCTTAAGAAGCTTGTATAACCCATCAAAGTCTCACAAGAAGAAATGTTTGATTCAAGACGTCGGTCATGTGGCATATTAATCTGCATACACTTCATTTCAACACCTGACGATGTCCACTAGGCTGTTCGGCACTATCAATGCCTTGTTTACCCGTTGTGTGGTAATCGCTGCGGCCATGGAGTGGCGGAACTCTTTAATATTTTGCATGAACTCACGACATAGGAGTCTCCTAACATCGTCCTTTGCGGCTGTGCTCGAGATGTCTTTGGCCTTAACAATCTCATCTCTGTTTAAATACACCTTTGTGCGGAGTACGACGATTTCGGAAATGGGTTTCACCGATCACTCATTCTTGAATTCGCATACAACCCTGTTTATTAGTTGTGTTGCAGTGTGGGTGCTCTTTATAGTAGTTGCTGTCGTATATGTGAGCATCATCGGCTGTATTATGATTGACATCGGTTATTTCGATGGTCAGAAGTAGACTGTCAGTGACTGTGGATACAGGTGCGTCTTGTAACCATAGTAGGCTTCAACCTGACTGTACTTAAAATCGTGCACAAAGTGCTTGCTCAGGTCAAAGAATGGCTTGCCACATGATCGCCTCCATGACAATGTTCCCTTCCTATTCCCGCATGTTATGAACACAACTGGCACCTGTTTTTCTCCTGGTAAATTTGCAGCAAGTTTCATGGCAGTGGTCTTTCGCCCTGCCAATACATTGAACCTTGGTACAGGTGTAATAGCCAGCAGTTTCTTGGAAAGTTTTGCGATCCTCTCCTTTGATAGTAATCTCAGCCTTATTTCCAATCACCTCTCAGTTTTCCAGGTCAATGCCGAAGGATATGGATGCAATTGGAGACAACTTCCTTGCTGCATCGTTTCTTGCCAAGGGTCGGGTGATGTGACAGCTCTATGTACACCTTGGCGTATCGAGTAGATATTTATGTGCTTCGGGTCTGAATTAAGTTGTTCAAATTTGAACACCGTTCCTAAATGATCGAGACAAAGGGGGCATTCAACTTGAATGGACTGATAAATAAGCCATTTTCAACTGCCGGTACGTTTATGTACAAATACCTTTCACTAAAATAGACCTGTAATGGCTTCCCTCTGGTACATAGTCATACTTTTGCTGTTAAATGTCCAAAGTACCCTTTGTAGGTCAATTGCTTCCACAATTTCTGGCCGATGTGCAATGCACCGCGCTATTGGTTAGTTGGTATTACATACTAAGGGAGGCACCTCGTGAAGTCCAATTGATGTTGCTGGGACAAAGCACCAATATATCTGGTCGATCAACCAAGGTGTAGATAGTGTTATCATATCGTAACCTTGGCTAGCGAAGATGTCTTTGCTGTAGTATAGAACTGTCTCTGATGAGATTCCATTGCAGAGAAATACAATGTGACAGAATCTACGTGGATCCAGGTCAGTGGTTTCTGTGGGTGTGGATTTTATACTGAGATGATGGCATATATGCTCTTTTTGCCTGTGGCCATTTTGCTCGTATACCAAGTGTCTCAAGTCTTGTGTCCAGACATTGTGGCTTATTTACCGTCAGTAAGAGGTCTATCGTATCGTAACAGTTTTATAATATTAGGACTGGACTTTTCCACTCATAATCATTATTCCTTCAGTGTGTCAAGATTTCATGTCAAATGTTGGGGTATGAAATAATGTTTGATATATGTGACTGTGTCATTGATCACCTCGTTATTTTCTTCGGATGTGTACTCTGTGTTTTATGCTAAGTTTGAGTATTAAAAAGCAATCTTTCCTTGTATTTCCATACTGCTGAGAGAGATTTGTCTAATGGCATCAACTCTATTAGGCCTGGAAGGTCAACAATTAATGGAAAGAAGTGTGGATGTTGGATGTTATTGTACTAGTTTCGTTCCAGGTTGGATCACGTGTATGCCATGCTCAAATTTCTCATGAATAGGCTAATAAGCAAATCATGTAACGTTTCTGAAATATGGTATATAAAAGCCGAATATATCAAGTTCGCACATAAATTAGTGGCTTCATGCATCCGGAGGAGATCTGTTACAGAAGTATTGTAACGCAGGATTGTAAATAAATCAATGTACTCAGTCGAAAATTGAATTTTTGTCTGACGTTTGATTTAACAAAAAGTTAGAACTTATCTCACTTTTCATTATTGCAAGCTCTTCACTATGCAGAACTTGTTATTTTATTTGAATGTGCAAAAGGGAATAAATTTGAACAAACTAATTCGAACCGCATTACGACTCATTGCATTATCGGTAGTTTGCACATGAAAATTCGCTTGTCTGTTATGTTGAATTCTTCTGGTTCATTTTTACTGAATTTCAAATAAGATTAAAAGTACCTACGCACACCACGGACTTTGAGATCACAACTTAATTCTGTCTTAATTTTGTGTTAAAAGAAGGCGTTTGTATGTGCAGTTTATATAGCTGACTTGGTTAGTGCTATTAGGTAGCCATGAGACTGACAATCATCGATTGGTTAGCTGGGGTCATGTGATGTGAACTTGATTCCATCAATATGGGTACAGACAGCGCATAAGCAGATAGCTACCTGAGTGACAAAGTATGACCATCTAAGTAGAAGAAAAATAAAATCGGCCATATATTCAAAAGCCAATCAAAATCATGCATTATTTATCACATAACCAATATTAAATTTTACATTAGAAAATTCTAAATAGTCAAATTAATATTCTTGGAATATTTTAAGCAGATTTATTACATGATTGCCATTGATTTTAACTGCCTTATAATTATTATGCAATTATTATTCTATATCAAGCCACTTTTATCTATAACCACACTGCTCAACTACACCTGGGGTGTTATAACTTGTAGCTTTCATTTGTGGCTAATGTGCAGCGGTATACGCAATTTTTTCAGCAAACAATAATAGCTGCGATCACTTGGATGCATGACTTCTACAGTCCAATATCATTAACCTTTGCATGAAAGTCTGTGCCAGTAATGTATAATTCGATCTTGCATGGTAGATCAACGTGATCATTAGCCGGTATACAGAACAGTCAGACTAACCCAATCAAGTCAGTGGTCGGTCGTCATTGTTCTCCACATTGATAAAGACTGTGGTGGCATGCACTTTGAAGCTCCAGCCTCGAAACGAGAGGTACTACAGTAGTACTACACTATCGGTATGTTCGCCACTAGTTTACATTAAGACTGATGAACTTCAGCATATTTAAGAATATAGTTACATCAGCACAATCCAGTACCTGGAATTCATTCGGAACACTCTGTTCTTTTGGACTTATGAATGAACCTTTTAGGATTATTTTGGATTTAATTCACAATACTGTAAGTTCCTCTTAAATTTTTATTTTCTAACTTAGAGAATCAAATTATTTGTTAAGTTATCAAAAACTTACTTGGTTTCCTCCTTCTGTTATTTAGTTTAAGACCATACAGTCTTAATACAGTTGTTCTTATGAAATAATTTAATGCATTGGGGAGACAGTCCATGTGCAAGCATGCCTTAGGTATATCATTGTATTCTTTCTTACTGTTTCTCGATTACTAAACGGCTCAATAATTGTATTGTTAGCTCTTCACGAGGAGTCATGAAACTCTGGCATTTTTTTGTAACTCTGTTACTGCGGTCAATAGTGAAGATGGTTCAAAGGATGAGTCTGCTCTTCTTAGTGTGAGGCTCCAAACTTTCTGAGCCAGTGCATGTGCGGCTATCGGGGTCAACTAGGTGGTGCGAACCACACGAGGCCGTTCATTCACCATTTAATGGGAGCTATGGGAATGGAACCATCTTGTTTTCTTCGACTCGACACTATTAGATAAATAACATAATACATTCCATGTTTAAATCAATTTAATTTAATGACATCATATGTGAAAACGATATCTCTTTAGAGCTACTTTCTTTATGCAGTATATTTTCCCTTATGTGGGTTATTCATTTCTTCTCTCTCCCTCCCATAATATATATCTTTCTCCCTAAAGGGACGAATATTTTTTATAATTAGTTTTCTACTTGAATCTTGCAAATGTTCAGTGACTGAACTTAAATGACCTGTTGCTGTACAATATTCAGTGTCACCCATACAGTATTGCATATCTGTCACACGTGACTTCCAACGGTACACAATTTTAAGAAAATAATCTTGATTACATATTGTAATAAAAAGATTTTAAGTAGCGATTTTATCTGTCATCACACTCATATTCATATCTGAAACTATGGAGAGATCAAGCATTAATTAGTATCAATTTCAAACCGAACTTAAGTGACAATCGAAATTAGGATGCATCGTCTGTTACCAAAAACAGACAACAGACTTGCCTAACAGAAAATGTACCTCCAAATGCTGAAAGAAACAAAACTTGACACGACAATCCTTACAAGCAATCTCACAACCATTAAAATAATTACGTTGCGCTCTGACGTATATTGGACTGATCTGTCATGTTTCTACATCTCATTGATAAATAAAAAGTCCGGCAACAGTATTATTAATATGCAAATCTCTTCATATGATGGCCTTCTTGTGACTTTCTGATCAGTGTTCTTGTCATTTTCGAAACGGCGTCCTTGTGATTTTCAGATCGGTTGTGAATTCATAACCATTTATTAAATGCCAATTAGCCACTTTATACCGGAAGTTACAAATGCTTGTACTCTGTTTCAAACTTGTGCCATTAAGTGGCCAAATAGACAGCGTATACGATCTATATTTCTGGGCATTTCAAGGCTTTGGCTATCCATGCGTTATCTATGAAGAACGTAACCCAGCCGATTCTTCACCATTAAGAACTTTCTTCATAGTCACACAGTCACACTGTTTAGCTCTTACTCTTGCATTATCTAACTTACGTGGCGCAATCTCTTAAAGGCCAAGAAATAATATTGGATGACGTTACACACATAAGTATCAACAACAGGATCCAGCCTAACGACTGTCCGGATAGATAGACAAATATGGAAAGACAAGGTTTAAAAATTATTATGCATAGATCTTGCTCCAACTCAGCCAACATCTTGATACTGTATAACCCTTTAACATGTCCGACTAATCTCTAAGCAGAAATGAAGTTGCTTACAGGCTATCAAATGCAAGGTCATGTCATCAATATGTGTGAATTTTACACATAATAATTAGTAACAAAAGATGTTGACATTATATACTTATTTTGCAAGCTGAATCAAGACCACATTAGTCTACCAAACACAAGATTACCTCGTAAATATGCATATGCATCTTGACGATATTAGTCCTCTTTCGTAAGTATGTTTAAAATCTAGTCAGAAATACAGTCTCTCAGGTGGTTATAAACTCCATCAAATTATAAAGATCACCTCCTTAATCCGTGTAAACCTTGTTCTTAATAACAACAAAAATTATTATATTGCTCATGATGTATGTCTATTGACCAAGTGATGTATGTCTATTGACCAAGTGATGTATGTCTATTGACCGAGTGATGCATGTCTATTGATCAAGTGATGTATGTCTATTGACCAAGTGATGTATGTCTATTGACCAAGTGATGTATGTCTATTGACCAAGTGATGTATGTCTATTGACCAAGTGATGTATGTCTATTGACCAAGTGATGTATGTCTATTGACCAAGTGATATATGTCTATTGACCAAGTGATGTATGTCTATTGACCAAGTGATATATGTCTATTGACCAAGTTCGATAACAATATGATCTGAAGCAGACTTGCTACATTGTTTCCCAAATACAGTCAATGGCAAGAGTAAAGATGGAGGTCAAAGGGTCAAAACTAATTTCTGTTGTTTTTCCCTTAAAGGTTTTCAAACTTACGAAGCTGAAGCAGTGATACAGTGGTATAAATTATAAACCTAGATTTTAGATGGTCTAAGGCAGATAACTGAACGTGAAAATGTATCCGTTGCTCGCGATTACTCACCCATAGCTGTTTGTTTGATTGAGTTGTATGGCGCACCAACATTGTAGGGCTATACAGCGCCAAAAATGATTATATGATAAAGATTTATGTGTCGAAAGAGGTTTATTACCAACAAGCGATAAGTACATAAACCCAAACGATGAGATGGTGAGGATACTATACGAAGGTTACCGATCAACGGGGGATGTAAATGGTTTGTATAATGGGTAATTAAGCAATAGATGATAAGGCAAGTGTTGCACTATACTGTTTTTATTTAAAATACACTTATTCATCCTAGCTTCTAGATTTCACGGACAACTTAACAAATTTGTAAATATTACATCATAAATTTACGTATACTAGCATAGTGACTTTCCAGAAATATCTACTTTTAGAGGTAGATGTAGACAAATTCGATCATTAGTGTGCCATATGTGGCACATTGTTTTCCTCGTCACATGATGTCGCCTAGGTCAGATAAATATCACAATGTTGTCAAATAGAGTATATTCTGTCTGAGTAGGTTTCTATAGGTAAATCATGTACTTACATACCTTAGTTCATTGGGTACATGCAATCACATGCGATTGACTCAGACTGAAGTTTTATGGAAAACGGAAGTTCTTGCACATGACTAAAGTTCAATTAGAGTGTCGAAGACTATTTTCAGGATAATCGAAATGATTTTAAATCTCATCGACATACTGTAGCATAATCATGATATGCCCCCATTCCTGTTGTTTACTTAAAATATTACAAATTATTATGCACAAGCTTATAAAATATTGTTGTACATGTCCCCATATACTACTTGTGCCTCTGTCAACAATAGATAACAACCAACTGATTTTGGTGTCAGCAGTTTGATAATCGAAATTGTGCTGCGAAAATAAATATATTTTCCGTGTATTTAATTCCACACTTCAAGATCCAGCAAACAGATGAACTTAGTATATAAACCATATCATTCTTGTAACATTGAAGGAATTTGTTTATTTCACCTATTTCCTCCTAAGGGATATTTACAGACATGACAAGAAAGACAAAAGAACATACACATTACAAATATGCAAATGTTTGCAGGAATGACTGTACGTAAAAGGGAGTACTCAATCTTACTTAATTGTAAAGAAAAGAAATATACAGTCTTAACTAATTCTACAGTAAAAGGGAGTACTCAATTTTACCTAATTATAGAGTAAAATAGAGTACTCAATTTTACCTAATTGTACAGTAAATGGAGTACTAAATTTTACCTAATTGTACAGTTAAAGGAGTACTCAGTCTTATATAATTGTACAGCAAAAGGGAATACATTAATCGTATCTAAGCGACCATTCGTACTAAATGAAGTAAATTTGAAGGCGATACATGGAAATGCACGAATGAACCCAAAACATTCGACCAAAAACATATATATGAACAAAGATCACATACACGTTCCTATTTATGTACATGCATTATATGAATGTTTCCTTAGAATCAAAAATCGAAAGCAAATAACTATGCTGGATAAGCAAAAATAGATGTAATTTAACATATCAACGGTTCACAATAATCGATGTCAAAAATCAGGATTTTAAAAAGTCTGACATTTAAATAAATAAATCAACGAATGTGACCTTACATCTTTAAATGCATCAATTAAATAAACTAATAAAATATGAAATACAACTATACTGTTGGCTTTGATTCCCTTATTAGATCAAGATTGAATAACGATAATATAAAACCAATTTCGATAAAATATATTCTATTATTGAAACAGAAAGTTGAAAATGAAATGTGACTCTGTAGGCTAATTATTCAATCTTAATGTTAAAGTTTACGTGAGTTTTTCATTGACGCATGCACGTATATCACGAGAACAATTATTTTTCAAAAATAGTTCCCTTTTACGAAGAAGATTTTTGCAAATTCACGTGAAAAGTCCATGCCGATTAAACAAATTTATCATAAAACCTAGACTACACGTTCCTTGATAAAACTGGTAATGTAACTGTAGGACTTCACTTATATTTCAAATTGAAAAATTGGAGTCGTAAATCCTCGTCGTCTCCAAATATCACTCACATTAAAAAATCGATAAGATGAAGCACACTCATTATTACGCATCTTAAAGTTACTGTTCGAATTTCCTCACCGTCTTTCATATTACATAAAAATAAATGTGATATCTAGGTTGAATAAATAACGTATTACCGAATATTAAAAGTTAATCAATGACGGAGAGTACGTCATGAAGATACACTTATTTACCTTTGACAGAAAACAAAAAAAATAAATAAATATCAGAAATACAAATTGACTAATAATTATCGAACTATTAAACAACCGAGGCGCCAAAGAAAGCCCTTGCAGGATGAAAGCAATGCAGGTATGGACTATTCACTGATGTTGACCCCATTTCTAGTTAGACGTCACTGAGGGTAAGACGAATATAGCATACATACGCAAAGTGCGACATGTCGAAAGCATGTGTAACAACACCAAATCTTGAATTCATAACAATGATGATACTCGCACGAAACTATCAACTGTGGCCATTAACCACACCCACCAACACACCAACACCAACACACCACGCACACGTGTTTGTGTGTGTGTGTGTATTTGTATATTTAACTTTCTAAGAACCACCATGCACATTAGAGACACACGTCGAACATTTCTGAAAAAAAAATGTTTATATCGAACAGATGAAAGAATATACTTTGGGACAAAAACCTTTACTGTCATGCATAGAAACGCATTCAATTATAAAATTGGATATTCTTTTAGTATACAAGGTATTTGTTGGATGAAGAGCTAAACACAGTCACAGTGTCCTCTTGTAGATGCTATGTCATCGTCTGAACTAAGACACGCTCTCGTATTTTAACTTGCTATATATATCATAGCCTAATCATTTTTTCCACGGTAGGTTTGCTTTGAAATTTAAAATACACAAACAAAACATAACTTGCTCATTCAGCAATTACGACATGTCCCACGACTTCACGCAAAGCAGGGACACCTGGGAACTCGGTTTAGTAAAACTCTCTTTTGTGTAGCTAATTGAATGCGTTGATTACAGAGGTAGGTTGGAATGTTGATGAGATAACGTCTCAACGAGCTGTCTTTAGTTCAAATTGTCCTGCATTATGAGATGGTGTGACTGTGTAAAAATAAACTCTTCCTTTCATTATCCTCCCTGTATCAATCTTTTAGTATAATTTCTGTGAAAATCATTTTAGAACAAGATAACCAGCCTGAAATAACCAATTCCAAAATGCCGCTGCTAGTAGTATCGAGTAACTACCACAATTACTTGTTGTTATGCAATAAATAGATTCCACCGAATGACCTCGACCTTTTAGACCATTATTCCCCTGAAATTATAAAACCTTCTTGGGGATAATACTCCTTGTGATACAGTATTCAGACAACAGCTCTTCGAAGGTCCATTCCTTTTTATAAACAACTCTTTGCTATCGTACAGGGATTTAAGACGTGTACTTAACTTGGACTTAAAGAAGTACTGTTTGGCATCCGTTAGTCTCGAGAGACGATGGAAGTGCACCCGTGAGAGATGTCCCGGGTGGTGGTTGTGCAGAGTCTGCAGTGGCTGTGGAGCCCAACACGAGAGTGGCAGTCCTTGCTGCACTTGCTGAACTTGAAAGTTGAGTCTGGTGTGGGTTGGAGCTGCTTCTTTTTCCTCTGAGATCTCTTCTCATCAGCTAGCAAGCGTAGCTTGTCCTCGCCGACTTTCAGACGAGTGATGACAGTGTGTCACCAGCTGCATCTGTCTAGAGCGAGCTCTTCCCAGGTCTAGACATCGATGTCAAGGGCGTTCATGTCACGCTCGCAGACATCCTTGAAGCGGAGAAGTGGTCGTCCGATCAACCATTTGTCAGAAGCAAGGTTCGAATAAAGGTCTTTGGGGATCAGTCCGTCATCCTACCGACGTACATGGCCCAGCCATCTGATGCGACGATGGCGGAGGAGTGTGGCCATGCTGATAATCTTGGCACATTCAAGCACCTCATTGTTTGTTACTTGATCACTCTAGGTTATCCCGAGTATGCGTCGGAGGCATCGCATGTGAAATGCGCTCAGCCTTTTCTCTTGTGAGTCGTACAGAGTCCAGGTTTCATTGGCGTACAGGAGAGTGCTTAGCACGCAGGCACGGTACACGGAGATCTTAGTGTTCACGGTCAGCATGCTGTTGTTCCACACTCTCTGCGACAACCTGGAGAGAGTTGTTGATGCTTTTTCAATCCGCTTGTCGAGTTCAGTATCGAGTGACAGGCTGTTCGTGATGGTAGAGCCAAGGTACGTGAGCTTACTGACTACCTCAAGTTCGTAATTGTTGATGATGATGCTTGGGGGGCGGGCTCCGCGTCCTCAGCCATCACCTTTGTTTTCTTTAGGCTGATAGTCAACCCAAACTCATCGCATGCTTTAGCAAAGCGGTCTATCAGGCGCTGTAGCTCAGCTTCGGTGTGAGTGGTTAGAGCAGCATCGTCTGCGAAGAGCATGTCCCCGATGGGTGCTTCACGCACTTTTCTCTTTGTCTTCAGTCGTTCCAGGTTGAACAGTCTGCCGTCTGATCGCGTGTCCAGGTAGATCCCTTCTGTGGACGTCCCAACGGCGTGCTTGAGCAGGACAGCAAATAAGATGTCGAAGAGCGTGCGGGCAAGGACGCAACCCTGTTTCACTCCGCTGGGGATGTCGAAGGGGTCGGACGTTGAGCCATCGTACTGCACTGTGCGGTTCATGCCACCGTGGAAGGACTGGATCATGTTTAGCAGCTTTGGAGGGCATCCGATCTTCGCCAGGATTGTGAAGAGTCAGGAGTAGGGAAGCAGACTGATATGAAAGCAGCGACTAGGTAATTCCCAAAAATGCCCCCAAATGAATCTATGCAAGATTAGAGTCTCTTACAGCCTTCTTTAAACCCCCAGGAATTGTCTTATTTAACAACGTAATTTCGGGTCTTTTAGTAACAAGGTAAATTTAGGTTTTATGTAAAGAGGTGAATCTGGGCTTTTTCTTCACACAGCAAGCACAGACGACCATTAACATTTGTAGGCGTGATCTGCTTTGATTTTTGTTTTAAAACAAGCGTTATATATAATCCGTGTTATGAACAAAACCGCGTCATCGGGAAAAACTATCTATATTTTTTTTAAAAATATTAAACAATAAGTATTCTTCATATGTAAGCAGCACAAATACATATTTCCACGTTTCCCTCGTGAGTGTTTGAATTAGATTAAACATATAACGAAATTGCCAATTGTAGGAGTAAAAATGATTTGTCAGAGTTGTAAGGTACAAACAGATAACGTATGTAGATATCGTGATGAGATCACAAGAATGCGATTCACATTCCTGATAGAAATAGCTTGGAAATGTGTACGTGCCTATGTATGAGACCTTTTTTAAATTTGTTAATTGAATCCAAGGTTACTATAACCGTTTGAAAGAAAACATTGTAAGGTCCTTTTTATTTGTTTGATATTTAAACCAGATCGTACTTGTATCCAAGACACATTAGCTTGGATTACGGTGCTGTCATTTTTTGAAGTTTTAGATTGATATCCCCTGGGCACATGCGAAAATTAGGCGCAGCGCCCCCTGCTTTACCAATAGGATTTAATGGGCTAATTTTACGTTCGATAGGGGCCCCTAGTGGCCGAGTGGTCCTAAGCGCTCTCCGTTACGGATCACTGCCATCTCACCTCTGTCTGCGTGGGTTCGAGTCTTGGATTCGGCCAATGTGGGTATGTGAGAAAGCTATCCAGTAGCTTCTCGTGGGTCGGTGGTTCTTTCCGGGATTTTCTTCCTCCACCATTAATACTGGCCGCTATGTATAGCATATCGTGTGCTGAAAAATGGCGTTAAACCCCACAACAACAAGAAAATAACGTTCGAGATCTCTGATCAAATTGTCATTCTTAAACTACACACTTTTCTTCCTGAAATATCAACATTCAACAGGTCTTCTAACAGCCCTTGAACATCAGAATGTTTGTCATTTTTGCCGAAAACATGTTTTCCTCGCAATAAAACGATTACACAAAGAACATATGCCGTCTATGGAATACTGCTTGATTTTGCATACATGTCATTCAATGAAAAACACGAAAAATTGCAAAATTATATCCGTGAAACCGAACCATACATTCCGGTTACATCAAATGGCACGTGCAGCAGCAGCCGTGCCTGGTTTTGGATATGGTAAAGATTAGGTGTAGTCAGATTAATCATCAGGGAAACACCTCGCATATCCCCAGGCGTCAGTAAAGAATACATTGACAAAGTAATCATGTATTGACGACTGTACCCATCTTAACAACGCATTTACATTCAACGCTTGTCAGCCATTGATTGATTACGTAGATATTCTTCTTTAATAAGTTTAAACAATGAACGATCAAAGGCGAAAATCACCCACACGAGCAGCGTGAAGCTCCTTGGTCTCTTTCTTATATTATCTAGACATGTCAACTATCCCTAGATGTTTAAAAAAATTTGATGAACGAATTCGGTCATGTCGCAGTAATGTTTCCAAGGTGATGCTGATATCTTGAATCAATATACATATGCATTGCGTTTTATCTACTTCCTGGTTTATGTTACATAACTGATTCAGCTGTATTATTTAGAAATACTCAGTAATATACATTCTTCTGTTGTACATGGATAGCAAATTAAAATTAACAAGGTACATTGATCTGTGATACTTACGTTTAATAAGACGATCCAACTAGCAAGCTATATATTTTTTGTACTGTGTTTTGAGGTAGGTTTAATGGAAAGACAACAGCGGTCAGAAATCTGCGCTTATTGTGTAAGTTTAGTTATGGAATAGAAGGGCCGCTTTTAGGTTCTACGGCCAAGTGTTAGGCATATTTTACTTAATACAGTATCCATAGAACGACCGCCAGTAGTGCGTTTCAATAACATGAAACAACAACACAGTCAGAAATGACATAATTGAAAAATGTGTTCCTTATTTAGTTTCATTTCAAAGGTGAGGACAATACTGTACCTGGAAAAAGTGCGTAATTGTAATATCTTCAGGTAAGTGACATTATTAAATGGGTAACTACCCGTTTTCGATTACGTTTATAAACGTCCCTGCTGGTGCATTGTGTAAAGTATGTCAATACTTAGAGACAACGAAAGCTATATTTACAACAAAATACAACTTAGCAAGCAAACGTGTGGAGAGCCTTGGGTAAGTATATCTACAATACATATTTTATGAAATATACTAAATATATTGTTTCAATATAGCAATCGATTGTTCATTCAATTTGTTGAATAAGGTAAATTTCAACCAGTCTATATTAGCACAATAATTTGTTAATTGTTCAAACACTGGTCATGCGTTGTCAAAATTATCTAAGGCAGGAAATTTCAAAGTTAGCATGTTCGTAAGTGTAGCTGGGAATTGAACTTTTTTAAATGTTAAGAAATGGATACGGAACGTCATAGCTCAACTTACAAAACACAAAATAATTAAGTACCACCCTTATCGCAAAATATCAAGACATTTAAATTATTTTATGCTTGGAATTGTAATGCTTTCATATTCTAGTATGATCATATTATTATTATTATTATTATTATTATTATTATTATTATTATTATTATTTACCGTTGTTGATGTTATTTTGCTATATATGATAGCTGACATGTGAAATAGATTTCGTTAAACGTCATCCATTTCGAATCTGTATATACACATTATTGAGAGCATTATCCATATGGTCAATTACATGACAGGTGCCACAGTTATCAATATCACTTCGATGTAATAATCAAGATTAGACTGTAACGTCATGGTGTCAGTGAGCACATGCAAATAATGTGCATGACAACAACATTACGCAAGAGTTTTATTAACTTCTTCCATTCATTTTAATTAAATTAAACTTTCTTCATTTCGAACAAAAATTTTAAAAGAAAAATGAGAATGGATAATTCGCTCGAGATAAATACTTTGAGAAACATAAATGAGTTATAAAGGTACCATTTTACAGTCTCTTCGTGAAGAAAACGTACATAACTTTGAGTACGTGCCGTTTATCACAGCTGACATTCAAATAAACGGGTTAAATTTATAATTGCTTTTAAGGAATCTTTGCCATTTGTGAGTCATATAAAAGTGATCATAGGATAAAGATACGCGGGATATACGAAACGGGTTTGTAATAAGACTTTAAAAAATGTTATGAGTATATTCTGATAATATACGACAAAAGAAATTATTTGATGCCTGTATAAAAACAATTTAGGCATTTAAACCGACCACTGTTTGACCATGTATGCAATTGATTATATATCCAATGAAGTATCGTTTACCCGCACTTCATTATTTCGATTTGCTCGGGTCTGAACGATATATTCTTGGGAGATATTTTTCTGCCAATTTTAGGAGTGATGCGTTACTCACGATCCATGCAAATATTTACTAATAGGCCGATAATAAAAGTACCCGCATTAACAAGGTTTTGCATTGTCTTAAAAAGAAATTCATTGTCGACTGGCTCATGGATCATAATTTCTTGTCCACCAGAGTTTTCCCGACTTTTTACTTTATTTATTATTATGTTATGATGAGTGGTACTTGTTATGATTAGAATTTCCTCATAACTTAAGAAAAGGTGTAACTCCTAACGGTGTAGATACGGCTACATCTTGGGGAAAATGGTAATGCGAGAGGAGTCGCTGTAAGGAAAGACAGAGTCTTCTGATTCTCGATGAATGATTATCATTTTTTGGTGATGTGTGCTTAGTCGTGAGGGAATATGGGCTAGAGTATGCAGGCAAGGCGACGGTTGCCATTTACCTGCGGACCTGGGTTTTAATCTCCGTATGATAGTATTATTTGTATTAAATATTAATTCTGCCTACTATTATCAAGCATTCTTCTATAGAATCCAGGGATAGCACTTTACGTACTGTCTGGTGCATATTGATAAAACTCTCTGTCTCTCTTTGTGTGTGTCTATATATATATATATATATATATATATATATATATATATATATATATATATATATATATATATATATATATATATATATATATACACACACACACATACATACATACATACATATATACTACATTCTAAAGATACATCTATACAAACTTTATATTAAAAATACAAGAAAAGCACATAAAATTACACTTTTTCTTCGAGCTTACCAACTTCATGCATTTGTATGATTTCTGGCTTTTAGAATATAATACAGATAATAAAATCTCGACTAAATTCATGATAGCCGAAGAGTATAACATTCAATAGTTGCGATCTATTGCAACAAGTGTTTTGAAGAAATGTATTTTACTAAATTTAAAATAGAATACTAATTTGGAATAGGTAACTAAAACATTGTTCTTCATTACTTAAAGAATATTTTATTTCCCCATTAAATCTAAACATGAAGTTGGCAGCGATTTCGTCTTTTCCAATAATAAATACCATTAATACGAATGAATATAAATTCTTTTAAACAATTAAACATTCCATTTACATTATAATATAAAATAGAAAGAACTCAGAAAAATGTTGCGAAAATATCAAGTCTAGATTGAGCTTTACCGTGAAAATCTCAAACATTAAAAGTCCATATTCTTTAAAGAATTCTACCAACACAGACGATGCTTACCTGTAAAGAAAGACAGAGTCTTCTGATTTTCGATGAATCGACTGATTTTGCGCAAGTTTGTTCTCAATTAATACGCAAGTTTGAACCTAAACTCACGGCCAAATATGAACATTCGTCTAGGTACTTGTGTCCATTCATTTCTAATCAGAACGAGGCTCCCGTCTTTCTTACTGAAACGGACTGTGTCTGGGTACATCATTAGACAGACAATTCTGCTTCATCGGCTTATTCGCTTTTAAAAAACGCGTGAATCTTCTAACTTGCTCATCCAAAAGGAATTCGCCTCTTCGGCAACTTACAACCGAGTCTAAAAATTGCTGACGTTTGGATACAAGAGAAATGTATTTAATAGTACAAAGGGGTTTTGCACTTGCTCGTAAAAGCGCAATCATGATTAAAAGAGTATACAGTTGTAGTACAGAAATAAATAAAATTAACCTCAATATATTTTAGTGGAAAATTACGTTCAATATAATTTAATGAAAAATTATTTTTAACACAATTTAGAGACAATTTCAATCTTAATACTTTTATTCATAAATTCTGTCCAAATTATTACAATGTTTTCCGATCTGGATAAATCTATCTTGCCAAAGGAATTATAACTTCACATGCCACGATTGAACATTGATAACGTAAAAATTATACACTACATTCTGTACTCTTTAAAGTATGTGCAAAGCTCGTACACCAACATTCTGTACTCTGTAAATATTACCAAAAGCTCGTACACTGATATTCTGTACTCTGTAAATATTACCAAAAGCTCGTACACCAACATTCTGTACTATGTAAATATTACCAAAAGCTGGTACACTGACATTCTGTACTTTGTAAATATTACCAAAAGCTCGTACACCAACATTCTGTACTATGTAAATATTACCAAAAGCTCGTACACTGATATTCTGTACTTTGTAAATATTACCAAAAGCTCGTACACCAACATTCTGTACTATGTAAATATTACCAAAAGCTCGTACACCAACATTCTGTACTATGTAAATATTACCAAAAGCTCGTACACCAACATTCTGTACTATGTAAATATTACCAAAAGCTCGTACACTGATATTCTGTACTCTGTAAATATTACCAAAAGCTCGTACACCAACATTATGTACTATGTAAATATTACCAAAAGCTGGTCCACTGACATTCTGTACTTTGTAAATATTACCAAAAGCTCGTACACTGATATTCTGTACTTTGTAAATATTACCAAAAGCTCGTACACCAACATCCTGTACTATGTAAATATTACCAAAAGCTCGTACACCAACATTCTGTACTATGTAAATATTACCAAAAGCTCGTACACCAACATTCTGTACTATGTAAATATTACCAAAAGCTCGTACACCAACATTCTGTACTATGTAAATATTGCTAAAAGCTGGTACACTGACAGTCTGTACTTTATAAATATTACCAAAAGCTCGTACACTGATATTCTGTACTTTGTAAATATTACCAAAAGCTCGTACACCAACATTCTGTAAAATGTAAATATTACCAAAAGCTCGTACACCAACATCCCGTACTATGTAAATATTACCAAAAGCTCGTACACCAACATTCTGTACTATGTAAATATTACCAAAAGCTCGTACACTGATATTCTGTACTTTGTAAATATTACCAAAAGCTCGTACACCAACATTCTGTACTATGTAAATATTACCAAAAAGCTCGTACGCCAACATTCTGTACTATATAAATATTACCAAAAGCTCGTACACCAACATTCTGTACTATGTAAATATTACCAAAAGCTGGTACACTGACATTCTGTACTTTGTAAATATTACCAAAAGCTCGTACACCAACATTCTGTACTATGTAAATATTACCAAAAGCTCGTACACTGATATTCTGTACTTTGTAAATATTACCAAAAGCTCGTACACCAACATTCTGTACTATGTAAATATTACCAAAAGCTGGTACACTGACATTCTGTACTTTGTAAATATTACTAAAAGCTCGTACACCAACATTCTGTACTATGTAAATATTACCAAAAGCTGGTACACTGATATTCTGTACTCTGTAAATATTACCAAAAGTTCGTACACCAACATTCTGTACTATGTAAATATTACCAAAAGCTCGTTCACTGATATTCTGTACTCTGTAAATATTACCAAAAGCTCGTACACCAACATTCTGTACTATGTAAATATTACCAAAAGCTCGTACACCAACATTCTGTACTATGTAAATATTGCCAAAAAACTCGTACACTGATATTGTGTACTCTGTAAAATGTGTCTGAAACTCGTGAAGGACATTATTTACTCTGTAAGGTTTGTCCAAAACTTGTACACTGACATTTTGTACTCTGTAAAGTTTGTCAAAAACTATAGCAAGTACTAGGTGAGAAAAGGAATCTTTTAAAATATGTGGAAATAACAGAGCAAACACAACTTCGAGGAGTAGGACTTGTTACAGGGCAAGAATCGTCCATGCCATACATCTTGTCACCTCAGGTTATATTCCCCATCCTGCCCACATCGAGGGAGATTATATTAATCCTACATCATTATTTGGAGAATGACGATAGGTAAATTTTTTTTAACTTAATTATCATTGGTACGGATGCCCAAACGATTAAAACAAGGACGACATTTGTTGAACTAGATATTTCAAAGTTGATAATCATTTATGAAAAATTGTTTTCTTAATTTTATGATTTGTCCACCCATTCGTCCACTTATCCATCCATCCATCATCCGTCAGTCGAACTATTTATCTCGAGATGAGTGATCCACTGCAGAAAATTTTCTTATTTCTGAGAGAGAAAATATACCAATGCTCTTCATATAATTGTGATAATTTTAATATCAAAAGAAAGGTTAGTTATTTACGTGATAAAGTAATTGAAATACGTTGTTGTCTCCTTTTGAAAGCATGTCAGTTCTTAAATAATTGAAGACAATTCCTTGATGAAACTTCAAGTTTTATTAACTCAGATACTTGAAGTCTTTTTCACGTCAATACTGGCCGATACTTTAAGTCTTTTATTCATCGATAGTGACCAATGCGTTATGGCACTTCCTCCTCCATACTAACCAATGCCTAAAATCTCTTCTTCCTCCATACTAACCAATGCCTAAAATCTCTTCTTCCTCCATACTAACCAAAGCCTAAAATCTCTTCATCCTCTACACCAACCAATGCCTAATGTCTCTTCTTCCTCCATACTAACCAATGCCTAAAGTCTCTTCTTCCTCCATACTAATCAATGCCTAAAGTCTCTTCTTCCTCCATACTAACCAATGCCTAATGTCTCTTCTTCCTCCATACTAACCAATGCCTAATGTCTCTTCTTCCTCCATACTAACCAATGCCTAATGTCTCTTCTTCCTCCATACTAACTAATGCCTAATGTCTTTTCTTCCTCCATACTAACCAATGCATAATGTCTCTTCTTCCTCCATACTAACCAATGTCTAAAGTCTCTTCTTCCTCCATACTAACCAATGCCTAAAGTCTCTTCTTCCTCCATACTAACCAATGTCTAAAGTCTCTTCTTCCTCCATACTAACCAATGTCTAAAGTCTCTTCTTCCTCCATACTAACCAATGCCTAATGTCTCTTCTTCCTCCATACTAACCAATGCCTAAAGTCTCTTCTTCCTCCATACTGACCAATGCTCAAAGAATTGTGCAACTCCGTACTGGCTAATGCCTATAGTCCCTTCCTCCTCCATAATGGCCAATACTTCTAGTTTCTTTTACCTCTATTCTGACCTATACGTTCAGGCTCTTCCTCCTTCATACCTTACATACTGACCCATTAGTCTAGGCTCTTACAAAAAGTAATAGAAAAGAGTGAAGACAACAAGCTTTGTAAAATTTAACAAATAATTTATTTTTCTAAAATATCAAGTAAACAAATGAATAAAAAGAACTTACGGTTTTACGAATCAAATCCAAAAGTAATCCAAGAATTAAGAAATAGAAGTGATAGTAATTAAAAGTCCTGAATGAAACTGAGTTCGAATCCCGATGAAATCCAAAATTAAAGACGATTACGTCTATTGTAACCTGCGAAATGCTGTTACGTCAACATTTTCTTGTTGAATCACAGAAAATATTGTTCCACTTTTGAATTCAGTATAACTTCCAAAAATATTTTTAATCCAAGACTTTTATAGGAGCACTTATGTTTTTCCTGGGAAAAGAATCACTTGAAATTCAATAAAATAAAATCTCAACTCAAACTGGCCACACCATATGGTTGGAGCCCGACTGAACAATCTCTATAAAGACAACAATTACCCACAAGTTTAAGACGCAAAACAGATTCCCGGATGAGAGTCAACCTTTTAGAAAATTTAGAAGTTTGTAACAATAAACACATGTTTCATATCACGTACTCCAGGTATGGCCTTGATTCCACTTAATGAACCTTAATTTGAGAAAGAATAATAAAAAACAGTTGTTTACCACGGCCAGAAACTAGATACAGTGTTTCTATTGTTAGGTGTTTATCAATAACAGAGTCAGGTCAAACAAAACCGAACTGACTTTCTGGCCAATGTCAAATCCAGTAAATAAAGCTACATTACAATAGCATGTAATGGAATAAAGAAATTAAAACTAACAAACAAATAATTAAATTAAAAACACATATTATCTGTACTTAGAGGCTTAACCTCCTCCACACTAACCAATACTTAAGGTTACTTCCTCCTCCATACTGAACAGTGCTAAAAGACGTAAACCGTACTTAATTTTCAAAACAAAAAATATTTACTTATGTATCATCATTTCATGTATTAAATTATATCATTTAATGTATTACGTGTGTATAATTTCATGTATTAAATTATGTATAATTTATTGCATTTAATTATATATCATTTAATGTATTAACGTATGTATCATTTCATGTATGTACTTACCTATCATTTCAAGGATTTATTTTTGTATCATTTCTTGTATTAACTTATGCATCATTTCAAGTATTTACTAACCTGTCATTTCAATGATTTACGTACGTACCATTTCTTATATGAACTTATGTGTCATTTTACCTATTTTCTTATGTATCATCATTTCATGTATTAAATTATATATAATTTATTGCATTTACTTAGATATCATTTAGTGTAATAACGTATGTATCATTTCATCTATGTACTTACCTATCATTTCAAGGATTTATTTTGTATATTTCTTGTATTAACTTATGCATCATTTCAAGGATTTACGTACGTATAATTTCTTATATAAATTTATGTGTCATTTCACGCATTTACTTACGTATCATTTCACGTATTTACTTATGTATCATTTCACGTATTTATTTATGTAAAATTTCACGTATTTCTTTTTGTTCCTTCATATTTAACCTAGAGATTATCTACACAACTGAAAATATAAAATCCTCATTCTCCTTCTAAGGACTTGAAATGTCATTTGATAAATAAATTATAATGAAAATTTTCAGTAATTAAATCAGCTAATGTTTACGTTCAGGGATTACTGATCAATATATGCTGCTTATTAGACTATGACACAAACATTTTATACATACATAGATCGAAGACGGTGCATTTTATAATATTTTAAACATGTGTTTTAACTGAGTATAATTCTCGGATGTTAAATCACATTAGCGAACCAAATGAAAATTCCTAGGAGAATTAATTGTAACATCTTTGTAAAAAGCCTTATTTATGATATAATTTGTAATTATAACACACGGGTGGTGACTGGGATATTTTACTCTGACATAGAATGCATCGTGATTGTTAATCACTAGACTGATTGAGACAAGAAAAGTCATATCACGTAGCACGTGTTACCAACACACAGGATGAACTATGATAAATAGATAGAGGTATATTTATCAAGTGGCTTAAAGGTTTTAAAAGTAGGATATTCTCCACGTCATGCTTTATATTTGTCGATGTCTTAGTGTGATATCTTACATTTTTCTCTCAATGACGGGAACAATACGATAAAGCTTTGTTGTTGTTTAGTAGTTTTTAAAAATACAACTATGATTTTAATTTAATTTAAATGCATTTTATTGTTTCAGATCATAATCCGCGCTGAGTAAGAAAACAACGAGAAATTAGCATTGGACATACGTATGTCATTACAGGTCCAAATCGGTGAATCTATATCGAGTTAAAGCGTTTACATAAGACCAAACGATGATTCAAGTCATGTTAGTCCTGGAGTGAAAGGGTAAAGAATCTCCAAGCACAAAAACCCGAAATGGAAAAAGGACAATCGAATCTAGACGAGGGAATTCATGATGAAAATCTTTCGAAGTCCGATGGAAATTTATCAGAGGAAAACCCAGTGCATGAGACAAAAGCAAATACGTGTGTTCAGAAAATCGCAAATATACCATTTATAGGAACGAACAGAAGGAATTATGATATAAGTTCAGACGTCGATGGCAATGATCGAACCAAAGTTTTAGAAGCTCGTGAGCTTCATAAAAGTAAATTTCCAGAAGAAAATGAAAATAGTTACGACAATGTCTCTGGAGACTGTTACAATAAAAACGTTACATATGAACATGAACATGCTGATGGCGTAGTGTCAGGAGACAATGACGACACCACAGCTGTTGAAGAGCATGTTGATGGTGTAGTGTCAGGAGACGATGGCAATGATAAGGTTGCAGATGACAACGAACATGCTGATGGCGTAGTGTCAGGAGACAATGACGACGCCACAGCTGTTGAAGACCATGTTGATGGTGTAGTATCAGGAGACGATGGCAATGATAAGGTTGCAGATGACAACGAACATGCTGATCGCGTATTGTCAGGAGACAATGACGATGCCACAGCTGTTGAAGACCATGTTGATTGTGTAGTGTCAGGAGACGAAGGCAATCATAAGGTTGCAGATGAGTATGAACATGATGATGGCGTATTGTCAGGAGACGATGACAATGACACTGTTGCTGAAGACCATGACAGTGTAAATACATACTTCGTAACTGATGAAGAAGACATCGCTTTTTCCATCAAGAAATTATTTTCTTGTATAGGAGGAAAAAGGAAGAAAAAAGAAAAAAATTCTTATAAGACGTTAACCGAAGAAAAAGAAAAAGCAACTCTGACTGACCCGTTTCGACAAACGCAACGGAAACTTTTAAACACTACACACGAACATGGTGTTATTCCCAGTCATCCACATATTCAAACTTTGACTTGTTACGAGGTTCATAATTCTGGTATAGCTGGTGTATCAACCGATACTTTAGTGCATTCTGGACAAACAAATCCTGGGCATATAAATTCGTTAAAGGTACATGTTGACGACTCATACAGAAGAGGACATTTTGCGAACATATGGGATGTGGCACACAACTGTATTGATCCCAACCTATACGACTTTACGCATCCCCACAGAGGTTACGCCGTTCTTATAGTTAATCAACACTTTAGTAGGCTTGATCCCAGAAATGGTGCAAACGTAGATGTTAAAAATACAACGATGGTTCTTCAAAAACTTGGATTCTTCATAAAGAATAAACGGTTCTTTGATTTGGATAAGCGTTCAGCACTGGAAGTCTTGCGAGACGCAAAAGATGCTGACCACTCCAGAATGGATAGCTTTGCGTGTATCATCAGTTCACATGGCGACGAGATAGAAACTCCAAGAAATGGAAAGAAAGAGCATGCTATGTACTGCTCCGATGATCAATATATCTTCACCAACGATATTTTGGATATGTTCAGCGATGAAAATTGCCCAAGTCTCAAAGGAAAACCGAAGCTGTTCTTCATTCAGGCGTGCAGAGGTGGTGTTGTTTTTAATATAACTTCCGTATTGATGTGAGCAAAAAAGTTAAGCCAAACGGGAAAACAAATATGATAGTCGAATATCACAATTTGATCGATAACAAAGGTAACCTCGCGATATCAGTTACCGAACGAAAATTATTATTTGGTTCATTTACATCTTTAATAGAGTTCTGAATATTCTTATATAAGAGAATATGTAACTAAACAAATATGAATAAATACTGTTACTACTCTGTAGTCCTAAGATATGTAACAGAAAGGAAGTTAAACCAACGCTTCGAATAAAATTCAGCAATTCGTTTCCTTCAAATACAAAGGGAAAATTCAAAAGACACTTCCAGTTTTGTAAATTAAATTCCAAAAACATCTTAAATGTCCTATCACAAGTCTAAAAGTGTAAAATGTTCCAAATAAATTAAAATAGTCTAAAGTGTGTTTATGTACCAATAATCTTGAATGTGTTGATGTACCACAATGATAAATCCAATATGTTTTTGACTGAGTCATTATTAATCCCAAAACAGTGTTATAGTCCAACAAACAACGGGCCTTTGTAATTTCAATTAATAAATTAAAGAAATTATTTCTCTCAAATTATATCTGAACATAACTGAAAATGATTCCACAGATCTATCTGGCAGCATGAATGAATAATTTCGTTTACCAAATTCCTTAAATATTAATTTCATTTCACTTACGAACAATAGACTATTCGAATTCCCTAGATATGTCGTTTCTAAAGGAAAACTCTATGAAATTGTCAACAAGTTTGCTTCGATAACATTCTAAGCTTTTAAACATGGAAGGTCTTGAACTCAAAATTTGGTAAACAGCTTTGAAAAATTACAACTGTCAGGTTGGCAAAAACTGTACCCTCCATCTCAGACAAAGATTAAACACTCAACCTCCTCTAAAAATGAAAGAAAGATTTATGGAATAAAGCTTTCTTTTACATAGTAGTAAAATATACATATGGTACAATAAGAATTAAATTTAAATGGCATGCTGTCTTATCAAGACACAGACTAAAGCAAGATATAATTCTATACACGAGATAGGGCATCTTCAGTCACATTAGCGTTTGTTCTGATATGCCTAATGTTAACACTTGTACTCCTGCAGCATCAAACCCCATCTAGACAATTCCTGCTTTTATTGTTTGTTTTGTGTTACAATTTATATAGCCAACTGAAATGATTCAAGATATTTTACTAAGTCGTTTTAAGACTATATTGACCAGCCAAGGGAATTTCATTGGCTTGAGTAAGATATTCTTGTCGATGTGTCTTCGGGACCAAATTTTCGTTGCTCACTGACCACTCATCACCAGGGGGTACCTGAGGTGGTCTCCATTTCCGCAGATGAATCCTAGTTTTCAGATAAGAAACTGGTATTTGTCTCGCTTCAGTTTTGGTAATAGCTCTCTGAAACAGATCTCATGATCTTGCTTATGTTTGACAACGAGTAATTGTTATTGTCAACCGGATTATATTAGAGAGAAATTTTAGCAAAAGGAGTATCAATGTGATTAATATCTATTGATTAATCAATACAAGTGGCAAAATTGGCCTAATCGAAGGTCTGTACAATAAATCTATCAAAACATTAATAATTTCCTAATCAACATCATTCAAAAGAAAGCTTCATTCCATAGCTATGATAACGGCACATGCAGGGTATAAATGAGGGATTTAGTTCTCAATCGGATCACCTTTTTGATTAAATCAAGCTTGTTACAAGTATGAACCTCAGCCTTATATCCAGCTAGGTCATTGCTTAGTAATAAATAATACCCTCAATAGGTAAATGATTCGCTGCTATGACACTGCTCAAAGTCAGATGTCAAGTTGACACAGTGGAGAGAAACATTAACAAAGCCGCATTCTACTCCATGAATATAAACATTTTCACTTGAAGAAGATTCCCAGATAAAGGTAAAATGCCTGATAATTAAAGATTTAGAGAAGCTCATGTGTCCCTTACTATTTTAATACGGATTGGCTTGGCAGAATACAAGACAGTGAACCTGACCTATTTGTGATAAGAGCGTTTGTAATAGCAGCTTTATCTGCATTCGCTTTATTATTTTTCAACCTGTAGCAATCAGAAATGATATGCAATCTCCTTTTATAATATGTGCACGTAGGAAGAGATAACGATTTCTAATCAGTCTTATCAGATGCCGGATTTCGAAATATTGAGATTTACAAGTACTAATATGAGATTGGGATTTTATTTTACCAAACAACTGCTGAGAGGATGACTTATTGACTTTGTTTGACATTTTCCATAACCCCTCCCCACTCCACTACTCGAATCTTATTTGAAACCCATTATATTTTCCATGCACACAATTTTTAAACCTTGTAACACCTAAATATGATGAAAATTATAGAAAATCAGCAAATAAGCACTACAATGTGACAAAGAATTAGAATCAATGTTTAGTTTTTTCTAAATTTTGCCTGTTGTTAAAGCTTTTCAGGACTACGACAGTAATTTGTTTATTTTTTAAGACTTTTGATGTTGGAGTCCGTGTCAAGTTGGCGGCACAAAATGTAGGTCCTAGTGAAAAAAGTATCTGCTTGAATAAGTCAGCCTCCAAGCACTAGTTTATTCATTATTTTGAGATCATTTTGTTTTACATGGGATTAATGTCAAATGCCTTTTCAGATATTGGATTAATTTACAGATATTGTATTTCAGGTACTAAAACTGATTCTGGAATAAAAATAATGGTAGATGGGCGCAAGCGCCACAAGGAGCACAGTGATGTCCACAGCAGTTTGCACCGTAAGTAATACCCAGACACATACAGGTGGATACGTTAAAAGTTCATTGATATTCGTGTGTCGTATATATATATATATATATATATATATATATATATATATATATATATATATATATATATATATATATATATATATATATATATATATAATAATAATGACGACTTTGTATAGCGCCTAATCTTTAGAAGCTCTAAGCGCTTTACAACATTAGACAACACCTAAAACATAAAAAACATATAATGATATGATTACAAAAACAAACACCATGAAATTAGAAAACAAAAAAACATGCTGAGAATATTTAAGGTAGGAAACATTATTAAGTCTTTGAGTTTGTTCTTGCAGTCGAAATAAGTGAGTTTTGAGAGCACTCTTGAATGGGATCACTGTGTCTTTGTGTCTAAGTTCATTGGTCAATTCATTCCACGTTGCTGGGCCCTGGTATGCAAAAGAACGCTGTCCATATGACTTTGTTTTCATAAGAGGAGCGTAAGTATCTTGCTGGTGTGTATACATGGGTGAGGTCGGATAGGTATGTTGGACTAGAGTCCGATAGTGAAACGTAGCACAGAGAACAAATTTTGTGTTTGATTCTGGATCGAATGGATAGTCAGTGTAGGGCACAGAACAGCGGGGAGGTGTGCTCTGGTCGTGGTACTCTGAGTGTGATCCGAGCAGCTGTGTTTTGAACTTTATGAAGTTTCTGGAGCAGATATTGAGATAAACCAGACATAATTGAGTTACAATAGTCCAGTCTTGAAAGTACTAATGAACAAACAAGTGTTTTAGTGGCATCAGCTGAAAGATATTTGCGAATGGAGCTGATGCGTCTTAGCTCAAGATATTCAGCCTTGCATATGTTCATGACATGTTGGTGCAATGTGAGAGTACTGTCCAGAGTAACACCTAGGATTGGTACTGACTGTGTAAATTTAATGTTGGTGTTGCTGATATTTATTGTTTGAGGTAAAGGATGTGAATGAGAAAGTCTTTGTGTTGCGATCAGAATGGCCTCAGTTTTATCATCATTCATCTGCAGTTTGTTACATGTCATCCATGATTTCACATCAGAAATGCACCTCTCTACACCTTGGATGGTAGCATCAACTTCAGTTGGGTGGCTAGATTTGTATATTTGGGTGTCATCAGCGTACAATTGGTGAGACACTGGATGATGATCTATGACACTTGAGAGCGACTGAGTGTATAGCATGAAGAGAACAGGTCCAAGAAGAGACCCCTGGGGAACACCACAACATATATCAACTGGGCTGGAGTGTATTCCATTTGCAGATACAATTTGTGTCCTGTTGACCAAGTAGGAATTTAACCACAGTAAGGCTGTATCATGAATGCCAAATACATGCTGGAGACGGTGAAGTAATATATCATGGTCTATTGTGTCAAATGCTGCAGACAAATCAAGGAGGGTGAGGACTGTAATCTTTCCGCTATCAAACGCAGAGAGAATGTCATTAACTACTTTTAGAAGAGTATTTTCAGTACTGTGGCAAGGGTGGTATGCAGATTGTATATTGCTAAAAAGACTGTTGAATTCAGTTGGGATACACAAACTGAGTTCCAACGTTTTCAGTGCTAATATGTTGGGGAAAACGGGTTTCTAATAAGACTACACCTTACCCGAACTCTTCTACAATTTCACCAAATTATAATTGGCAAATAGTACATATTTTCTGATATACATATAATTTGTAATGGCCATGTATTGGTCAATGAAAATGTATTCAAATGTCGTACTGTCAATGGGAGAGACAAAAATAAATGTACATGGTAAAAATAACACAAGTGATAAATCCAGCAAGTCACGATATTCAATTTCCAATGTCGACTTTGCAATTAATTTGTTCAACAGTCATAAACGAATGAGCTCGATATGGTGACTAAATAGGCCTTAAAGCGTTAATAATTACCGGAAGGGGCTGCCCCTTGATATAAACTTGTAGCCTTCGGTATAATTAATTATAAGTATTATAATACCCTTTAGAGTTTCAGATTTATTTTAGAATATTTAGTAATATTACGACTGCAAACGTTCCATTGAAATGCGAGGACACTTACGTTAATTGTAAGACATTATGTCTTCATATTGTTCACACTTGTATATGGACGCCATTCTACCGTAAATCGATGGCGAAAATAAAGGTCAGATGCCTATTTTCTCTGTTTTGGTATGTACATATTTCGAAAAGTTTTAGATTCATATTTAAATCTTACTTATTTATGTTGCAAACCCAGATTTTCCTAACGAAATCCGAATAAACTAAATAGGTTTGAATTGTACTATTTGGTGATGCATCTCCATCAGCCATTGAAGAACAGCAGGTAATTTAAAATGTTTACTGATGTTGCAATGGGAAAGGATTTGTATTAAATATTGTTTGCATCATGCAACAATTTATACCAATTTGCTTTTGATTATCACTTTACTTCTTTAGATTTTTACGTCTTATCTGTGGATCTCTGAAATAATAAATACGTTGTCTATCTTATAAAGTCGAAAATAATCTTTCTAATATAACCACTCCTACTTCAAGACATGTGATTCCTAGAAAAGGCTAACTTTGTTTTCTGTGTGTATGTAT
Source organism: Sinohyriopsis cumingii (assembly GCA_028554795.2). Lineage (NCBI taxonomy): Eukaryota > Metazoa > Mollusca > Bivalvia > Unionida > Unionidae > Sinohyriopsis > Sinohyriopsis cumingii. Next base: position 149,615,118 of record CM068825.1, read on the forward strand.
GTGGGAGTTTAGTTTTTTGTCTTTAGTATTCCAGAAATACTTAGCACCAGCACTGAGTTAGTGCTATCATTTTTAACAATCTGGATAAAGCTTACAACAAAAGTAATTAATTGCAGTATTATTTTAAACCAGAGCTATATTACAAGCTGAGTGGGCTTTCGTTCTAGAATCCAACCTCCGCACACCACGCATACCCCCAGTCCCACTCCATCCAAATTCCTTGCGACAAAAGGAAAATAAAACTACTTTTATAACTCCAGTGTATCAATAAGTGTTTCTTAGACCACGGGCTTTGGACATGTGCCTTAGAGTAGGAAGAACTCTTTGTTCGTATTTGCTAATTGTCTTTCTTAAGCTGCCATGACAATTTAAAATCTTAAAGATGCCACATGCAACACGATTTTAAACAATAGTCGATATAGGATATGCTTTTCCAACACAAATGTGAACCAGATTTATAGCGGGTAGCCAAGTTCATTACAATTGTACAAACTTTTTGGCCGATTCGCAAAGTCTTAGAATATCGGTTTACGGGAGGAGCCCTGCTTTATGAGGCTTCCTTATAGCTAACATCTGCATTTCTTTGTCTGACAGATCATGGAAAGAACATTGATAGAGTTCCACTTGTAAAGAACGCTGAATCCGATCCACTTCTCCTAAGTGTAGATGACATGGACGCCAAAGGCTTTGGGGACATATTAGATGACAGACCTTTAGTACACTGTAACAATGACTGCCTCGTCATGTATGCTGTTCCGTCAGGCTATTTTGCGTGGAGAAGTAATGTGGACGGATCGTGGATGTTGTACTACTTGTGGGAAGAGGTCAAGAAGTATAACTTGCAATCACCTTGTTCCTTTCTAAAAGTACTGACAGCGGTAAACCGAAAGATGGCCATCAGAGAGACAAATGTTCGAGGCAATAATGAAAAGTCTGGTAAAAAGGCAATACCTGTCATTATTCACCAGCTGGATAAAGATATTGTCTTTCAAGAAAAAAACAAATAATATATTAGATATACCATGGCAAAGGTTATATGAACTATTGATATCGCCCTTCAAAGAGTCAGGAATTGTGCTAACAAACGAATTCAAAGAGTCTGTCTAATCGTCATCATTTAAGCCCATGCAATTTAGCTATACCTTCTAAAAGCAAGGATCACTCGCAAATTCATTCTTGCATTATGATAGATGTCAACTTTGGCTAATTGTTGAATTAAATGATTTCCATTTATTGCAAAACTATTTTCACATGAATATTTTAAACGTTGCCAAATCTCGTTGAAATAATTTTGGCTTACTTGCTCACACATTTGTCACTGCATGAAGATTTATTTCGTTATGTTTCGCACGTAGGATTTGACTTAGGTAAAATGTTTAATGACATCAATGGAAAATACGTTTCCAGTCACAATAAGTCTCATAAAAACTCCGCTCCCAAAAGCAATTATGGTCCAACCCTAATAAAGTTTCAGCACTTGCAGCATTTGTGTCGCCGTTGGAAACGACATTAATTCGTGGATATCAAGAAGATAATGTAAGGGTCGTTGGAAATACTGCGCGAGAAGGAAGATATCGTTATCACGTTAGCAGACAATGTGTCCTGTTTTATTTTATAATTACACCTGAACAGGTGGCTGAATCGAATAGGCGTCGTTCCGACGAGAGGTTTAATAACAATCATAAAAAACAAACCAAAATCTGAACATTGTAGTTTTGTGTCAGACATTAACAGGTATGAGCATTGCAGGAGATGAGAAAATATTGATTTATTTCATACTATTCGATCCTTAGCCAGGAAAGGTTTGCTTGCTTTATAACACACACAAAGAAAGAAATCCAAGGAGGCCAAATATTTCCGGAGACAACCATCCTATTGAAAAGTAAGGATGATATTGCTGACTTTCACCTTCTTCATTTTCTAGAAGAAAAAAAATCGCCTTCATACATCCAAGATAGAACTTTAATACAACACCGAATACTAACCATCCGGGCAACACTCTCTTCGTCACTATTGATGACGTTCATGCAACGTCCATTGACACTTTATAAAAAATTATTATTATTATTATTATTATTATTATTATTATTATTATTATTATTATTATTATATCTTTTCGAATATCCCGTTACAACAGTCTTTAGACACATGTCTTTTACATTATTCAAGCTAATGCACGTAGCCTAACTTCCCTACTCATAACTTTGACGGGATGTAATTTTTAGTATTTATTTTAGTTCGACATCATATAATTAGGTCAAATCAATGTGATTCTCAGCATGGGTCACAGATTGCCCCAAACTAGACTATTTTGGACGAAGTGTTGTTGTTTTGAATCAAGCGCAAAACATATACGTAGTTTATACATTTCGATCATGTTTTTCATCTGATGTTGTTCTGTTTATACAAATTTTGTGTCTGTTTCTTCTCTTATTATATCACATAAATAGTGCGTGTTTTATCTCGGCTTATGCGCTATATTCCTGCTTTTTTCTCTAAGTTCTTCTTTCGATGACGAATATCTTGAATAGCTCGATATATCAGAAAACTGATTTTGTGTCGACATTATCACGTATATATGAGTCAAATCCATGATGGTGTCATGAATGTTGACATAAGAAGACATGTGTTTCTTGTGCAGTTTCAAGTGTTCTCTTTAAAGAGTTCTTTAGTAAATAATTCAAACAACCTGAATAGCAGATATGAACTTTTACAGACCAGGTTTCCTCCCTAATGGAAATCACTGAATTGTTTGGCAATTACTATCCATTTTCATGACAGAGTATGATAGTTGTGTATATCTATATTGCGTCTTTTAATTTTTGTTGTCCATGGTTGTCGATTGTAAGGGTTAGCTTGTAAGAAACAAACTACATATCTGATGTTTGTTCACGATTGTATATTATATTTTAAGAACATCAGACTTATTCATTTTGATCTTAGTTTTAGTTGTGTTCAGATTTAAGTTGAGAGAGATCTATTAAAATTATTCATTTAAATTACAAAGTGCTCATTGACATTAAGACTAAAGTGCTAGTTTGAAATTATTGTGAATTGGTTCAAGGACGTTTTGAATTATACATCAAGATGCTTTGCTCATCAGACCACTGAAGGTTACTGGCACATCAGCACGTTCAAGATTGAATTCATTCGTAACACTACTAGAATTCATTCGGAACACTCTGTTCTTTTGGACTTATGATAAAACCTTTAGGACTATTTGGAATTTAGTTCACAACACTGAGTTCCTTTTAAATGTTCACCTTGTATTATATGAAAATATGTTATTTGTTAGATTTAACAAAGCTTGATGGTTTTCGCGCACTTTTCTCTTCTTAGTTTAATGCCATAGAGTTGTAACAAAGATGCATTTACAACATAAACAAAGAAAACTAAAACTAGTAAGCGGATTTTTTCAAATGCTTTTGTATGTAAAACATTAAATAAATCTTTAGCCTGACCATCAATTCTCAATTGCAGACAACTATGGTTCCAATTTGCTGTTGCTATTTTCCCAAATCGCCTATTTTATCCTACTATTCATTCAGCCTCCCGTGTTTTAAGATTTGTTACACTTTCAAATTAGAATTCGTGTTTAGTTGTTGTTGTTATTGTTCTTGTTGCTGTTGCTGTTATTGTTGTTGTTGTCGTTGTCGTTGTTGTTGTTGTTGTTGTTGTTGTGTGTGTGTGTGTGTGTGTGAAGGCCCCTACGCATGTACAATTAAACCCACGATTCCATTTGAGATGTAAATAGTTAGACTATGTTTATTCAGGCGTAGACAACACTCATATATTTCGCAACAATGATCCATAAATAACGATTGCGGCATCGTTTTCTTCTGAACAACAGTATATACTGTGCTTAAAGTTTCATAATTCATTAGGGTCTAGTCTCCTCAAAAACACAGACAAACTGATGATTCCTGGGCGTGCGCTATGCCGACATTAGCAAACAACTGTTTATATCGGATGGCAAACTCGAATACCTACCCGAGCGAGGGTGTTAAAGTAGTATTCCTCTATTTCAGTGGTTCTCAAAGTGGGCGGTACCGCCGCCTGGGGGCTGTGGAAACACCAAGGGGTACGCTAATAGGCAAATGGGATGAAGGGGGTGGTGATAGGCCGCTCCAAGCACGTTGATTTATTTTGTTATTATCTTCTTTAGTGGGTCGTGTAAACCGCTGTTCTGAATAATGCTTTTTAAGGTGTAAGGTAGGGGACGCTGTGAATGAGTTTATGGAACCAAGGGGACGGTGGCCCGACAAAGTTTGGGAACCACTGATCTATTTGAACATCGGTGTCCCATACTTTAATTTCTATTGTTTTTAAAACGGGTATGTTTTTCATAGGTGTGAACACACGCGTGTGCAAATCAAATTCGTTGGATATCAATAGCCTGTAAAAAGTTTCACGGTTATAACATTTTAATGTAAATATGACACGTAACATGCATTTAGGGACCATTTAAGGACGAACTTCTAGTAGTCTTATATAAAATCACCTCTAAACGAGGGCAATAGTCAAGAAATTGATTTAAAGATGAAAAGCATGAAAGACTGAACAAAATATACAAGCTGCAATTTATCTGTTTATCTATCTAATATATCAATGAATTAGAATTTATATCTCGTATTTACTTATGTTGTTGTGTTTTTATCGTTTCTTTTAAATGTGAAATAATTGTAAGAAAGATAAGATGTTTTTAATTGTAAAAATGATATATTTTGTCCCGTCCTTTTGAACGTTGAAACTATCCTTCAGGATGATTAGGTGGAATTCACAGTAAGTTAAACTTCATGGGATTGAAAAGGTGTATAGACACTCGGCAGTTAGACGAACTTGCAAACGGATAAGACTTTTTTTATCAACAAATTTCAAGGCAAAGATAGTTATCTTCTATACTGTGTTTAAAATCGCATCAAAGCTGTCATAATGTAAATAACAAACTAGATTAGAACTGATTAATGGGGAGGAGGATTTTTACAGGACGAAGTGGCAGCATATGACCTTATTTTACAACTAGCGCGGTTCTCTTGGTGTTTCCATTTGTCAGCTGCAGTTCCGCTTTGATTATTTTCTTCGCGTCGGTAACATGGAGGGTCGATCATAGTTCCTCTATTAATAATGTAATTGTTTAGTACAATTGCTCGACATGCCGTACTTGATCAGATGCAATACCTACATGCACTTTGTACCAATTATCCTTTTTTACTAATACAACTAAGCCGCTCCCGTGGTCTAGTGGTTAGAGCGTCCGCCTCGGATGCGGGAGGTCGTTGGTTCAATCCCCGGCCAAGTCATATAAAAAACTTACAAAAATGGTACTAACAGCTGCCTCGCTTGGCGCTCAGCATTAAAAGGTTAGTGTTAGGACTGGTCAGCCTGGTGTCAGGATAATGTGACTGGGTGGGACATCATGCTACATGTCTGCGGCATGACGCCCAAGTGCTAGACATCACTATAAACTGCCACATTGCAGACATCGTAGCGATATGACTGAAAAATTGGTAAAGCTACGTTAAAAATCCAACACACACACACACACACACGCGCGCGCGCGCGCGCGCACTAATACAACTGTCATAAAGTCATAGAAAATATCTGCTTGGGGAATATTAAACTTCCAGCGATTGTGAACTCTTTTAATTTAGGACATTGCCGATTACAACAGTGTCTGAAACTATCATTCTCGCCATCCACCAAAGACTGTTACCCGAAAAAGAGCTGACGAACATTTGAGATGTTTTATGCAGTCAACGATTGAGCCTTTTCACATCCTAATGCTATAACACCAAGCTGACCTCGAGCTGGCATTTTTACAGCGAAGGAGGGTGGGTCCAAGAGTTGTTTTCTATTGAACCTTTAACAAGATTATATCTGAGTGTATCAGAGTGCCTGGTAACACCGTTTTAAATAATATATCAGTTGATAAGTGGAACAAAAGCATGATCAATGTTGGTATCCTCTGCTTGACTGATTTTACCGTTGCAAGTAAACTAAGATTGGCTAATGGACGCGAGACCTTCTTAATGCGTTGTAATTGACGCTGTGCAAATCCAAGGTTGTAATAAGCAATGATAATGATAAACATCATGGTGGCATCATGGGTACCAGGGATGTCATCCATACCAGCAGGTTGTAGGTCCACAAAAGACTCCTGTGAAGTTGATGATATGCATTGGTAGATGAGTCGCTAATAAACATCATTATTAAGTCAGCTGATTTCACGTAAATATTTGTATCTCTAACGAGTTCAAGAATCTTTGCGACAATTCCTTTCCGCCGATGGAATAAAACGTGCGCTGTTGAACAACGCAGTGATTACGTTAACAAATCCAACTGTGGTATTTCAGTAATTATTACCAGAGAAGTTGTTTTGCACAAGTTTCCCATCAATTTCTAAAAATGTATCACATGTAAGAAAAAATCTAAAAACGTCCCACACTTGTAATTCTACATTTTGTTGATCAGTGACCCTAGCCTGGTATTAGTAATACTGAAAATATATTCTGCTTCGATCCACCAACACAGGTGCATCCATATCAAATGGGGGCCCCGAGTGGCCGAGTGGTCTAAAGCGCTATCCGTTACGGATCACTGCCATCTCACCTCTGTCTGCGTAGGTTCGAGTCTTGGATTCGGCCAATGTGGGTATGTGAGAAGGCTTGCCAGTAGCTTCTCGAGGGTCGGTGGTTCTTTCCGGGGATTTCCCGGGTTCTTCCTCCACCATTAATACTGGCCGCCATGTATAGCCTATCGAGTGCTGAAAAATGGCGTTAAACCCTACAACAACAACAACAACAATAACAACCATATCAAATGCGGAATCTGGCATATCTTTGAAATGAGACATTGTTTATATATTATGGATTTTGTCTAATACCACTGCGAGACATTCGTAATTCACTGCAAATCACCAAATAACCAAACGAATTGAAGATTCTTGCAGTACGCGATGATAAGGCCGACAGCACCTTTCGTGCGCATATGAACAATCCAGGAACAACATCAACAAGATCAGTTTCATAATATGTCGCGTAAACGGGTTTTCTTGCGTTTGCGATGTCATGATGTTAAGTATCTGGTCTTCTTACCTCATCATTGACTGAGGCAATATCATACGCTCCTGTAGGAAGTTCTACCATACCCCAAATTGATCCACCAACCGTGTTAAAAACGTTTGTTATCGGATATTAGGCCAACTGTACAAAACTTCGCAATGATGCTAATGATTTTCGATTGTATGCTATTCATCAACGGTAACAGGTATAAAAAGGTCACATTAAAATCTCCTTTCGTTTATGAGATGTTTGTTATCACAGAGATAACGCTATGGATTGTATTTACAACAATATGTTTCATCGCAGCATAGACTTCGCGCAACACATCCGTCATCTCAGAATTCATTATTGGTGTTGCAATATTCGTCTTTAATGTCTTAATCAAGTTCGTGCATGAACGCGCGATATGGTTTTGTCCATGATGTCATTGGTGAGCAATCACTGATGAATCGATGTGGCCGCATTAATGACTTCTGGTGCGTTGTTGCACGCACGAATGGATCCAATAGATGTTTCCAGTCATCAGCAAGGTCATTAGGGTCACACAGTCAACCAAGGCTTTCTTCTTGTTTTGCTTGCTGTTTTCGCCACCATTTTTATTTTTGTTCTGTCATCCACTCGTATCGTTCTTTCTCTGTGCGAAACTGATATGCAGGTTGCTTTAATTCGTTTAGTCGTGTATTTTCCATGTTGTTTGGAATCTCTTACGCTGGTGCAACCTCTTGCCTTATTAAATTATCATCACCAAGCACAACATGAATTTATTTGTTTGGGTAAATTCGTAATTGTAAATTCCATGCGTAGTGTGCAGTTTTCTATACACACCAGTGATATGACAGTGATCACGAACTTTCGAACATCGAGTGGGAGGGCTTTGTCCTTTTCATTGAAAGGATCATCACAGATCCAGCAATGAGGGGTTTTTTGCTTCTCTGGAAAATCTCATCCCTGGGTTAATTGTTGTTGTTCTTGTTCTAGGGTTTAACGCACTTTTTCAGCACAAGATAGGCCATACATGGCGGCCAGCATAAATGGTGGAGGAAGAACCCTGGAAAACCCAGGGAAGAACCACCGACCCACGAGAAGCTACTGGCAGGCTTTCCCACGTACCCACGCTAGCCGAGCCTTGGACTCTAGCCCACGCAGACAGAGGTGAGATGGCAGTGATCCGGAACGGTGAGCGCTTTAGACCACTCGGCCACTCGCCCCCCCCCCCCGCCCCCCGTTCATGAACACACTTGATATTATCAGTTGCTGCCGTTTTATCGCGTTATTAGCCTACAGTGCTATTTTATACAAAAACGAATGGAGTCCGCAAATAGAAATTCAAACTTAAAATCAGCCATTTTCAAATAATTAATTTTGTTCATTTCAGTATTTTTAAAATTCAAATCCCTCTGCGGTATTAGATAGAATATCTTTCAGAAATTAGTCGACTCAGATAAGATGAAAAGGCCCATTACTGGGTATGACGCCAACACAAATGTTGCCAAGCTGTCTACTTGTGTACCGAATAATAACAGTTTGGAGTGTTTGTAAATTTCCTCAATACCTTTTGGGTTTTGGGTCTAATAATAGCTGTCGCAATTTTCCTAATGTTCTTGAGCTGCTATACATTATTGTATATCATTTTGTACAAATGTTCTTTTTGTAATATTTAATTACGACTTTCAGTGCAATTGATGAAAATAAAATACCAGCTGTAAGATGCACATTCCATGCCTTTCATGTCATTATTAATAATAATAGTAATATGTGACATTTGGAATGATGCGATGCGAAATATTCACAATACGATCTTCCATTTTTATGCCATGAAATTCGATAATGTTAGCATCACGATTATCAAATATTCATATTTAAATTAGGGGTATGTATACACACACACACACACACACACACACACGTCAGAATAGTTATCTACAACAGCATTACTATAAATATGTGTACGAATGCTGAGCAAGCTTCAATTGGAATTCGGTCTCCATAGTGGTATCAGTTTTATCCAATCGGATAAAGTTTACTTCGTCTTTTTGTGTTTAGATATTTCTCCAAATCAAACTCATCCAAGATCTTGATAATAAAGGACTCGTTAGCAAGTCTAATCACACTCTTACCGGATATATAGTAGTTCGAAGGTCACTCAGTCAGATGCAAGATTATAACATTAATACATGATAGTTGCTCCCAAAATCATGCTCAACAAAACGTGGTGTCACAGACCTATTTAGCAAGTTTGATCAAGATCCTATCGATTATCCTGTCAAGATCGCTTCGTAAATTTGCATAGTTGATAATAAAAATCATTCATATATTTTCTACTAAAACAAAACAAAATAAGTCGTACAGTTTAATCTCAGTGAATTAGATGATAGTATTTTAATCTATTTTAGTAATGTTCACCTTCAACTTTCCTTGTAATCTGTAAACAATGATGTGGCATTACAATAGTTGGTTGCTAGGAAAAGACATTATTTGTTGCTTATCGTCGCCACCTTTTATTACCACAGGGCCCGAAAGTGCTAGTATGGTCTTGAATTCTGACTAGGATGTCTTTGAGGTTTAACGTTCTGTGGATGACAGCTACTGGTTTGTTTGGATGGTTAACTCTCGTGTGTCACACGATTGCACGATGGGTCGTTGTTTCGGGATGATCTTTCCTGCTTTGGAGTGTTGTGTGGAGGGTAGCATGGGATACATGGTATCCGATAAACCTTTCATTTTCATCTATACTTTTACAAACTAAGGTTTTTCTTCTCTATCAGGTTTTAGTGTAAACCTCTGTTCGTGAAATTTTAGGAACATTCATAATGCCTGTTTGGACTATTTCATTGTCCGAGGAAATTATAAATAACCTCGGTGCTTGGCTATACGAAATATATTCATGATGTAATATTTTTGATGAGGCTGGATGGGAGAGGATACCATTATTTATCATTTAGTTTTCAGTATATGTCTGTGTGAAGTTTGTTTTCTACATTTATGTGTCCTGAGTTGCACATTTTTGCCGCTAACGAAAGTTGTTTGCTTTTTATATAAAATCATCTTGATTTTCTCTTCCATGTTAACATTTGATTTTTACTTATGGTGGTTCATTTGATTTAGAGGTAGGTTTTATGATTGGGCACAAAGCTGTTCTGTTCTGATAGCTTACGAAGCTAATACAGGAAATAAGTGAGCGAATCCTGTACAGTTCTGGATTCGCAAGCTTCGTTACACGCCCCTATCCCATCACTGTGCAGTATATTGGGCAACAGGGATGTAAAGTCTAAGGAAACTAACTTTGTATGAGATTAGCGATATTGCCCCGAGGCCCGAAGATAGAATGGGTATTTGTTGCCATGTTGTCATTTGAAATGATCCAGAGTTTATGTTATGCTTTGTGTCTGGTGACCATTACCATAAAATATAGGTTTACACAGGTTTTCTTGATTCGTGGATTTGAAATGGAAACTAAGGTGTTTTCTCTCGAGACTTTTCTAGGGTTAAGTAGTCTTTGGTTTGCTGGTTTATGAATCTAGTTTGGGGCACATAAAAATATTTGTAATAGTTATTTTTCTTCAAAGTCCAATGTTGGCTCTTGTATATTTCTTCCTTGAACTTGGTTAATTGTCCATTTGCTTCATTTATGTTTTCGTAAAATTTCACAAGACTACAGCTTAACCAATATTGTCAGCCTTGAGTGTAATGTCTGTTCTGTTTTTTAATAATTGTGCGGTCTCGCTTCTTTCATTGCTCAAAGTGAATATTTACTAGTATGGTCAAATTATTTTTAAGTTTCTCATTCATTCTAAATGAGAAATACCTCTTTTCTGGAGGGGTCCAGCTACTTCCCGTTCGAACCATGGTACTGTTGGAGCAAGCGTCATTGCATGACTTAGCGTATCGTTGTAGAGCGGATTGGGCATTGTGTCGTAGTCTGTGCCTAAAGCTTGTAATGTGCTTTTTGGAGCCTATCTCTGTCGCATGTCTTTGGGCGGGGATAGAGACACGATTTAATTTATATCTACCAGCATGAGTTGTGCTTTTAAGAGATTAAGAACCATGTGGATATCAAGTGAAGGAAGTTTGCAATGGGTTGTTTACGATTTGTTCTTATACGGCGAGTCACATCTGTTTTGATAAGTATTCTTCTATTGAATATTCTCCAGGACAGTGAGTTTGTTGCAGGATGTCTTTTGGTCTTTCCCTGTCTTTGTTTAGCTTTTCAGGGTCCTGTTTGGCATTATTTAATGTACAGCAAAAGTTTGTTATTGTTCCCATGTGATAGAATCGGACTCGTTTGGGGCTTAACAGCACAGCAAACCAGTTAGGTTATTTGATGCCGAGACAAGTGGGGTAACGTGTCTTGCCCAAGGACATACCACGGTAGCTTATCCAATCTGGTCCAATGGCAGGATCGAACCCGTACCCCTTGGTGGAGAGTCCGGCTCCATTCCTATGTGAAAACTAAGATGTTTCCCCTTTAGGATTCGCGGTGTTTGCTGATTAAACATCATGTTGACGGTTTCATTTATCTTAAGGTAGGGATGTGAGTTTCATGGACGCATCGTGGGCTAGTGAACTGCCTCTTTTCTTAAAGATATGTGTGAGGTCTTGACAATAATTAAGAACTGTATATTATATTTCAGTGCAAATGCTTGTTCCTTGAAAATAATCAAGGAGAGTGTGGTACTATTTAAGACGAAAATGTACGTTGGTTTCGTTGTATAGAGTGTTGAACATTTTCCCCTCTGTTTACAAAAATATAGCCATAATACAAGAGTCAGAGTAATATAAAGATGAAGAGAACAATAGCGTGTACACGGTAGAGAAATAAACAGCATCTGAAATGGTCTTAGATTTCACCAAAGGTAGAGTTATTCGAGGCTGATAATACAAAGAATACAAATCATATGGCCAATAACGGTAGTTTCGTATACGATGGATCCAGCACGGGATTACGCATATCACGGACTGATTAAGATATTTCTTTATAAATTGTCAAAACCAATAAAAGAAATGTACCATGTTTTAACTAGCCAATACGTTTTTGACTCTAATTGCGACGTTGTCGAAGGCAGTTTATGCATATATAAACATTGATGAATAAACGGTATTTTTCGTCTCATTCCATTCTCTGCATTTTCATAATACTTTTCGTCTCAACTGATTTCATTCCCTGCAAAGTTTTGTCTCATTTGATTTCATTCCCTGCATTTTATAGTAATCATAGTAATGTTTGTCTCAACTGATTTCGTTCCCTGCATTTTCATGATAATATTCGTCTCAACTGATTTCATTCCCTGCATTTTCACAATAATTTTCGAAATCAGTATGCAATGTTACATTCACAAGTAATCTAAGATTATAAGCGATAGAGTGAATCACTTCATTAAAGTCGCTATTATACAGTATACCATTCAAGTCTTATTATGTATAGAGTCGTCCTAGTATTTATATGTTATCGCTAGTATATCATTTAAGTTCTGTTATATATAAAGTCGCTATTATATCATTTAAATCATGTTATATATAAAGTCTCTATTATATCATTTAGTTGCTATTATATCATTTAAGTTCTGTTATATATAAAGTCGTTATCATATCATTTAAGTTCTGTTATATAAAAAGTCGTTATCATATCATTTAAGTCCTGTTATATATAAAGTCGCTATTATATCATTTAAGTCCTGTTACATATAAAGTTGCTATTATATCATTTAAGTTCTGTTATATATAAAGTCGTTATCATATCATTTAAGTTCTGTTATATATAAAGTCGTTATCATATCATTTAAGTCCTGTTATATATAAAGTCGCTATTATATCATTTAAGTCATGTTATATATAAAGTCGCTATTATGTCATTTAAGTTCTGTTATATATAAAGTCGTTATCATATCATTTAAGTTCTGTTATATATAAAGTCGTTATCACATCATTTAAGTTCTGTTATATATAAAGTCGTTATTATGTCATTCAAGTTCTGTTATATATAAAGTCTTTATTATGTCATTCAAGTTCTGTTATATATAAAGTCGTTATTATATCATTTAAGTCCTGTTATATATAAAGTGGCTATTATATCATTTAAGTCCTGTTATATATAAAGTCGTTATTATATCATTTAAGTTCTGTTATATATAAAGTCGCTATTATATCATTTAAGTTCTGTTATATATAAAGTCGTTATCATATCATTTAAGTTCTGTTATATATAAAGTCGTTATTATATCATTTAAGTTCTGTTATATATAAAGTCGTTATCATCTCATTTAAGTTCTGTTATATATAAAGTCGCTATTATGTCATTTAAGTTCTGTTATATATAAAGTCGCTATTATATCATTTAAGTTCTGTTATATATAAAGTCGTTATCATCTCATTTAAGTTCTGTTATATATAAAGTCTTTATTATGTCATTCAAGTTCTGTTATATATAAAGTCGTTATTATATCATTTAAGTTCTGTTATATATAAAGTGGCTATTATATCATTTAAGTCCTGTTATATATAAAGTCGTTATTATATCATTTAAGTTCTGTTATATATAAAGTCGTTATTATATCATTTAAGTTCTGTTATATATAAAGTCGTTATTATATCATTTAAGTTCTGTTATATATAAAGTCGTTATCATATCATTTAAGTTCTGTTATATATAAAGTCGTTATCATATCATTTAAGTTCTGTTATATATAAAGTCGTTATTATATCATTTAAGTTCTGTTATATATAAAGTCGTTATCATATCATTTAAGTTCTGTTATATATAAAGTGGCTATTATGTCATTCAAGTTCTGTTATATATAAAGTCGTTATTATGTCATTCAAGTTCTGTTATATATAAAGTCGTTATTATATCATTCAAGTCCTGTTATATATAAAGTCGTTATTATATCATTTAAGTCATCGTCTTCAATGGCCCATAATATGTAGATTATTTTATGTTTTCACGACGAAATCGGAACATGGCTGATGTTGGAGATGATAGGGTCATTTCTAATTTAAGTTTTCTTTTCTTCATTTACGGATTACAATGTTTTCAATAAAATCTTACAAACATATTTCAACACAAAATTGTATCTGTTACTTGCGAAGATTGTTTGACACACGGACTCTTTTGCATAGAGTTAAGCCTATTTGCTGATATGTAATTTTCTTTGTTAATACAATACCTTCCTATACTTTAGATCTACTGTTTCATAAATATTGTAATTTTATCGTTTTTTTCATCTTGTTCCAAAAACTTTAAAGCTGTTTTAACATTACATAATCGATTGGGTTTATTGATACAAGCGTTCGTTTATCAGAGACGGATATATATAGGATATAATCATTACTGTGGCACACCTTCTGTCTCAGGTCACACGATTTTACCTACATTAGATAAGAACCATGGCGTTATCAAGTAGACCTTGCTATTTCCGGGTAATTTTCAGAAAGCCAGTAGGTAATACATTCCAATGGTGAGAAGGTACATCAGATCTCATGTGGATGATTCGGGCTAAACTTACTGACTGGTACTTTTCCGGGAATTGTGTTTATGTTTTACTTTTGAACAAGAAAGTGTGTACTATTCGAAAATAGCAGCATTGTACCGATTAATATTTTCAGGACAAAGCAATAGATTTTGTAGGTCCTCGTCAAAACGTCGCATGTTTATTGTGTCGAGCGTACGTCTGTTCGTGTGCGTTTATGTGCAAACCTATTTAAGATCGTTGTGCATATACTACTCTGAACCACAGAAAGAAGCCATTTCCAAACAGTGATATAAGACAAGAGTTTACAGATTTTACAGATTTTAATGACAGTTAGCATATATTTATATATGTACTGCGTAACCGAGAAATTTATCATACAATGTCGACAGGGGCCCCGAGTGGCCGAGTGGTCTAAAGCGCTCTTCGTTACGGATCACTGCCATCTCACCTCTGTCTGCGGCGGTTCGAGTCTAAGATTCAGCCAATGTGGGCATGTGAGAAAGCTTGCCAGTAGCTTCTCGTGGGTCGGTGGTTCTTTCCGGGGTTTACCGGGTTCTTCCTCCACCATTAATACTGGCCGCCATGTATAGCCTATCGTGCTGAAAAATGGCGTTAAACCCCACAACAACTACAACATATAATGTCGACAAAGTTTTTAGCTTTGTATCATTGATTATATAAACACTGCAGATAAATGCCAAATAAATGCACACCGTTACCACGAACCATATTCATGTAGGTTACTTAGTGTAAGTTCAATTTCAAGGTTTTCACCCACCACAATTTCTTTTTCTCTCACTCCAGATTTCTGCGTATTTTTTCCGTTATATATATACTCATATGAAGCATATTGACTTTTGGTTAAGAAGCCAGAACTTCAATGTCCCTAATGCGAGGAAATATACACACCTTGCCTATTCAGAATAATTTCAATGCTAGCTTAACATCTGCAATTTCACTCCCGTCGACAAATAAAGAAGGTAATTTGCGTTGGTGTTAGTAGCTTGAAGGTAACCCCCGAAGCTATTAAAACAGATTATAACCTTTATGACTCATCTGAACACATTTTCACCTGTTCGGAGGTATATTTGGTGGACGAAGAACCCCGGTAGACCACATTGAGAACCACCTACCCACGAGAGACTACTAGTAAGCTTTCTCAGATACCCGTGTTTGTTGAGTTGAGACTCATATTCATGCAGGGAGAGAGAGAGAGAGAGAGAGATTAATTCATTTTTGACTGATTAATTGATTATTTGAAACTGCAAGTTTATTCCTTGAACTTTATTAGGCAGCTAATCTAATTAATTCATTTGTGGTCAGATACTTTGACAAAACCTTGCTCATGCTAGATAGGTATCATTTGTGTATTGATATAACTTTTTGTTAGTTATTTCAATGCATTTACGTACCAGACAATTTGGACTGACAGTCACGCATGACACTGCGCAAGCCAGCGACTCATACGTGCCTTAAATCTGAGTCATTCAACACTGATCCACATAGCAACGATTTTGATAAACCTTTTAACCATATATTGTTCTCAACTTAACCTACTTTTCCAATTACTAAATTTAATGTTACTTTCTCGGTACAAACTAAAATACTTATGCTCTCCATTACACTTGATAACTATAATTTCAAAATGCAGCTTATAGTCTCCTTTCACAAAATAGGGGTTTTCACTTCCCTCCACCACATGTTTATAAACCCTTTTTACTTAGTATGGGTTTTCAGTTAACATCCACTTGGACAGACAGCGAGATGGACATTGTCCGTTAGTTTGATTGGATCGGGCCAAAGCGACACCCAATCGGATTTGTGATAACAACTTTGATCCGAATTATAACTTCTAACTAGCAAGCGAAAATTTAGTCTCTCCTAGGAAGCTTACTGAGCAATATAGGGTTACTCCGAGGAAGCCACTCGTGATTTTGCGTTCAAACTTAGAGAGGACATTCTAAGGAAAGACAAAGCTTCGTAAAGGTCTTTTTGGGGGACAGAACTTCCGGTTCAGTTGAGTCCCGAGTCTCTAAGAGGGGAGACGGAAGTGAGACTAGCAGAGCAATCGGAGTCGACAAGTGTAGTCGGGGGAGAGAGTCGAGGAGGAGGAGGAAAAGGAGTCAAACAGGAGAAAGTGGAGAAGGAGGAGGGATATAGAGAAGATTTTACTTATCACACCACTTCCTGTATATCAACAGAATACTTATAGTTCAATTTTCCTTTCCGCAATCAAGCTGAATCATCGTAAAACATCTAGGTAGACTAAATAAATATATCCTAAAACTAACAAAGGACGAATTAGTAGACAATAGCTATTTAATAAAAATAATGGACATAACTGTAGACTTTTTCCAGTGTTTTTTTTTTCTTCTTCAAATAAAGTGTATTCATTAATCCCAGATGACTAAAACTGTTACTCACATGAAAAATATATCAATATTATAAAGTGTACCCATTTAAATGTTATTGTACATGTTGTATGTATTAGCATGTCAACATTTCCCCTTGTTTTATTTATACTTAAAAGCTGATGTCATAGATCTAGGTTGACACATCAATTATTCTCAGTCGTTTTAAACTGATGAAACAAAGCACGTACATTTTAATAGAAATCAAAGCGGTCATAATTGCAGACAATACGGTGGGTGGGTATGGGCAACCAGGGGGAGTGAAGTTTACGGAATTTTTTCAAGTGTGCACTGTTAGAAATAAAGACACTTTAAAAGAGATCAAAAATCAATTTCAGAAATAAAGTTTGACTAAATATTATCAAAATATTAAATAATCGATGTATCAAAGAAACATAAGCATTGGATGCATATATTTTCCGCAAGAGATATATTCATTGATTATCAGCCAATTCATTATTGACCGTGTTCTAACACCTTACGTATAAACCATACTATACCGAGAGGGTACTCAAAGCTTCATACAAAAGCAGCATGTCTAAACTGTTGCTGACGTCACATCAAGCCATCAACTGTGACTATTTTTCTCCAAAAACGTATCGAATCTGGTGTAAAATAATAAAACATGATTGACTGTTCACTGATACATCCAATCCTTCAACTGTTATAAAAAGTTCGTAAATTTTGTCTGATCCTCACATATTGAGCACCTGCTAAATTGTTTGACCCGAGCCAAGAACAGAAAATACATTGGGGCAATAACCTTTAGTTTAGTGACCCATTTAAACTTATTCACCTATGAAATTGCATATCCCATCAATATACACGTACTGTTTGTTGGAAGAAGAGCTAAACCCAATATTCGAGAGTTCTTTTTGTATGATATCATCTTGTGAGTTTAATGAGGCCCTCAAATTGTTGCTAGCTGTATACTGTACAGATTAATTTTTTGTTTTCGAAGGTAGCCTTGTTTTCAAAGTTAAAATGCACTATTCAAATGAAATATCTTTTCCATTTGACGCCCGGAAATAAATTTTTAAAAAGCATGACACTAACGGGTTCGCATAGTGTTATAGGATTATGTTTAACGTCCTTAACACTTTTGCTATTGATTTATTTCCTTTCTTAAAGTCAGTCGTACCAAATTATCATTCCATTTAGTCGCAGATTGCGAGAATATCTAGGACCTTTTCAGGTATTTACCGTATAACACTAGTTCAACTGCAAACTCAGATCTGCCGTCGCATAATGCGCTGACTGATATGGTTCTGTGCAGTTTGTTAGGTATAATCAATATAACAAACAACATTGACCCTGATTGCAGGCACATTATGCTACAGCGGATCAGGATCTATGTTGTTTGCAGTTGGGCTCTACTTGTGTATACGCAAGTACTGACGGTAAATATCTCAGAGTTTATATATGCTGTTTTTTTAATCGTAATTCCATTCTCACCTAAATTTGAATTATCATCGTTCATAAGGTATATATAAACCTCCTTATTTATTTCTTCATCTTGCGATGTTAGCTAAATAACTCAGTACCCTGGTGTGTTCAAACATAACGTTTATAAATGTATTTATATAGGTTAGTACCCCAGTCACTTAGAAACACATCGATTACGACTCTGCATTTTGCCTCAGACAATAGTTTTCGTCACAGAACTGTTACGAGCACAAATGCATCCTTGTTGAAGAACAGTCGAGATCCTTCTCTTCTTTGTTGAGTTAAAGTGTATTTATTATAATCAACGTGGAACGTAAACGGGATGGATTTGTCCATGAATTTCACTTTATCATTTTAGAAACAGGAATTTTCCTGATTTCGCAACTAATGGTGACGTGTTTATTTCATTTGGCGTTCTCGCGTCTAATGCTGTCTGTTGATACGCAATATTGGTGACAAATAAAGCAGCATCCACTTTTTATCCCACCAACCTTTACTTCCAGTTATAATAAACAAATAAGATCATCAAAGGTCTTCAAAACGTTTTGGTTTTTGTGTCTGATAATAGTTGTCGCGAGTTTCCTAATGCTGCTTTACATCTGCATCATTGTATATCATTTTGTACAAATTTTCTTCTTTTTATCATCTTTAAACACTTTCTCTGTCCATTGATGAAAATCAGATACCGGCTTTGAGACACACATTTCATGCCTTTCATGGTATTATTAATAATAATTGTAATATGTGTCATATGGAATGAAGCGATACCAATTATTCAAAGATAACCTATTTTTATGCCATGAAATTCAATAATTTTATCACCACTATTATCAAATATTCACATTCAATTTAGAGGCATATTTAATACTTCCAGAAGACCCTTATTCTTCATATTACTATGTCACATCTACAACAAATTTCAAAATATCCAATACGTTTATCACATACCAAGGTTTTATTAAATAATTGTATACCTGGTGAGCGAGCTGGCCCAAAGAATATGATAATGCAAGCTAAGAGATAAATTTGACATGAGATCCAAATGTGTGTGTCATTTGAATAATAACCCACTACAAGCGAAGACTGAAAAAGACCCACATTGGAATGTAGATTATTGTATTCATTTCAATAGCTATATCTCGGACCTATACGATTTCTGAATGGGATATTAAATCCGATAATTATTATGTTTTGTGCTGCATAGAAACAATGACCTAGTTAACTAAATATGACACTGCATTTCTTTTGTCCTATCATGTGTGTCAGTGTAACATTGCCTCTTGTAATATGATACATCTGGAATGAGAAAAATCACGTCAAATTGTACAGCACATAAATTTCAATAAATTTTCCTGCTGGGTGGAATATCAGATTTCTAATACTGCTTCATTTGTTTGACGTTAATTAGTATTTGAACAAGCAATCATACAACAAGCAATCGTACAACAAGCAATCATACAAGCAATTATACAAGCGACAGAATGACCAATGAGTAAACAAACCAGTCGAACAGTAAACAAACAAAATTACAAAAAAACGATGTAGCGTCTCGGTAAGAACGTTATTGTTATCACCTGAAAATTAAACTGATTTGAGAGTTATTACAATTATCTCGCTTGTGTCCTTATTCATTACGAGAAAGTCATACGTTACGTTAAGTTCATTATATTGATTTATAAAATACCGAATACATTTACGCTGAATGCAATTTTACTTTCGATATCTCTAAGTTGTCACATATTTAATGATCTGTTTAGATACGATTATTTTTATTCCGATGATATAATTTGATGGTTGTTTCACGAAGTTAATGTTGAAGAGGAGCAATAAAGACCCAGCCGGAAAAATGGTAACTGCCGGTAACAACAATTTGAATCAATGTAATAAATGTGTGCAGTGGTATTGTAAGAAATCTATCACTGTTATGTGTGTGTGTGTGTGTGTGTGTGTGTGTGTGTGTGTGTGTGTCACAATAGTTATTAACATGCTACATATTACGAAAACTTATATTTTATTTATATCACATACAAATACACATATTTCCCTTTAAAAGGAGTTAAGATGTTTCCACATTTCCGCGTAAGTTGCCCCTTATGCATGATAGGGGAGAGAGGTACGGATAAAAGAAAGGATTTTGCGATGAAATTGTGTACCATTTTAAATTCATTTAGAAAACATGGACTATTAATACATTTTATCGTTATTTTCATACGTCATTAAGGTTCTTTGAGTGGTGAAATAATGTTTAAATATTCGTATTATTGCGCCATGGGCAGATCACAATTTGATATACCAACAGTACTGGTATATCAATTTGCTTTATACCAACACTTTGAATGCCTTGTTATTTTTAATATATATATATATATATATATATATATATATATATATATATATATATATATATATATATATATATATATATATATATATATATATATATATATATATATATATATATATATATATATATAAGTGTTGGCATAAAGCAATTTGATATCCTAATACCATTGGAATAGCAGTAGTAATAGGGGATACCGTAGGGTCTATGGAAAAAAGTCAAAAAGGTCGTGGGAACGTAAAGGGTCACCACTTTTTCAGACACACTAGGAACCTTTAGGGTCAATGGGAATTTATCATAGGAAGTGTATAGACAATGGATTGGGACTGTTTAGGGTCAATTGGAATTGGAGAGGGGTGATGTCATGGTACTGGAGATTGGCAACAATGTTG
This sequence comes from Sinohyriopsis cumingii, assembly GCA_028554795.2. Taxonomy (NCBI): domain Eukaryota; kingdom Metazoa; phylum Mollusca; class Bivalvia; order Unionida; family Unionidae; genus Sinohyriopsis; species Sinohyriopsis cumingii. The sequence goes on from CM068825.1 coordinate 149,636,235, forward strand.
CAAAGGGCTGACTTGAATCCAACCAAAGAGCGGGAAGAAACCCCTAGAACGGTTGGCGTGGGCGGGACTGTTGGGGCATATACATATATAACATATGCAACATACATAGATTGATGAACATCAATCTATCATACGTTAGCTATAAAACTGACTAAAAATTTGTTTAGGCCAGATCTTTTCGAGATATATGAATGGCCCTGACAAGGATCTTTGGTTTTTTGTTAACATCATTCCGTTAACGTTGAGGACATCTCATTGGTTTTCTTCTCTTCCTCAAACTTATTCTGACTTATGAACCGCAGATAAGGACTCTCTTCAGATAGCCTTGTCTCTCCACATAGATTCTTCTTTTCCAAACGCTCGTATCGGTGATCCGGATGATTGTCTATGAAGATTTCGCATACATGGGTAAGTCCGTACGGAACAGCATCGACGATACGAGAGTAGATGATTCAACATTAGTCCACACCTCTAACGAGAACAGGTGGAGGGAATGAAGTGAACTAGGTTAATTATAATGGAAGAGCGTATCGAAACGGATTGAGTTTTTTCACCAATCCCAATACGCGTTACAAAATTCAGTCACAATACAATTCAGTCTCTCTTCCAATCCGAAGAGAGCTGCCTGTGACGTCACATTCCCTATATAGATGCGCTAGCTTCTGTGCGGGGTGAATCAATGCGACAGAGTTATCAAACATGACGTAAACTGAGGAGACGATGTATTGAGGTGCAGCGGCTACAAAAGTGATCAGAGTCCTACTTCCAGAAGAGTCCGATTTTACATGGGGTTTAGTCAATTTTCTGTCTTATTCGCAAGAATTTGTTCCGGTACCAGTATCTTCGCCACCTTCTCCTTTACCACACATCTAGGATTTTAAAGAGAGAGAGAGAGAGAGAGAGAGAGTTGTTGTTGTTGTTGTATGGTTTAACGCCATTTTTCAGCACACGATAGGCTATACATGGCGGCCAGTATTAATGGTATAGGAAGAACCCGGGAAAACCCCGGAAAGAACCACCGACCCACGAGAAGCTACCGGCAAGCTTTCTCACATACCCACGTTAGCCGAATCCGAGACTCGAACCCACGCAGAAAGAGGTGAGAGAGAGAGAGAGAGAGAGAGAGAGAGAGAGAGAGAGAGAGAGAGAATAATTGGAGAAATTATAGCAACAGCAGAAAGAAGCAGAACAAGCTTTCCTCCTTCAACAACAACAACGAGAAGAATAAGAGGCGAGAAGGAAAGAACAGGAAGAAGAAGCAGCAGAGAAGAAATAAAGTCTAACAGAGAAGAGAGACAGTGAAAGTCAAACGGTGACGGTACTTTTAGATAGTTTTGCAGAGTTAAGGAGCCTGAATCAAAGGTATCAGACTTCTTTAATACGACCCAAGAGATAATGACCTCCCGGAGTCAAAAAGGCCAACCCTATTACTACACCTGCGATACCACCCCTAGTGATTTCTACCAAATCAATGACAGGAGCACGTCCAGAAGTAGGCCTTGGCCGTGGCAACGGCTTGGGGTAGTTAAAGCTGATTACGTCCCGTTCCTGAGTTTTTAAAAGAATAAACAAATAAACACCCAACGGTCCTTTTCAGGGCCACCACTTCTCTCGAAAAGAGACAGCATTCATTTTGCCAACATCAATTAAAACTCAAAATACCTTTTTGTTTCCCATGACGTGCGTGTGTGAGTGTGTCAGTGTAGATCCATATTCTAAAAATTCCAAACCAAAAGACACTTACGTTTACTCTCTGGTCTATTCTGGTACAAATTTTACAATTCAATCACAACACAACATTTTAAAAGTTCATAGACTTCTTCTGTGTCTTTCTTCGCTCTCTCTGTTTTTTAAAATCTTTTTCACTTCACAGGTTTTTTCTCCTCTTCTTCTCTCATTTTCACATCGTCTTCTTTTCTTTTTTTTCTTCTCTTTCTTGACGTGTCTGGGTCTTTCCGTTTGAGAGGGTACCTCTTCTTACTGCTCGGAACCCCTCTCTTTTTGTGTTGCTCCTGTTGTTTTGTAAAGCGTTCTGAAGACCAATGACCGTTCTCTTGACAATGATAACGCGTACTTTGACTTTTGTTTCTTCTGACACCTGTCTTGTTTTTTGACGGTCTGGATACTCTGTAGCCCAATGCTCTTTCTTCTTGCAGATATAGCAATTATCTAGACCTTTGTCTCGAAAAAAGGGGAGTAGTCCGTCGACTCGTCTGAAGTAAACTTTCGTATGACACCTCACAATGCTCTGGTCAGAGGTTCGATCTGTGTGGGCTCTTACATCGTTCTGGTCGGTTGAGAGTGAAATGATGGCTGGAAGGGAAGACACTGACCCTTTATATAGGGAATACACTAGTTTGACATTGATATAGGGGCCCATGTAGTTTAAAATGTAGTCATTTGACTTTTTGCAGTCTAGATGAATCGATCTCATCATTTCGTGGAGAAAGGAGAAAAATGAAAGAGACAGGAACTTGATTTATCGCCTCGCACAGTAGCTGAAGTCTTGACTCAAATTCATGCTAGTGATTTTGAAGATGACATGAGTGAGCCAGAATCCAGTCCCAGAAATAATACATCCAACCAAAGTCCACTAGTATACCCTGAAAAGTACTACCACATTGGAGAGACGAGAAAGTGCTTCTATAGAAAATTGAGAACTACGGCTTACATGTACACGGTGAAGTTTAAAGATTTCTAGTCCCTATCAGAGGGGTTCATCACTGAGGTGTGGGATTCTTTGTTGACCACGCTGAAACGACAATGTGAAGCCAAAGAAGACGATCACTTGAGACTTTCCAGTCATCACGACAGTTTGAAGTCACCCGTTCGGATGGAGTTTAGCAGCCCGGTAGAATTGACACCTTCCAAAGTTATCGACAAGATTCAACACGTGCAATAATCCAACGACATGTTTCACATCACCGATAGGAAAGTGATCTGTTCATGACTCACGTGTCTCATCCCAAAGAGACCGGACGCAAAAAGGTGTTATTGGTGGACTAACTTCGCAGTACTAAAAAGAGCCTCGTCCGAATTACCAATCTTCAAGACCAGATGTGTTTAACCCGTGCCATCGTGGTGGGACGAACTTATGCCTGCAAGAACGACACTACAGAAATGAAAAGAGACTGGGAGAACATTCGGCAATCAGACCGAGCCAAACAACGAAGAGAAGCAGAACTCCTGTTACAGCATGCAGGGTTATCCAAAGACACACCCTGCGGCATTCCTGAAATGCAAAAATTGCAAGATGTCCTGGGTTCATGCTACACTTTGAAAGTACACCCCCAAGAAGTGCGCGGACTTCTGTTGTTTCGAGGCAACACTTTTAAGGATGGAAAATACATTCTCGTTTATCATCACGATGAACATTTCGATGCCATTACCAGCATCGCGGCATTCCTGGGATACGGTGTTTATTGTGATAAATGTGACTATGGCTATAACAATCGAGAGCAACACAAGCATTGTGGATCGAAATGATCAAAATGTTTGGCCTCTCAACCCGGTCTGGATGAAAGACAAGAGTGTGTGCATTGTCAGCACACTTTTGTCAGTCCAACCTGTTACCAACAACATCTGAAGACGCAAGGTTCACAGCAGAAAAGTGCTTGTCAACTCCGGAGATTGTGCTGTACTTGTGGACAAAGCATACGTACAAATAGTGCCAAGTTACACGTTTGTCAAGGAAAGAAACGATGTTACATTTGTCGCCAAATCGTGGACTTGGAACACGATTACTACATTCAAAATTACCATTTCAAACAAGAGTAAGAAGATGACAACCAGAAGAAAGGATATTTCATATTTTTTCGATTTCGAATGCATGCTAAAGACCGGTATTCAAATTCCTAATTTCTGTGTGGTTGATCGAGTGTGCGAGAAGTGCATCCAAGAGCCTATCTTTGGTCATTATCCTCACTTCAGCAATATACATGGAGGACGTGAAAAGGTCTTTCCGGGACCGAACACTCTATCCGATTTCGCCCAATGGATCTTAGACCCGATCGACGAGATGTGGAGCCAGGAGGACATCGAACGTTACGGAGATGGCTCACAATTTCTCGGGATACGATGGTCATTTTCTTTTGAGATACCATACGAAACAAAATACCAAACTTTGAAGGGAGCCAAACTCATTTCCATGCAAGTGGGAAAAGTGCAGTTTAAAGTATCGATGAGTACTTGACCATGCCTTTGAGTCCAGTGCCTGAAACGTTTGGAATGCCAGAAATGGCAAAACGTTATTGTCTGCACTTTTTCAGTACCAAATCCAATCAAGACGCCTTTCTACCCCATTTTCCTGAGGCTCACTATTACGACCCCGACAACATGCGTACCGAACAACGAGAAGCTTTCTACGCTTGTTACCAGATTCACGCCTCGGACCCCTTTGACTTTCAGGAAGAAATGTTAAAGCATTGTCGTTCCGACGTGGACATTTTACGGAGATGCTGTGCAAAATCTCGAGAATTATTCATGGAACACGGAAGGGTCGATCATATGAAAGAAGCCTGCACATTACCAAGGAGTGTTCCTTAGTGTACCGCCAAGATTCATGCCCGAAAACACTCTGGCTGTCTTCGGCCCTCAAACGACCAACTTTGTCGAACGTCAATACTCGGTCAAAGCCCTACGCTGGCTACATTACTTGTGCGAAAAGACCATCGGAAGGTATTCGGCAGGTGGTTGAGAAAACCCCTATATAGTGTACTAGTTTAACGGCTGCTTATTTCACGGATGTCCCCTCTGCTACCCTCAACGTGACACAGAAAATCAGATTTTACAACGGACCATAGAAGACTTGTACGAGGCCACTTTTCAGCGAAGCTTGAAGTTAGAACAGTAACGATACCAAGTGGTGGAAATGTGGGAACACATCACCGTTTGAAAATCGATCCCGAGTTGAAACGCATCGTGGAAAGTTACAAGCTGGTGGACCAACTAAACCTGCGGAAATGTTTGCACGGATGACGCACAAATGCCACCTGTTTGATGTACCACGCCGACGAAGAGGAAGGAGACGAAATCAGATACTTGGACGTGTGTTCGCTGTATCCTTACGTGTGCAAATATCGTCACTTTCCCACAGGGCACCCGCCATTGATGATGGAACACAGCGACCTGGACAACATTCAACAATACAAAGGATTGATCAAGTGCAAAGTCTTGCCTCCCACGGACTTATACCATCCCGTTTTACCTCACCACTATCAAGAAAAACTGATATTTCCCTTGTGCCGTACTTGTGCCGAAACGTACAGCCAAGATTGACCTTGTCAGCACACTCAGGAAGAACGCGCCTTGACGAGAATGTGTTTCAGCGTGGAATAGTTAAAAGCTCTGGACTTGGGATACCAACTGTTAGAAGTGTACGAAATTTACCACTTTCCCAAGACAGAAAAATACAAGAAAAGTGACCAAACTCAGAAAGGCATTTTCGAAGACTACGTGAATGCCCTTTTGAAACTGAAAGAAGAAAACAGTGGCTATCCTTCGTGGTACCGCACTCCCAAAGACCAAAAGAAATTCAAATAGAAAAACTTAGAGCATGAAGGCGTCACTTTAGATTGCGTGGAGAAAAACGAATGAAGGCGATCGTTTGCCAAAGTGATGTTGAATTGCTTGTGGGGCAAATTGTTCATCAATATATGTATGTTGTATGTGTTATATATGTCTATGTCACACCAGTTACTCGCACGCCTTTGCAACATTGTTGCCAATCTCCAGTACCGTAACGTCACCCTTTTCCAATTCCTATTGACCCTTAACAGTCCCAATCCATTGTATATACATTCCTATGTTAAATTCCAAACGTTCTAGTGTGTTTGAAAAAGTGGTGACAGTAAATGTTCCCACGACCTTTTTGACCAGAATTTCCATAGACCCTACCGTATCCCCTATTACTGTTTATATCAAACTGTGATTCGCCCATGGCGCAATAATACGCATATATAAACATTCTTGTAACTGTGTGCTGATAATTATATATCAGTGATGAATTTCCACTTATTAATTATTAGTGACGTATGAAAATAACGATGATAAGTATTAATAATCCCCGTTTTCTAAATGAATTTAATATCGTACACAATTTCATTGTAATCATTTTCATTGTAATCATTTCCATGTAAAGACGAGAGTAAAGGATGTTAGCTTGAGTCTTAAAGTCAAACCGACCAAAGAGAGAGAGAGAGAGAGAAAGAGAGAGTTTTATCGTCGGTAGTAATGTTATTAAAGCAAAACAATGACTTAGACCTATTGTAAATGTATTAAAATATGTTATAATATCTTGATGGTTCGTCCTTTCGCTTAGTTTCTATTCAACACTATATTCCCTGTGTAGGAACGTGAAAGGCTGAGAGTTCATGTGAATGGCGTAGTCAACCGTGTGTTTTGCTCTACCTTCTTCATTAAAACCATCTTTTATGTTTAAATCATTATTGTGTCTTATTTTGATTTAATCAATGTAAATAAAAATAGAAACTAAATTAAAGACACAATCAACTTATAAATATGCAAAGGTGAATGTAAATAGCAACAAAAGGCATATAACTACATTTTGTAGCAGACACATTCGGAAAGGATGTGAGTTCATTCGCACAGTTGCATGTTGTCAATCTTAAACTCTGTCCAAAGGACAAATATATGTATTAATTTGTGATATATATAAAATATATGTACAGTATGTATGCTGTATAATACTATACAACGAGATGTAAACATTTTTCATTAAAATGAAGCTTGGCAAGCCTCGTTTCCTTTTAATGGAAAATGTATATATCTCGTTGTATATCATTGATACCGCGTACATTCTATACATATATATTCTATATTTATTGAAGACAACAAGCTTTGTAAAATTTAATAAATAATTTATTTCCCTAGAATATAAAAAAGACTTTACGTTATTGCGAAATCAATCGAAAAAAAATAATAAAAGAATTAAAGACACAAGTCCTAGTATTAAAAAGTCCTGAAAAACTCATTCCAATTCCCGAAGAGATTTGAAATTGAATGTGATTACGTGTCTTTTGTAATCTACGAAGTACTGATGTGTCAACAGCCTCTTGTTGGATCACATAAATATTATTCCAGATTTGAATTCAGTATAAGATCCAATGAATGTCTTTATCAAAGAATTTTGTCAGAGCACTTTGGTATTTCACTTAAATTCAATAATTTGAAGTAAATAAAATTCAGCCCAAGCTGGATGCAACATAATACAATTTAGACTGCCTGATGTTAAAGCAAAACACGTAAAATTCTTGCAGTCAAAAGGCTTGTGTGTGTTTATGTGTGTGATTAGGATTTTTAACGTAGCTGTAACAATTTTTCAGTCATATCGCTACGATGTCTACAGTGTGGCAGTTTATAGTGATTTCCAGGAACGGGGCATCATGCCGCAGACATGTAGCATGATGTCCCACCCGGTCTCATTATCCTGACACCAGACCGACCAGTCCTAACACTAACCTCTTAATGCTGAGCGCCAAGCGAGGCAGCTGTTAGTACCATTTTTGTAAGTCTTTGGTGTGACTCGGCCGGGAATCAAACCCACGACCTCCCGCTTCCAAGACGGACGCTTAAGCCACTAGGCTACCGCAGCGGTCAGTCAAAAGGTAATATGATTCTGTGCTTGACCCCAGGTCACAATTAGCATTTTGTAAAAACAACCATTACCCAATGGAAAATAACTTTCTAGCATGCTTTAATGAGTCTTTTTTACTTACAACATAATAGCCTATAACATTCACTTTGCAATCTCCAAAATCCTGAACCAGATCAACATGTTTACCTGAATAATAATTCGGTTAATTAGCTCATACACATACAGAATAATGAAACTATTGGTAGTTGTTTACATTAATGAAATTAAACAAAAGGTCAATCAAGTCAAACAAAACTGAACTCTGTTTTGGACAAGGTCAAGTGAAGCAAACAATGTTACATTGCAATAACATATAATGGAATGAAACAGATTTAAAACTAACATAAAACAATTAAATTAAATATACACATCAATATATATATATATATATATATATATATATATATATATATATATATATATATATATATATATATATATATATATATATATATATATATATATATATATATATATCTCACTAGTTAGCAACCAGATATATAGTAGGTCGAATATCACCCAATCAGATTCAAGATTACAACATTAATACATGGGAGTTGTTACCAAAATCATGCTCAACAAAACGTGGTGTCACAGACCTATTTAACAAGTTTGATCAAGATCCTATCAATTATTTTGTCAAGATCACGTCTTGAATTTGCCTAGTTGATAATAAAACTCATTCATATATTTTCTACATAAACAAAACAAAATAAGTCGTACATTTTAATCTCAGTGAATTAGATGATAGTATTTTAATCTATTTTAGTAATGTTCACCTTCAACTTTCCTTATAATCTGTAAACAATTATGTACCATTACAATAGTTGGTTGCTCGGACAAGTCTGAAAAGACATTATGTTGTTGCCTATCGTTGCCACCTTTTTTACCACAGGGCCCGAAAGTGCCAGTATGGTCTGGTTTTCTGCTTGGCGTTAACATTGCTCTGAGTAGGATATCTTTGAGGTTTATCGTTATTCGGAGGACACCTACTGGTTTGTTTGGATAGTTAACTTTCACGTGTCACACGATTGCACGATGAGTCGTTGTTTCTGGATGATCTGACCTGATTTGAAGTTGTTTGGACGGTAGCATGGGATACATGGTATCCGATAAACCTTTTATTTTGGTCTATACTTTTACAAAGTCATTAAGGCTTTACTTCTCTATCAGGCTTTAGTGTAAGCCTCGGTTTTTGAAGTTTTAGAACTATTTATAATGCTTTATTTGGACTATTTTATCATCAGAGGAAATATATTCAAAATGTAATGTTTTTGATGACGACTGGATGGGACAGGATACCGGTATTTATCAGTTAGCTTTCAGTATATGTCTGTTTGAGGTTTGTTTTCTACATCTATGTGTTTTGACTTGAACAAAAATTAAAGTTGTTTGCCATTTGATCTCTATATCATTGATGCAGCGTACGTACATGGTATGGTGTGACACTATGATGTTTAAATTTGAATCTCAAGTCTTCAAATAAAAAAATATTTAAAGATAGGAGGTCATCTTTGTACTTATGGTGGTTTAATTTCTTTAGAGGTAGTTTTTATCATTCGACAAAAAGATGTTCAGTTCTGATAGCTTCAGTGGCTAGTACAGGAAATGAGTGAGCGAATCGCGCACAGTTCTGGATTCGCAAGCTTCGTTACACGTCTGTATCCCATCACTGTGCAGTATATTGGGCAACAAGGATGTAACGTCTAAAGAAACAATCGTAGAATCAGCAAGTAATGGTTCAGCTTTGTATGAGAGTATCTGAATTACCCCGAAGATAGAATGGGTATTTGTTAACAGTTTGTCTCATGAAATGATCCAGAGATTCTGCTATGCTTTATGTCTGATGACCATTACTGTAAAATATAGGTCTACATAGGTTTTCTTTGTTTGTGGACCTTAGTTGGAAATTAAGGTCTTCTCTCTAATGGGTTTTCTGCGGTTCAGCTGTCTTTGGTTTGCTGTTTTATGAATCCGATTTGGGCCACATAAAGAATATTTGTAATAGTTGTTTTCACAATCCAATAATGATGTTGGTATAGTTCTTAGTAGAACTTAGTTCATTGTCTATTCACTTCATTTATACTGACGTAACATTCATAAGACTACAGCTTAACCGATATTGGCATTCTTGAGCATGATGTCTGTTTTGTTCTGCAATAATTGTGCTGCCCCTACTCTTAATTGATCAAATTTAAATATTTACTAATATGGTCGAATTATTTTGAAGTGTCGTAATCAACCAAAATGAGGAATATTTCTGTTCTAGAGGGGTCTAACTACTTGTATTTCGAGCCATGGTTATCTTGGTGCAAATTTCTTTGCACGACTTTGTGTCTAGTTGTAGAGCAGATTGAGCATTGTGTCGTAACCTGTGCCTACAGCTTGTAGTGTGATTTTTGGAGCCTATTTCTGTCCCATGTCTTTGTGAGTGGCTAGATCAACAAACCTTTCAATAACTATTTTATCTGTGCTGCCAGCATGAGTTGCGCTTTTGAGAGATTAATATCTGTGTCGATATCAGGTGAAGGAAATTTGTAATGGGTTGTTTACGATTTGTTCTTTTACAGCGATTTACTTCTGTTTTGATAAGGTTTCTTCTATTGAAGATTCTGCAGGACAGTGAGTTGGTCGCCGGTTGTCTTTTTGGTCTTTCCCTATCTTTGTTTAGCTTTGCAGAGTTCTGTTTGACATTATTTAAAGTACAATTTTTAAAGTATTTGGGGTTTACCAGCCCAGCAACCAGTTATGATATTTAGTGCCGAGGCAAGTGAGTGCGGTAACGTGTCTTGCCCAATAACACACCACGGTAGCTTATCCAATCTAGTCCAATGATCGAACTAATACCCTTTTGGCGGATAGTCAGGCACACTAACCATTGAGCCACAACGACTCAAATCATATGTGAAAACTACTATAATTCCTCTTTAAACATCATATTGCCGGTGTCAATTATCTTAATGTAGGGCTTTAAGTTTCATGGTTGTATCACAGGCTTGTGTACTCCCTTGTTTTTTTTAAACAATCTGTTTGAGGTCTTGACAATAATTTTGTTCTAAATGATACAGGAGAGAGCGGTGGTGCTTCACACGAAAAATACGCTGGTTTCGTTGTATTAAGTGTTAAATATTTTTCAAATGATTGAAAAAGATGTAGCCATAATACAGCAGTCAGAGGAATATACAGATGAAAGAAACAGTAACATGTACACGAGACATAAAATAATGTCAAAAAGGGTATTAGATTACACCAAAGGTATGAGGCATTCGAGTTTGATTATACAAACAATTCATATAGCCAAGAACGGTTGTTACATGTACGCTGGCTGGTTCCAGCAAGAGACAACGCTTATCAGGGACTGATTATGGTATTTTATTATAAAGTCGCTATTATATCATTGGAGTTCTGTTATAAATAAAGTCGCTATTATATCATTTAAGTTTTATTATATATAAAGTCGCTATTATATCATTTAAGTTCTGTTATATATAAAGTGGTTATTATATCATTTAAGTTCTGTTATATATAAAGTGGTTATTATATCATTTAAGTTCTGTTATATATAAAGTGGTTATTATATCATTTAAGTTCTGTTATATATAAAGTGGTTATTATATCATTTAAGTTCTGTTATATATAAAGTCGCTATTATATCATTCAAGTTCTGTTATATATAAAGTCGCTATTATATCATTCAAGTTCTGTTATATATAAAGTCGCTATTATATCATTTAAGTTCTGTTATATATAAAGTCGCTATTATATCATTTAAGTTCTGTTATATATAAAGTCGTTATCATATCATTTAAGTCCTGTTATATATAAAGTGGTTATTATATCATTTAAGTCATCGTCTTCAATGTCCCATAATATGTAGATTATTTTATGTTTTCACGACGAAATTGGAACATGGGTGATGTTGGAGATCATACGGTCATTTCAAATTTAAGTTTTCTTTTGTTTACGTACGGATTACTATGCTTTCAATAAAAACTTACAAACATATATTTCAACGCAAAATTGTATCAGCTACTTGCGATAATATTTTGACGGACTCTTTGGCATAGAGTTTAGTTCATTTGCTGATATGTAATTTTCTTTTTAATAAAAGACCTTCCTGTACTTTAGAACTACTGTTTCATAAATATTGTAATTTTATCGTTTTTTTTATCTTCTTCCAAAAACTTTAAAGATGTTTTCACGTTATATAATCAATTGGGTTTATGCCATTTTATTCTTTCAAGCGTTCGTTTATCAGAGACGGACATGGATAGGATATAATCATTACTGTGGCACACCTTCTGTCTCAGGTCACACGATTTTACCTACATTAGATAAGAACCATGACGTTATCAAGTAGACTGCTATTTCCGGGTAATTTTCAGAAAGTCAGTAGGTAACACATTCCTGTGGTGAGACATAGATCTCATGCGGTGATTCAGGTTAAACTTACTAATTTGTACTTTTCTGGGAATTGTGTTCATGTTTTACTTTTCAATGACAAAGTTTGTATTATTCGAAAATAGCATTATAGTATTGAATAATATTTTTAGGACAAATTAAATGGTTTTAAAATGTCTTCTACAAATAGTCGCATGTTTATGGTGTCCGGTGAGCGAGCATACGTCCGTTCGTGTGCGTTTGTGTGCAAACCTATTCAAGAGCGCTGTGTATGTACCACTGAACCATAGAAAGAAACCATTTTCAAACAACGATATAAGTTCGAGTTTACAGATTTAAATGAAAGTTAGTACACACACACACACACACACACACACACACACACACATATATATATATATATATATATATATATATATATATATATATATATATATATATATATATATATATATATATATATATATATATATATATATATATATATATATATATATATAACTCTATGCCAAAGAGCCCGTCTGTCAAAATAGTATCGTGTGTGTGTGTGTGTGCGTGTGTGTGTGTGTGTGTGTGTGTGTGTGTGTGTGTTTTAATGTTTTAATGTAATTGTTTGTTTGTTAGTTTTACTTTTTGTTCCATTACATGCTATTGTAATGTAACTTTGTGTACTGGGTTTGATATTGTCCAGAAATTCAGTTCAGTTCTGTTGGACCTGACTCTTTTACTTCATTGATAAACATCTAATAATAGAAACACTTTATCTAGTTTCTGACTTTGATTCAGAACCAGTGATAGTTTTGGTAAACAACTTTTAACTTCTTTTAATTCTTTTCCAAAGTTAGTATTATTAAGTTGTCAACGCCATACCTGGACGACGTGTTAACTATTATGTAATACAATTCTTTTGCGTTGTAAAGATGCATCCGGGCACTTGAAAAGTCACGTTGTTTTATACTGTGTCCAGTTTGGGCTAATTATATTATTTTGAATTCTGTTGATTCTAAGCCAGGAAATGCATATGTGCTCTACAAAATTTTCGGATAAAACATTTAGTGGAAGTTTTAGTGAGTTCAAAACTGGAATAATATTTTCTGTGATTCAACAAGAAACTGTTGACACAACAGCACTTCGCAGGCTATGACAAACGTCATCGTCCTCCATTTTGGATTTCATCGGGATTCGAACTCAACTTCATCCAGGAATTTTTGTTACTAGGAATTCTATTTTTTTTTTAATTCTTTGATTGTTTTTAGATTTGATTCGTAAAACCGTAAGTTCTTTTTTTCTTCTCATTTTTCACTTCTTGATATTGTAGGGAAATAAATTATTTGTTAAATCTGACAAAGCTTGTTGTCTTCACTCTTTTCTGTTACAATTGTAAGAGCCTGGACTCGTCACAATATATATATATATATATATATATATATATATATATATATATATATATATATATATATATATATATATATATATATATATATATATATATATATGCACTACATGAAGCGAATTTTTATTTTGGGTTAAGAAGCCGTAACGTCATTGTCCTTATTGCGAGGAAAACGCACACCTTACCTTTTCAGAATAATTTAATTGCTAGCTTAACAACTGGATTTTGTTGGTGTTAGTAGCTTGAAATTCACCCTTACAGGTACTAAAATAGACTTTATCCTTTATATTTAATCTCAGCACATTTACTTTTGTTATTTTATCCTTTATATTTAATCTCAACACATTTACTTCTGCTATTTTATCCTTTATGTTTCATTTCAACACATTTACACCTGTTTGGAGGTGTACTTTAGTCCAACAAAGAAGTCGATGTAGTTTAGTGTTTGTACTTTAAGCATCTTGATGATTAGACTAATGGTTTCGTTTGTTTTTGCGGGGTTTAAAGCCAATTTGCAGCACTTCATTGGCTATGCATGGCGGCAGGTATATTTGGTGGAGGAAGAACCTCGGTATACCCCATTAAGAACCACCTAGCTAAGGGAAACTACTAGTAAGCCGTCTCACATACCCGTGTGTGTTGAATTGAGACTCATGTTTACGCACAGAAAGAGAGAGATTAATTATTGACCGATTGACTCATCTTTTAAAACTGCAAGTTTTGCTCCTTGAGCTTTATTAGGCAGCTAATCTAATTAATTCATTTGTGGTCAGATACTTTGACAAAACCTTGCTCATGCAAGATAGGTATCATTTGTGTATTGATATACCTTCTTGTTAGTTATTTCAATGCATTTATTTACCAGTCAATTTGGACTGAAGGTTCGCAAGCCACCGATATATGCATGCTCTAAATTTGAGTCATTTAACATCGATCCACATATCAGCTATTTTGATAATATTTAAACCATATATTTTCCTCAACTTATCCTGCTATTCCACTTACTTCTTTTAATGCTACTTTCTCGGTACAAATTAAAATACTGATGCTTTCCGTTACACTTGATAACTACAGTTTCAAAATGCTGCTAATAGACTCCTTCCACAAAATAGGGGTTTCAATTCCTTGCACCACATGTTTATGACCCTTTTTTTACTAAGTGAGGGTTTTCAGTTACCATTCCTGGATGCCGCTAAACGAGAATCCCTAGTAAAAAGTATACATATAGAAACAATATTATAAGCTTTTCTGTAACAGCGGGATGGAATAGTTTTAATTCTTTAGTCTCGTTAGTGTTTTAGAAAGAAAAACGGTCTGTTATTGCTTTGAAAGTGGTAACTAACCCAACAGACATGGCCAAAAAGCACTGATAGACAAGTAGACAAAAAAGGTCAAAAATGCACATATTGTCTAAACGTGACAGAAGATCATCGCTGATATTGTCATTTCAATCGTATTTCGCATACCACATTATAAGCTCCTTTTAAAAATGTAATCCAAAATCACAAACCATACACATTTTTATAATCTAGGTTACAGTGGTTCTACCCTGCCATTAAACAGGTTACATTTTAATAACAGGCTTTCAAATAATTACTGTATTTTATGAGAAAAGTAATTTGCTATCTTTTCAAGGAAACTTTCCATTTTGAAAATTTCATGTATATCGGGAGGTACTCTTTTTTGTTGAGTTTAATTATAGTGGCGTGCGCACAATTGTGCATATGTCACTTATGTTTACATGTACTCTTGTTTATATTATTTTCTTTAATGGATCTAGCTTGAGATTATCAAATATCTTTATAGGAAAAATGGATTATATACATAAACTACATGTACTTTATAAAAGTGAGGATTATAAATGAACAAAATTGTATTTCTTGTTAAATCAAGATGGAAACCTGCCATAAATCAAAGTTGAAAGAAATATTTCAGAAATGAATAAATCGAAGCTTCAATACTAACATTTTAAATAGATTAATCAATTAATCTAATGAACAAATGAAACTAAATGCTTTATTTGGATTCCCTAATTAAACTAAGATCGAATATCGAAGACGTCAGATCCAACTTGATAAATATATTGTAACACTGAAAATGGATGAAAAAGTAAAGAATGAAATGTGACTATGTAGGCTTTCGTAATTTAGTACTTAATCCCCAATAGTCCCCAATTAGTACTTAATCCCCAATAGTCCCCAATTAGTACTTAATCCCCAATAATAAAAACTATATAAGTTTTTAGTTAGCACACCACTCCCTGCATATCAGAAGAATACTTCTACTGTAGTTTAATTTTCCTTTTTGCGATCTAGCTGAATCATCGTAAAATATCTAGGTAGTCTAGATAAATATATCCTATACTTAACGAAGGACGAATTAATAGACAATATCTATTTGATAAAAAATAGGGGATATAACTGTAGAAATTTTTCATTTTTTTCTCAAATAAAGTGTATTCATTATTCCTAGATGACTAAAGCTGTTACTCACATGAAAAATATGTAAATATTATAAAGTGTACCCATTTAAATGTTATTGTACATGTTGTATGTATTAGCATGTCAACATTTCCCCTTGTTTTATTTATACTTAAAAGCTGATGTCATAGATCTAGGTTGAAAAGTAAATTATTCTCAGTCGTTTTAAATCGATTAAAGAAAGCATGTATGCTTTAATAGAAATCAAAGTGGTCGTTTGAGGCGGCCATGGCGAGGGGGCAACGAGGGAGGGAATTTTGAGGGGTTTTTTTGTGGGGGGGATACTATTAGAAATAAAGACACTTTAAAAGAGATCAAAAATCAATTTCAGAAATAAAGTTAGACTTAAATTATCAAAATATTAGACTGTCGATGCATCAAAGAAACCTTTATCATAATATAAGTAATGCATGCATAGATTTTTCTCAAGAGATATAGTCATCGATTATCAGCGAATTTATTTTTGACCTCTCGGCCTCTGAAGGAAATCACTTAAGCAAAGTACGACTTATCGGAAGCACATATAACTGTATTTAAAGAAACCGTGATCTAACATCTTACGTATAAACCATACTAGACCGAGAGGGTACTAAAACATCATACAAACCGTGTTCTAACACCTTACATATAAACCATACTAGACCGAGAGGGTACTCAAAACATCATACAAACCGTGTTCTAACACCTTACATATAAACCATACTAGACCGAGAGGGTACTCAAAACATCACACAAACCGTGTTCTAACACCTTACGTATAAACCATACTAGACCGAGAGGGTACTCAAAACATCATACAAACCGTGTTCTAACACCTTACGTATAAACCATACTAGACCGAACCATCATGTCTAAACTGTTGATGACGTCACATCAAGCCATCAACTATGACTATTTTTCTCCAAAAACGTATCGAATCTGGAGTATAATAATAAAACATAATTGATTATTCGTTGATACATCCAATCCTTCAACAGAGTTATAGAACTTTAGTAAATTTTGTCTGATCCGCACATTTTGATCACTTGCAATATTGTTTAACCCGAACCGAGAACAGAATATTCTTTGGGGCAATAGTCATTTATTTAATGGTTAGTACAAACTTAATGACCTATGAAACTGTATATCCTGTCAACATGCCCATACTCTTTGTTGGAAGAAGGGTTAAACACAATCGTCAAATGTGTCCTTTTTTTATAAGTGCCATGATATCGTCGTGAGAGTTTACACAGGTCCTCAAATTATTGCCTACCATATACACTATAGATTAATTATTTTTTAGAAGGTAGCTTTGATTTCAAGCTTAAATCTATTGACGCACATAAGTAAATTAACAAAACGATATGCTACCAACAGGTTCACGTAGTGTTTGAGAACCCCCAGATTATTGTCAACGTACTTAACCATTGTACAAATTCTTTCTTTCCTTTCTTAAGTCAATCGTACCAAGTTATCATTCCATTTAGTTGCAAATGGCGAAAGCGTACAGGACTTTTAAGGTATTACCGTAAATACTCGCTTAAAACACTGGTCCAAATGCAAACTTCACAGACTCAGGTTTGTGCAGTTTGCTAGTAGTAATCGGTAGAAGAAACAACATAGAACCTGATCTACAGGCGTATTAGGCAAGGCGGATCAGAATCTATTTTGTTTGCACTTTGTCTCGATTTGCGAATAGGCAAGTAGATACGGTGTGGCTTGTCGGGGTTGTTATGTCGTCACTGTGGTAGGTGTGAGGTGGGGTACTTCCAATATTTATTTAAATTATTATAAAAGTCCCACCCAGGATCGATTTTGGTTAGAAGTTATTTAGTGAAAGATAGATGTAAAGCTCCGAGCCCCCAGTCAGCAATGCCGACGGTTAACTGATTGAATATAAAAAAAGTGAAATTCAACTAATAACAATCTAATGACAATTCAATAGTCAAATGATTACAATTTCCCAAGTACTCTCCTTCATCTCGACCCAGTGATAACCTATTGCATCATTTGAGTTATAGTGTGAGATAGCTGTCCACCTGTCCTTGTATTCCACACATCTGTGTGCTTTTCTCTCCTATTCCTCAAATTCCTCCTCCTTTTCCTCCCGACTTTTCTCCAAATTCCTTCTCTCCACCGACTCCTCGATACTCCTCCTCCTTACCCACTTTTTCCTCATTGTCTCCTTTTCCTCCTCCTCCTCGACTCTATTCACCGATTAGACTGCTCTGCTAGTTTCGCTTCCGTCTCCCCTCTTAGAGAATCTGGACTCAATCGAACCCGAAGTTATGTGCCCTAAAAGCTTCCTATACGAAGTTTTGTCTTTCCTTAGAATCTCCTCTCTAAATTTTCCCACCAAAGTACGAGTGGCTTTCTCGGAGTAATCATATTTGCTCAGCAATCTTCCCAGGATAAATAAATTTTCGTTTGCTAGTTAGACGTTATAATTCGGATAGAAAAAGTTACCACACCTTCCGTCTCAATTCCGATTGGATGTCTTTTTGATTCGATCCAATCAAACGTAGCAGACAATGTCCTTCTCACTGTCTGTTCGCGTGGGGACGGATTTAGAACACGCACCGGTCCTCGTGGGTTCCTCTGATCTTTGTAACACACAGGTGGGAAGTCGTTAGATATAAAGCCTGTGTCGATTCAAGATGCCGGGTCGTCTCTCTGGTCACGGCAACCTTGCGTAAGAGATTAACGCTAGCCTGCGGCAATGTTTAGACAGCAACCACAGCTTGTACTAATACCTCAGCGGGTGCCCTTAAGAGGTTACCTTGAGGTACCCCAATGAGACTAATAAACTCTTAAACACTTACTTGATTGTTACATCCGGTATATCAATACCTGGTTTTAGTTATTAACGCTCCGGTTCCTTTTCTGTGATCGGAGACAGCGGTGATTTTCCGATTCAACCAACATGATTTTGAATTCAGCCATGTTCATCGTTTTATCTTCGATGGCCACCGATCATAATTTACTGATTATATTGAGATTATTTAGCAACACCGCTTGAGACACCTGTTACTATCGATAAATCCGACTGGCGTACCAATAATGGTTACTGTGGTCACAATTCCAGCAACACAAAAGCCAAATATGGTCGAGGCGGTGATTCCTCAAATTGTATCTACAAACACGTGCACGCATTTGTATTTCGCGAGTAAAACAGTTTTCTAGCAGATGTTGTTCCGCTTGAGGTATTTTATCGCATCGGTAACTTGAAGGTGGATCACATATCTTCTGTTAATATTGTTATAGTGGAGACTAAGCGCTTGAAAGACTGTCCTTGTACATCTGCCTAGTCACACGCACTTCCAACCAATCATTTTTAATATTGCTGCTAGGACTGCCATGCAATAACGGAACTCTCTTTCAAGGGATAATTATGTCACCGACAATTGTGCGATCCAGAGGTTGGGTGAGATGATTCAACGTTAACTAAAAAACCACATCGATTACGGCTTTTCATTTCGCCTCAAACACTTGTTTTCTTCAAAGAACGTTACATGGACAAATGCATCCTTATTGAGGTCGAGAACTTTCTATTCTTTGTTGAGTCAATGATTATTTAATATAATCAAGGTGGAATGTAACCAGAATGGATTAGGCTATCATTTTCACTTCATCATTATAGAAACATGAAATTTCCTGATTTCACAACTGATGGCACCGTTGTATCTTTTATTGACGTTTCTCTTGCTAATGCTGTGTCTCCAAGATGACTTCGAGTTGGAACTAGCACATCAGGCAGGTGGTTCCATCGATAGATTTCTATCTTCCCCTCGCTTAAATTATATTTTTTGCGTATGAGTACATGGTAACAAAACTCTGAATCAGATATTCGTCGACAATTGGAACACACTTACTACCGATGTTAGCATTCACTGTTATCTGCTTGGTAAATTCCGTATCAGAGTCATCGCACTTATAATCCAGTACGTATATTCAATAGTACGTATATTCATTAGTACTTATATTCGATAGTATGTATATTCAATAGTATGTATATTCAATAGCAAATTTTAAACACAAGCGACAAAGACGGTTAAGTACCCTTTCGGACTGACAATGTGTCATTTAAACTGAAATTCATCTCCGACAACTACTGATGTTGATAATGCATATGTATAAAAGTTCTACAATAACATTTTTGGGTCTTGATACGCAATATTTTTGTCAATTAAAACAAGGTGCAGCTCTTCATTTAGCAGCATTGACTTCTACCTTCCCCCGCAATCTTTACTTCCGTTTATTTTAAAACCAGTATGATCATGACTCACATACCTTTAAGATATGACGCTTAGGTCTATCAAAAGCATTTTAAATGACAAGTAAACCATTTGCTAAGGTTAACTCGTCAGTTTTTCCGATGTTTTGTTGGTCAATATTCTTTGAATTTCCTTCATAAAGTTATAACGCGTATTGTTGAAGGTATTCTATATAGCGCTGGGCGGCATTTGCATCTAATTATGCTTTATCTCCGTATAGGGCAGTATTAGTATAATGTTTGATAAACGCGACCTGCACACAAGAGTATATGATACACGCAATACTTCAACAACAAGATGTGCTGGTCCAGATGTTCCATCAAAGAGTAATAAGTCGGTTACAACGAAGCAAAATCTTTCTTGGAAATGTGCAGACTATGTCAACAATTCGGTCTCTGCAGATGAAAGATAACAGCTTGTCATATGCACGTCTGAAATGATTCCTTGCAAAGTTCAAAACTGCTCTTGGGACGATTCAAGATAACCATTAAATCATAACGGGACTTCAGGTACTCTTAATTAGTCAAATATAATTTCACCTCCCGTCAACAATGCGACCGAACTAATGTTCGAAACGGTATTAATACATGTCTTGATGTGTATTGGGGTACCTTTTGGTGGTAATTAGTTGCAATAATGTGTTTTGGGGTACCTTTTGGGGAAATTGTTTGCCATGATGTGTTTAGGGGTGATTGTTTGCCACGATCACTCCAGAACATTGCCTTCATACGCGTACGACTATGTGGTTAGTACATGCCAAATAGCATCATGTGGGTCACGCATTCGGTATAATGTGACAGCGTGTCTGGCACCAAATATAGCCCCTCAACATCTATGCAAAACCCAAATATATGACTGAGAAGAATTGCACCCGAAAACCACAACGAGTCTCCGTGAAGTTGACCTTGATGCTCTGCAAATCCAAGATTGTAATTTGCATTTTGTACCAATTACAGCGGACATTTCTGCATCTTTATATTATTTTTTTCCATCGATGAAATAATGTGCCCTTCTGAACAACGCCATGATACCGCTTTTGACAAATCCAAATGGGGTAATGTCGGAGTAAGTATAATTTTTTATCACTTTTTCATTGTTTCCAGAGAAGGCAATACACGGACGAAAATACTGAGATGTATCCGGACCTTTGTGCTCTGATATATCATCACATGCACGTCCATGTCAAACGCGGTATCGGATACTTCTGCCACCTCATAAATTATTAGTTTCGTCGAATAATTATTTGTGAGACGACTTTGCTGTCAAGGCTCAGTCCACAACTGTAATCCGATTCCCATTTCAGCATTTGCAATCATGGAATCAGACGTTGTTGAGTAGCTTCGCTGACGATTTTACTGACCAGGCCAGTTTTGTTGGAAATGTCACTTCTTGTGAAAGCGTAACTACCTTTGATTGTACCCGAGTCACTAATTATCGTAGTAAATCTCGAATCGATTGAACCGCTTGCAATCCAAAGGATACGCAGCAATATATATATATATATATATATATATATATATATATATATATATATATATATATATATATATATAATTGATTTGTCAGATCCGTTCGTGATTTTTTTCTTTCACATCGACCCCCAGTTAAATGTGAATTGCTGTATAACTCAGCCATGTATTTAAATTGTCTGCGTGAAGGAGCTATAAACAGAGTCGTTTCTGCAAGTTACCAACATGACCTCGCTTATAAAGCAGCAAGTCATATCCGTGCACGTCGACGCATTGATGTGGGTCGCATCTATGACTTGAACGCTATTTAGGGGCCAGGTGTTCGAAAAAGAATCGCCAGATGGTTGAACAAAGGTGGTGTAAGAGCAAAACGTTTCATTGGAGGAGGACAAACCCACTCATTAGATGTAAAACTGTAATATTTAATGATGGTTATGAATAGCGATTATTTTAATGTTAAAACAGCAGTTTAAAAGTTAGAGGGTGCGTCAAACGTTCACCATGGGGATGCTCTAGTATAGTTGGCTAAAGTAACATTATGGCAGACATACGCATCCGCGTCAAGAATGAATTTTCGTGGATGGTTTGATGTTAATCTGGCTGACATTTTGTTTTCCTCCATGATCGCGTACGTGGTAGTGGACGCGGCCATGCACGTACATGCAAGAACGCGTTACTCTTTGTACATTCATTTTGCAAACAGATACAAGAAAGCCGAGCCTTTGAGTCCAAAAATACATGAAGTGTCCCAAGCACACTTAAATGTAGCTATACACGCTAGCCTCTAACACGCGAACACGGCTTCTACAGATGGAACTGGGCAAATAATTTCTTGGAACCGTTGTTTTTCTGTTAGCAAACATAAAGTCCTGGTTTGTCTTGGACTAGTTTTTATACATTGATCCTAGGTTATCGTAGAACTATTCAACTGTACACGTGCGGAACGACTATTCGGACATCAGTACGCGTAGGAACTTCTGATGAATCGTAAAGAACAATCTCGCGAGTGGATAGCATGGCATTGATCGGTGATATCAGCGTTGAATAATGAAGATACAATGAGGTTAAAACCCACTGAGACGATTCAACAAGAGATTTACAACGACCCACGTGAAACCCCTCGTGGAAACAATTTAGTTCGGTTTCGGTATGCACCGGGAGAGTCAGAAGGCGGCGGACAGCGTTGTGTTTGCTGGCCTGGTATGGTACACTGATGAATTTGCCATCTTGGACCGGATTGACATTTAGGGACAATCATCGCGCTATCTTTTAACACCCGTTGACAAACGAGATACAAAGCATTTGTTCGGAAAGAAATGCAAGCCTTTCAGGGGATACGGGACTCCCACCAATGTCTAGTCTGAAAATGCATTGTATCCGTACACATAAGTAGTGGCACCATAAGCGAAAATCCATCGCTTAGTAGTCAACGTAGAAAAAACCACCTTGGTGCAGTGATACACTTACATTTATTTCTTTGATAGGATAAGATTGGCAGCGTGTATAACTCACTGCGCTCGCGCAAACGTTCCACATACTAGTTATGCTTGAGATCATTTGCAAATATGGCTTAAGGAATTCCTTTAGAATTTTTAATGGTTTTGCTGGCATGAAGTTATACCACGATCAAATAAATTTTGGGATGCAGTCCCACGTATTCCTCAATGGGCTTACCCGCACGTTCATCCTTGAATCGTCCCAATTCTTTTTTATGTTTACTATTAAACACTGAATAATCTTTTGGACACACTCTGGTGTCGAATTTGCTAAATCGTTTACGATAGCCATACAATTATTGTTACTGCAAACATTATAGTCGTGCAGCATGCGTAAATGATGCACTCGCTTGTGATGTGAGGGTAAAGATTGGTAATTTCACGGGGATATAGAATGCTTTGACCAAGGTCAGTAACCAAAGTCTAAAAGCCCCATTGTCATACTACTCATGTTAACCTTTCATGTTTTTCCGATTCTTCACAACACTTGGAATACGTGGCATGGTAGCGAGAGCCGCTCAGATCTAACAGGAAGGACGGGAACATTCGGAAGTCGTGCTAAATACATTGATTACAAACATCTAATCGAATTGATATACGTTGATTCAAAGTATGATTAGAAGTAAGTTCGAGTCCTGATGAACTGAATGGTTTCACCAATAATCTTGTTGAATGAGAATGCGTATAAAATGGTCCTTTCATTGTTTCCTTGTGGTTGCATTTACTATAATTTCTATGAAAATTTTGTTAAGTTAAAATACACCAGAATGAAATAACCTATTCGAAAATCTCACTGTGAAGTTGCAAATTTTATGTCGATCTAACAAGAATACATTAGCTGAGACCAGACAACCATTAATTAGATTTATTGAGACAGGCGCGTATCATATCGCCATACTACCGTGTACCTTAATGTCCTTTAGAGGGATAATTTCGTTCCTAATTAAACATTTGTTTATACAGCAGCCAGGCGGACAATTTAGGACAAGGAAAACTTCATTTTCATGGTAAAGTTGTCACAATTGAGAGAACGCAGAAACTCTCTTACTCAAACTACCAGGGTCAAGTTGACCCTGACTTTGGCGCCTCTGGAAAAAGGCGGCAGAGATATTTGATTCTGATTGGTACGTTAAATGAGAGGGCGTGTTCCAACACAAAATTTCATAGGTTTTAATATCGCCCGCATCGAATTTTAATCAGTCTAAGCTTTTCCTACGAGAGGAGACCCAAAAAGTACGACTCCGGAAATTTGCAAGAAATTTACGTAAAACAACTGTTGTCCAAAAAGGGGACGATTGTCGAAAGGAACCGACGAACTAATTTACCGATTGGAGGGAGGAACGTTGAAAGCAAAGGTAGTGTGACAATTCCATGTAATTTGTTGATGCCATATATAATGCTTTGCTGAAGTTACTTAATTGTATCTGCATGAATCTTTTTTCTACATTCGTGTAATAATTTGCTATTTGAAGTATAAATGTGTTGAATTTATACATAGGAAGTTGTACATTAATCTTCTTTAGATAAGTTTGACGAATTGGTTGAATTTGTCGTCTTGTTTGCATAAGAATTATGTTCTAAGAATTTAATACATTACATTAGTTAATTTGATTACGAGAATCCGTGTGAATTCGCCGAATTTAGAAGATTTCACGTATGATTAAGAATAAGTGTGTATTGACGGAAATGATCTAGTAATTGATTGACGTGATGTATCCTATTTATTCACTGTGTAAATTGAGGCTGGCTCAGAACCCCAGGCCTCGCGTATGTGTTAATGTGTAAGGTCAAGGCATAACGAATTAGCCATTTGACTAACTAGGGTCATTATAGGACATGTGGAGTCGATTGATAGCGTCTGTTTAGCACTGATAGTGAAATCTGATAACGAGGGAGAATAATGAAGAATTAACCGTTCCATAAATAACGGGAAATTTAGGTTGTCTCTATTTATATCTATCTAAAGGGGAGAAAATAGCTCCAGAGACGTATGGAACGAATGAGGTGGTGTTATTCTGAGACCTATACGGAGAAGCATAGAGAAGAGTGCAGTGAGACGTATTATCCTGTGATGCAGTCCTGCGACGTATTAATTTCTGAAGACGAATTCTGAGAGTATCCTGAGACGGGTGGTAGAAAGTATCATCCCGAGATCCAATGGTCTGAACAGCGACAGAGGAAGCAAAAACAGACTGAGGACGAGCAGGTTATGAAATCGTACAAGACGTTGACTTCGATTGTTCACTCGATCCTATGATGAACTAAATCTATCAGTAACAGATCGGCTATCTTATTTAGATCTATTTGCGTTTTCTTTGTATTTCGGTGAAAGTTAAATTTCTAAAAGCAGAGTACATTCCTGATGTAATGAATTTTCACAGTGTTTGTATGTAATTGATTAAATTGTTTGTTTACATGTACGGGGGCTCGTGTTGGTTTGTTCTATATACCTGCTCAGATCTCTATCTATTCCACCTATAAGTTTCACCACTTATATTTATATTTACTCGAACCGGGCAATAACATCGAGGGCGGTCAACCCCTAGATAACGAAAACCAAATACGGAGGGACAATCACTAATCCCGTGTAACACTCACTTTTTAGTAGTCTTGATTGACCATCATAAATGTGAATTATTATGCAATAAACAAATGTAGATTAAAATGACCTTGACCTTTGACCTCGGAAATGATTGGAATCTTGTCAGAGTTAATGCAGATGTGACATTGTAACAGTATTTACACTGCAGCTTTTATTAGGTCTATTCGAATTTATAGTCATTATTTGTTATCCTAAGTGAATCTAAGACACGTACTTGACTTGAATTTAAGGAACGAAAAATACAAGAAAGTAGCGATTAGCTCATTGACATACGATCTGCTATGACCCTTGGTAAAACTGGTGCTGCTTGAAGGATGGAAAATATTTTATTCAAATAGAACCACTGCTTTAAACTCCGACAGTGTCTAATTTAACAACGAAACATGGGGTTTCTCTTCACACAGTTACCTCAAACGACTGTTAAGATTTTAAATATCACGCACTGATGTGTTTTTTTTTTTTTTATTAAACAAAAGTTTAGTCGTGTTCTTAGTATAAAGCATGTTGCCACTAGGTGGCATTAATATGAATGGTTTCTGTTGTTTTTAAAGATATTTTTTCCTAAATCGTTATTCCCCATATGGATACAACACAAATAAATATTTCCACATTTTCACAATAGGTGTGTAATTTTGACTATATAGATAATGAATTGCTAATTATAGGATTAAAATGCTTCGTCATAGTCAGGTGCATGTATTCAATTGATGCAGGTGAAATGGATAAGCACGTCTTATCAGACAAAGGTAGCTCACAATGTGAATAGCTTACGGTTGTACATACTGTACTAGCTTACTGGTACTCATACTTGAAGACAGTCGCAGTTTTCTGTTATGCCTACATTAGATTCACCTCTAACCTCCTCCCTCCTGTAGGCGTCTGGACAAATAGAAGCATAAACATGTGTTCAACATCACTGTGTCAAAACTATTATTTATTCCTATGTCCTCCAACAGTTTGGGGTGGATCTCATGCACAGAAACCCTAGGGAGGGGGCTCTGACGACTAAGTTTTTATGTTCATTAACATTACTTGAACATTCTGGGTTACGTTTAGCTCAGACGGTTTATATACAGTTTATTAATACTGTTTTACCCGGAAGCATATAAACTTGGGAGGTGATTTCTCTTGATTAATAATGCAATTGCATCACAAACTTAGATCGCGGTAACCTATATTTTACGATTCAATGATTTTGGTTACATTTTGTAGGAAGTTCGTTTTTCAAGCTGTGTTCAGCCTAGAATCATCAAACTAGGTGATCGTATGCATCTTTATTGGTACTTCACCCTTTCCAGAAAGGTAGGTCACTGTGACGTTCATTGCACAGTTTAGTGCCTTCTGTTAAGCTTTTGCCTTTACCTTATGAACAAATAGCTTTTCGTATCCTGTATAAATACCGTCATGCCTAGGTGTATAACACTTGGTGAAGGGATGCACCCTGATGACTAGTATACACTCATTACAAAGTTAGGTAATCCTGTTTACATTCGCTAAAGTACAACTTACAATCATGGACAAGCGTTAAGCACAGCATAAAATATAAATTCCACCATAATGGATTTTTATCTACTGTTCTACATGAGGTCAGGAACGTATTTGGAGGATGCAAATTGATAAGTATTACACCCTCATTTAAGTTGCAGTTCACTGTCACCTATATTCCACATTTCACAGACTTAAGTTACGTGTGATGTGCATGCTTTAATCTTAAACTAGATGACTGTATACATTTCTCATAGTAAAACTCGAATACCAAAGAGATGAATGTGACCTGCAATTCACATTTTACTGGCTTATGTCACGCCTTGCATTTAGCTCATCGTTATATGGGTTTGTAGCATGTTATCTAGATACTGTCCTACCTAGAAACTTAAAAATTGGGCCTGCATCTTGACGAGCACAACTCCCTCATTTAGTTAGATCATTTTGGCCCATACTTTACGCTTCACTGGCTTGGGTTAAATTTTGATTTAAGTTTCGTATGCACTATTTATGCCAGAATACAGAAAAAAATCCCAAATTGATGGTGCTATGCACACCCTTACAGCAAAAGAGGTTCATTGCGACCTATATTTCATATTTTATTTGGTTACGTTTTGTATTGCGCTCATAGCCAAATAAAGTTTGGAAATGATATGTATATGCTGTCTTGCCTTGAATCGTGAAACTTGGTGAGTGGATAAAGCTTGATAAGTTCTGCATCCTTTTTGCAAATGCTCTACATGACCTATATGTCATGAAGCAGTGACATTGGTGAATTTTTATTATTATTAAAAGTTCATTAACTTGACGATTTTTTAAAATTCAATTCATGAAACCTTATAATCGGATGCGTTGATAATGCTACTACACCTTACAATGAAAAGCAGGTTTCTGTAACTTATAATTTATGCTTTACTAGCATTGATTAAGTATTTGTATTTATGATCAAATGGTCCATGCTATCCTTGCCTACACAGAAGGCGATTATAACCAATGCAGTTGGAAGTAGGGATATATTTGTTGATTCAATGGTTGTTGTTATTATATGATTTAACACCATTTTGCAGCACAAGATAGACTATACATGGCGGCCAGTATAACTGGTAGAGGAAGAACCATGGAAAAATCCGGGAAAAACCACCGACCCAAGTGAAGCTACTGGCAGGCTTTCTAACATACGTACGTTAGCCGAGCCTGAGTCTCGAACCCACGCATTCAGCGGTGAGATGATTGATTGGTAAATGTTCTTTACGAATGACTCTACATTTATGTTGTAATATATTAATATTCACATTAATTGAATGTGTACTTGTGAATGAGTACAAATTAGAGGGGTGGATTGCATGATTTTCATGTGAGAAGTCACCTGTCGTGGCCAATCAAGGTAATTCTTAATGCGTAGACTATGATTTCACTGCTGACTGTCACTGTAAATTTACTAAATGCCCGTGACTTTCACCAAGCAAAGTTTGGCTTCAATTATAAAACTTTATCAGGTCAAATTTAAGAGGGACGATTTAATTACAACCCGTTTTTATCAACTTATTATGGTATGTTTGCTGTGATATCGTGGTAAAGAGTGTTCGTTTTATTGTTTAAAGTTTTTTATTGTTGTTGTTGTTGTGGGGTTTAACGCCATTTTTCAGCACACGATAGGCTATACATGGCGGCCAGTATTAATGGTGGAGGTTAAAGTTTTTTAAGCTCTATCGCAGTGGGTATTTAGGTATATAGGTAGTTAGATACATGACCGTAGAGAGCGATCACGGGCCCTGGGGTAAGAAACACCCGAACCTCGCCTAGTTCTTGTTCCAACAAATTTTTTCTTTTATAACAATAAAAAGTGTTGTTCGGCCCAGGCCCGTGAGCTGGCCCGGACCCCGGGGATAATCCCCGGTTGCCAACCCCCACCACGCTCTTGTCGGCCCTGGTTAGATAGCCAGGTAGATGGTGACATTTAAATGTTAAGATTTTAAATTTTAAAATCATTAAAAGTTCAAATGTAATGATAACAGATTACAGAAAATCTTCAGTTATAGATTTTGTTCTGCATGATAATACTTAGTGTTTACTAGAGGCTAGCTAAAGTAGAGGTCAGATAGGAAATCATTGAACATGCTCTGGTTCTGCTCTTCATATTTTCTTGTTATTATGGCTATCTGAAGGTCCTAAGGTCATTTTTATTTGTTTCAATCCAGCTCATAAAATGTATTACCATTACATACGAATACTGGCAGTAATAATTCTAGTATAAATTACCATTACATACGAATACTGGCAGTAATAATTCTAGTATAAATTACCATTACATACGAATACTGGCAGTAATAATTCTAGTATAAATTACCATTACATACGAATACTGGCAGTAATAATTCTAGCATAGTTTTGTTGTTTGCTACATGCCAGCCTAAGTTCTAAATATTTTGAAAGTTAACAAATTTTGATATAATGTTTTTCGGCTATAACACAATATAACATTCTAAAATCCCAGTCCTCTCTCTCTCTCTCTCTCTCTCTCTCTCTCTCTCTCTCTCTCTCTCTCTCTCTGTGTGTCAATGCATGTTATCATGAATATTTTTTATAAACCAGTGTTTTACCGTCTGATGAAAGTATCTACATGCAAGTACATGTATTAGACGGCGGATCTTAAAAATCGCTTTTATGCGAAAATGTCTTTGTTTAATAACTTAATGACAAAAGATGTCTTTGTTCTATAACTTAATGACAAAAAATGTCTTTGTTCTATAACTTGATGACAAAAAATGTCTTTGTTCTATAACTTAATGACAAAAAAATGTCTGTTCAGTAACTTAGTGATAACAAATATCTCTGTTCAATAACCTAATGACAAAAGATGTCTATGTTCAGTAACTTAAAGACAAAAAATGTCTTTGTTCAATAACTTAGTGACAAAAATGTCTTTGTTCTATAACTTAGTGACAAAAAATGTCTTTGTTCTATAACTTAATGACAAAAATGTCTTTGTCCTATAACTTGATGACAAACAATCTCTTTGTTCTATAACTTAATGACAACAAATGCCTCTGTTCAGTAACTTAATGATAACAAATGTCTCTGTTCAGTAACCTAATGACAAAAGATGTCTTTGTTCAGTAACTTAATAACAAAAATGTCTTTGTTCAATAACTTAATGACAAAAATGTCTTTGTTCAATAACGTAATGACAAAAAATGCATTTGTTTAATAACTTAATGACAAAAAATGTCTTTTGTTGAAAAACTTAATGACAAAAAATGTCTTTGTTCAGTAACTTAAAAATTAGTAAATTAGTCCGTATTTATTTCGATGGAAATACATTTTTAGTAGTCATCTTTTTCTTCTATTAATCTGAAAATATTTACACCAATGTTTCTGCCAAAACCATGTTTTGATCGGTGTTTTCCTTGTATCTCATCTCTTCTAAAGGACTTAGGATTTTCAATCAAATACTCAAAAGCCATCATGGACCACGTATGATCCGTTTATTGCATTCCACACATCGAAAACATCCCATATTGTGCCTAAATTTACAACAAGAAGGTATTTAATTAACAACGTGATGTGTCCACATGTTAGAATTTACCCTGTTAATCAGCCACGCGTGGGGCCCCGAGTAGCCGAGTGGTCTAAAGCGCTCACCGTTACGGATCACTGCCATCTCACCTCTGTCTGAGTGAGTTCGAGTCTCAAGCTCGGCTAACGTTGATACGTGAGAAAGCCTGCCAGTAGCTTCTCGTGGGTCGGTGGTTCTTCCCGGGGTTTTCCAGTGTTCTTCCTCCAACAATTATACTGGCCGCCATGTAGCCTTTTTTGTGCTGCAAAATGGCATTAAACCCTACAACAACAACATAATCAGCCACGCATACTTGTACTGGTCGCAAGGACTGCTGAAATAGTTCCGGTACCCATCCGACTGGTTCTGGCTGGTTTTCATAAGCATATGAACTATGAACGGGGAGCAGATTGTCTAGGTTTTCTATAATTGTATTTCTATAATGCGTGTGAATACGACGAATATTTTTTTATTATTTGTTTTGTGTGCTTTTTTTCTTCAAAAGCGGTGTTGTATGTCGTCTATGAAAAGGTATGTGTGGTTGGTGGACATAAAACTGGTATTTTAGTTTTACCGCGTGTAAAATCACATATCTGAGAAAGCCAAGTGAGCACTAATTATAGAAAACCTAGGCAACTTGCTCCCCGTTCATAGTTCACATGCTTCGCTTTCCACACAAAGATTCTCACAGAAGTACGGTAAGTAGACGATCTTCGCAAGGGTAACTGGCATACATGGAGATACATATCAATAATTTGCTAGTCTTTCAATGACATGAAAATAAAGTTCCGCATTTTATCAGCGCGATTTAAGCTTTCTAAGGCAAAACAGATTTTTAGTTAAAATAGCCAGACGGGCACTGCGCATAGAATACAGGAGAGGCACGATTTGAAATTAGAACGGACCGCTTTGTAGGTTTATCGTATGACTTTTTAAGCACTGAACGTCATTGTTATCTTGCTTATGTGCGTCAGGTGATGAAAACGATATAACTGAACTAATTTTCAAAGGCAGACCATTGAAATCAAACGCTATAACCAAGTAAATTAAAGGAAACGTTGTATCCAATCCAAGAACGTAATAAATAATCTTTATATATATATATATATATATATATATATATATATATATATATATATATATATATATATATATATATATATATATATATATATATGCAATAAAATGACAACGAACAGTGCGAAACAAGTATCTAGCTAACCTGAGCGCTTTCGACTCTTTAATGAGTTTTTTTTCCAAGGCAAATACAAAACATGGACAGGACAAACAAACAAACAAAAAAATAGAACAACATAAAAACGGTTATGTTTGCGAAACTTTACATGGCTGTTTCTACAGGAATTCAACTTTTTAACTCTTTTATGTGTCAGCTAGTTTATTTCAGCTTGTTGCTGATACTGGAAAATATTTGTATTGACCTAGAAATTGATGAGCGATAACCACATCTGTTATTTTATGTAAATTTATGTATGCGTAGATTATATCCCAGATATTTCATTATTATAGTAGTCATAGGTTATTAAGCAAATTTAGAGAATTATTTAAAGGAAAATGTGTCGGCTGCAAAAGATCTTTTTATTTGTGCTAGGTTGTCTTTTTCTAGTCTTCATGGTTTAAACTGCTTGGTTTCAATGTTCTAAGGCGGCGTATGCTGTAAGATTCCTTTTCTTTCCTGGTTTGGGGACTCCAGTTGGGGTTGTGAGCAATTGCAATAAGTGTTATATTACTGAAAGTGTGGCCAGGGGAGGAAAATTGTTCTTCGACCGGGTGTCTATACAGCTTCTTTGTCATCCAATCAGATCTATGAAGGTTGATCCTTTTCTGTAGCTTTTCAGTTTCTCCGACATATTGAAGGAAACAGATCTTACATGTGATGAGATAAATGACATTCTCTGTTTTGCACGCTTTGTTTGGACCTTATATATTTAATTTTTTTCTAATCACTGTGCTAGAAAATGTCCTGGTCTCTATCATATGCTGACAGGTTTTGCACCTTTTATCGCCACAGGAGCCAGATTGACTAGGGTGGTCTTGATTACTGAAATTGGCATTAGCTTCGCCCTGACTAGGATGTCCTTGGGCTTTATTGGTCTCCTGTAGGCGACTACAGGTTTGTTAGGGAGGATTCACTTTCGTGCGTCCAACGATTCCACGATGGGCCAGTGTTTCTCGATGATTTCACCTAATTTGGGGTTGTCTGGATGGTAGGTTAGGATAAATGGTATCCTATCAGCCTTTTTCTTCTTTTCATATTTTACTAGGTCATCGCGGTTTGTTTGTTTAGCCCTTTGGATTGCCTCCGTAATCAGGTCTTTGTCGTAGCCTCGGTAAATTAAATGTTTAGATAGCTCTTCAGACCTTTATATGAATGTTTCATCGTCAGAGCGAATTCTGCGTATCCTCAGTGCCAGGCTATGTAAAATGTTCCTAATGCAGTGTTTTGGATGACATTGCTTGGGAGGAGATAATAGTGTTTGTCGGTTGGTTTGGAGTAGATGTCTGTATGGAGTTTGTTTTCTACCAGTCTGGTTGTTGTGTCCAGGAAGACGTGGTCTGAGTTGCTAAATGTTGACCCTCCAGTTTTCCCATAAACATAGTAGCATACGAAGGGGTCATTTTTGTACCCATTGCTGTTAAATTAATATGGAGGTAGTTTTTTTCCATTAAGTTCAAAGTTATTAAGTTTTAGGATAAGCTGCAGGAGTTGTACTAGGATGTGTGTGGGTGGATTGGCAAGAGAAATTACTTAAGCCCAGAAAAGCCAAGGGCAAGTAGATTTTATCTTCTACCTAAAATCCACAAACAAGGTATCCCGGGCAGGCCTATAATATCCGGTAACGGACATACCACTGAAAGGATATCAGAATATTTGGACCATTTTATGAGACCACATGTCCACAAATTACCATCATATCTTCAGGACACAACATATTACCTCGTAAAAAGCAAAGCAAGGGAACCATTACTGCCAGATACAATGCTTGTTTCCGCGTGTGATATGCTGTTTACTATTTTAACATCTCACCTCGGATGCACTTTTAATGATATTGATTAGATACTGAGAGCACGGCAGTATAGTTCATTTCTAGGATTAGTTTACTTTAAAGGGAGAGGTAAATGAAATAATAACTATTGTGATATGTCATACATAATGGTAGCAAAGTTGGCTTTTCGTTCTTACACAATCATTGTTCACTGCGTTGTAATGAAACCACAATCAATTAATGCACTCTATAAAAACTGTAGAACTGTTAAGATTTTGTGAATTGTGTGCTCTTGCATGGAAAATCTGAAATTGGCAGCACGTTTCAAAACTTATTCTGACAATCGAAAATGTGTGTTGACACTGTTCATTTAACTACATGGTCGTCTAACGGTGCTAGTTTTACAGACAAACTATATAATTCATTATTCAAAATCGAATCTTTCTGACAATCCATGTGATTAATATTCATCAACAGGATCATTATCTTTATATGAGGGAACAAGAATCGATCACGAACCCTCTTCTTAGCGCCTGCTTCCTCTATTTCATCGCTGCTAGTGGGTAGAAATATC
This sequence comes from Sinohyriopsis cumingii, assembly GCA_028554795.2. Classification (NCBI taxonomy): domain Eukaryota; kingdom Metazoa; phylum Mollusca; class Bivalvia; order Unionida; family Unionidae; genus Sinohyriopsis; species Sinohyriopsis cumingii. The sequence goes on from CM068825.1 coordinate 149,670,603, forward strand.
GTTGCCGTGCATTGGCATTTTTGCAGGTTCGTCATTATTGTTCAGTATGTGTCAATGACGATAATGATATTCGTTAGCATTATTTAGACTTGGTATTGGTGTGCAAACTTATACTTATTTTAGATACGCAAAAGTATTAAATGTTGTACAGGGAGATAGTATACATAACCGAGTTTGCTACATCTTGAAATATATTTTTAGAATGTAATAAACATAAAATTCTGAAAACGGATCATGGCACACTGAGGTCTCACTGGACAGTTTATCTAGTGAATTTTCATCAAACAATGACCAATTACAGAAAAATGAGTATAATTTTACACTGAAGATACAAATAAAAACAAACTAATGATTTTTTGTAGAAAGCATACATGTAAGATTTTGACTGCAGTAATCAGGTTAATTCCTGATGCAACTGGTGGTTTTTATACTGAACCAACACTGCCACCAACCCCTAAATTTTACACTCATTTTTGACTAGAAATAGCTATTTTGAATATTTTCCTGTGACAAGGCAGCTAAAAGAATCAGTATGTGCCTTATGCATGAATAAAGTTCACTAGTACTATAACAAATTAGCATACTTTTAATCACCCTCAACCATCTAGATTTTTAGATATTTACCTCTGTAGCAGACACACATAAATACGTAAGCCAAGTCGGCAGCTCATTTGCAGCCCAAGTTACGCATTTGATCTCCGATGCTCATCTAACTGTGACAGGCAGTCACCAACAAGCCAACCTATTTCCAAGCGTAATTCAAAGTAAATCTAAACCACATTATATATTTAGCTTATGTGTGCATTTATAAATGTTAGGCTTGTGATAATAGGTTCATGCTTTCTACCTTAAAAATTAGGGGGATGTCAAAATACGAAACTATCCAGTGAGACCTGATGCCTCGGCCGCCTGAAAACTGAGCCAGACGTTTACTGTAATGAAGGTGTAATGGACATACAAGGGCAGCACTGCATGTTCCTTCTACTTTCATAATACATCATACAAATACTACAACATGTTTATACATATAAAAGACTTTCAACATACCAACGTTCCCATATATGATAAATATATGTGATGTCATGTATGCCTTAAACAGGACATATGCAAACTACGATATGTTCACACATAAAAATGCAAAATTCAAACTTATTCAAATGACAGAATGCAAAAAAAAAAAATATTATGTGTTGCATAAGTTTCACATATGCTTGATATATGTGATAAACATTTAGTTAGTATGTGTGGGAACTTGTATATGTTTTACACACGTGGATTTTGTATTTACCTGCATAATATATGTGTAGCATGGGGTATAAATTTGTCTCCGTAGTACATGACAAGCGTAAATTAAGCATCCAATTGACATCTAAAATCTTTGTAGTAATTAATAATAGTACATTATCTAAAATTAAGTTTTAGATTGCACATACATGATTATTGTGCACTTTAGTTCGTTTGTGTATTTATTTGTGGCACTGGGTATTTTGGATATCAAACATTTTCACATTTAGAAGATATTTTTTTAAAGAGTAAAAATCGGGCAAAATGATCCATTCGAGCAATATCAGGCCATTTGGTGTCTTGCTTCAAATTAAATCGGGTAATCACGTGCCTCCAAGTGTTAGAGACTATTTGGGGTCTCCAAGATGACATAGTTCTCAATATTGTTTATCAATTTACCTTTGAACTGGCCTTTATCTACCTTTCGGAGTTATTTGAAATAACTGATATCTTTACTCTTATCAACTGGATTATTTAGTTATCGATAGTTCGGTGACATAACAATGAAAAAATGCAATACATATATTTGCAATAGGAATACTTATTAAGGCGGTTCCAAAGGCAAGTTACATGGGTATGTTGGATGGAAAGAAGACGGTTTGTGACTGTGTGTGATTTAGATTTTTAATGTAGCTTTAACATTTTCCCAGTTATATCGCTACGATTTCTGCAATGTGGCATCTTGCCGCAGACACGTAATATCATGTCCTACCAAATCACATTATCCTGACACCAGACCGACCAGTCCTAACACTAACCTCTTAATGCGGCAGATGCTAGTACCATTTTTACAAGTCTTGCCTCAACGGGTCTCGGAATGGCGACCTCCCGCAACCGAGATGGACGCTCTAGCCACTTAGCCCACCGGAGCGGTCGGAAAGACAGCGGTCGGGATTGATGTGATTTATATAGGGTTGTAGTTTTGTAATAGAAGCGCTTCTTTCTTGTTTTGCTCTCAGTTATTAATCATATTTATTTAGAATATTATTCGTATTCTGACGGCCAGTAGGGCGTTTAAATAACTTTAAGCTAAAAGACAATCTGACGACCAGTAGGGCGTTTAAATAACTTTAAACTGAAAGACAATCTGACGACCAGTAGGGCGTTTAAATAACTTTAAACTAAAAAACAATCTGACAACCAGTAGGGCGTTTAAATAACTTTAAGCTACAACACAATCTGACGGCCAGTAGGGCGTTTAAATAACTTTAAACTAAACACAATCTGACGGTCAGTAGGGCGTTTAAATAACTTTAAACTAAAAGACAATCTGACGACTAGTAGGGCCTTTAAATAACTTTAAACTAAAAGACAATCTGACGACCTGTAGTGAGTTTAAATAACTTTAAACTAAAAGACAATCTGACAGCCAGTAGGGCGTTTGAATAACTTTAAACTACAACACAATCTGGCACATAGATACAGTCTATTAGTAAACATAAGAAATAAATCGGTCGACAAACGTTTTGAACCATATAGCAAAGTTGCGGCCCAGCAGGAAGCACTTCACTTTACATTTGCTAAGTATCAATGACATGTTCGAAATGGTTCTGTGCTGTATGTCCTTCATTTTCAATTTAAAGATAATATCATACCTTGAAAATGTGCATTGTGGGAATTTCTTCATGTAGGTAATCGCACGTGATTATTTGTCACTATTCATTTGGAGTTTCCCCGTTCAGATACGGCTATAAACGTCGTTAGTTTTGCTTTGCGTAATCGTCCTGTCCTTACTCAGAGAAAAAAAGGAAGCTAAAACACAATAGTCTACAACTTTAAACACCGATATATGGATAGCTTGAGGTAAGTATATCTTAAGTAATATTTTTTTCGGCATGCAACAAAAATATTGTCCATTGGATTTGGTGGATAATATTCCATAGACGCGTAATATTTGAATAATGGTTAAAATATTTGATATGGTCTCGAAAAAAGATCTAAGATATGGGAAGCTCAATCCAAGTAATAAGTACCAAAGTGTAGCTAACCCTTGAGCGTTAATAAATGAAATGAGATGGATACAAGAATATGGAGACCAGCTATAAACATAGAATAATCAAGTACACTCTTCATCACGAAGAATCGAACCAAAAACAGTCACTGAAAAATGTTGTCTTGGATTTTACTTTCGGCCTCTAGCAATCTTGTTTAAATTATTATATTTTAAATCTTTGTAGTTTATCTTCTGACATGTTTCATTGTGTTATTATTATTATTATTATTATTATTATTATTATTATTATTATTATTATTATTATTATTATTATAAATTTGGTGTATGAGCCATTTGTATATACCTCTCTATTTTAAGCGTTTATTAGATTTTTGTGATTACTTGTTTGATAATGGGAAGTCGGTGTTGGGGAAATATTCCTCACCTCTAGTAATTAGCTAATTGCTAGGAGCAAACGTCATAGAGTTGAGTGTTGATGGGATATCGTGATGGCATGGTTTAGTTTCGTAGTGAGTTCAGGTCAGATCCGCATAAGTGGGATTTGTGCCCAGTAGTCCCTATTAAAATTTAACTGTGTTGATTGATTGAGTATCTCCATGAGAAGCATATGTGATAGAGGTTTGCTTCCAAAATAAATGCAGTGTATATTTAATTTAATTGTTTGTTTGTTAGTTTTATTTTTATTCTATTGCATGTTATTGTAATGTAACATTGTTTGCTGGACTTGACCTTGTCTAAAATTGAATTCATTTCTTGTTGACCTGATTGACTTTTTTATTTTGTTAATTTCATTCATGTAAACAACTAATAATATCTTTATTATTCTCCATGTATGAGATTATTATTCAGGTGAAGAAGAAGGACTAAATATGTTGATCAGGGTCAGAGTTTTGAAGATTCATAAGTGAATTGTATAGGCTATTGTGTTGTAAATAAACAAGGCTCATTAGATCATTCTAGAAGATTATTTTCCATTTGGTAATGGTTGCTTTTAGAAAATGCTAATTGTGACCTGAGGTCAAGCAGAGAACTATATTATTTTGTGACTGCGAGGATTTTACCAGTCGTGCTTTAACATCTAGTACTTTAAGTTGATTTATGTTGTGACCAGTTTGGGATGAATTTTATTTTCTTCAAATTATTGACTTCAAGTGATTATTTTCTCTGGAAATACAAAAGTACTCTAACAATTTATGGATAAAGACATTCATTCGAATTTATACTGAATTCAAACCTGGAATTATGTTTCTGTGATTCAACAAGAGGCTGTTGACACATCAGTGCTTCGCAGGCTATAGCAGACACGTCATCGTCTTCAATTTTGGATCTCTTCGGGACATGAACTGAGTTTCATTCAGGACTTTTATTACTAAGACTTGTGTCTTTAATTCTTTGATTATTTTTGGATTTAATTCGCAATACCGTAAGTTCTTTTTCTCAGTTTTCATTTTGTATTCTAGGGAAATAAATTATTTGTTAAATTTTACAAAGCATGTTGTCTTCACTCTTTTGTTATTTGTTTTAAGAGCATAGACTCGTCACTAATTCTGGGTCACTGAGAACGAAAATGATGCTTAAAATTGTTGATTGGCTCTAGTTTTTGAAAATATGATATTGGGTCAGTATATAAGACCCTCGACGCAGGAATGGCGGAGGATAATTGAGTTACAAGGGTAAGGGAAGGGATCTCAATTTAAACCAGAAATGACTAAAATACATCTTTGACTGGATCTATGAATAAATATATGACTGGGTTTGGATATTACTTGATTTTTAGGCAAACAATGAATGATGCAATCTGAAGCTGGTATTGCGTCATACATGATATGAATTGCATGATGTTATTCCTAGAAGTCATGGATGATGCAATCATAACTAATATAACACTCTGCTGAACAAATTGCACTATATCAGTGTCATGATCTCTTTTTTGTCAATGTTTGATTTTGCAAAGTACACATTTATGTATAGCCAAAGTGAGCAGAGATGATTCGTACTTGTGTGGACAATGCAAATAACTTCTTCTATGTTTGTGGTCAAGTGACTTTTACATTACAAACAGAGAAGTATAACCACTATGGTTAAAAAAGTCTATCTCCCTCACTCGTAGCTGCCAAATTGGAGATAAGTACAAGAGGTGGACCACACACATATGATGCAACACTTGTGCAACAAATCTTCGTCAGCGGTTGAACAGGAAAAGGAAATCTATGCCTTTTGCAGTGCCAATGATTTGGAGAGAGCCAACAGGTGATATCAGCAATTGTTACTTCTGCATGGTGCCTCCAGTTGGGAACGGTGTGTTAAAGAAGACAAAATGGACTGTGCGTTATCCAAACATTCCATCAGCTATACGCCCAATACCCCACGGAGAAGGACTGCCAGTTCCTGATGCACCAGAATCATTCTCACTTGTGTCAGACGAGGAAGAGGATGAAACTTCTAGTCCTGCACCACCAATGTCACATGACCCTTATTTTCTCCCATCCTCCTTTTCTGAACCACACCTCATAACACAAGGTGAACTGAATGACCTTGTCAGGGATTTGGATCTATCCAAGAGTAAGGCAGAGCTGTTGTGCTCTTGACTAAAGTAGGGGAATCTCGTGGCAGGCGAAGTTAAGGTTTCCATGTTTCGTGACCATCAAAAGGATCTTGTCCCATTCTTCGTCATGGAAGGTGATCTTATAGCCTGCAACGACATCGATGGTGTGATGGCAGTCCTCAACATTGTTGATGATCCATTTGAGTGGAGACTGTTAATTGATTCATCTTAAATCTGTTTTGCTGCATAATGGCAATGTTTTGCCATCAATTCCACTTGGTCATGCAGTCCATATGAAGGAACCTATGAAAACATGAAACAACGTTTGAGGTGCATAAACTATGACCAACATCAGTGCAGCTTTGTGGCGATTTGAAGGTTCTTGCTCTCTTGAGTGGTCTGCAGACTGGACACACAAAGTACTGCTGCATGGAATAGTCGTGCAAGAGATTCCCACTGCATCAGAGAGATTGGCCACTCCGACAGGCATTGGAGCCTGAGAGGTAAAGTGTTCATCATCCACCACTTGTTGAATCAAGGACGACTTTGTTATGACCATTGCACTTCAAGCTGGGTGTGATGAAGAACTTTGTCAAGGCCATGGGCAAAACACAAGCAGTTTTCAAGTACCTCCGTGAAAAGTTTCCAAGGTTAAGTGAAGTTAAGATAACGGAAGGTTTCGTTGATGGTCCTTAGATTCGCGAACTTCTTGGAGATGATGTATTTGACGTGCACTGCGTGGCCATGAAAAGGCGGCGTGGAAAGCTTTCCAGTATGTGGCAACAAAGTTTGTCGGAAACAACAAGGGAGACAACTACAGGGAGTTGGTGGAAAAACCCCTCAAGGCATATAAAAGCTTTGGTTTCAATATGTCACTAAAGATAGTTTTTTGCACTCTCGTCTAGATTTTTTCCACCGAACTGCGAATCAGTGAGCGACAAGCACGGCGAGCGATTTCACCAGGACATTGCAACAATGGAGAAACGCTATTAGGGCAAAGAGAGCACATCTGTGTTGTTGTTGTTGTTGTTGTTGTGGGGTTTAACGCCATTTTTCAGCACGATAGGCTATACATGGCGGCCAGTATTAATGGTGGAGGAAGAACCCGGAAAACCCCGGAAAGAACCACCGACCCACGAGAAGCTACTGGCAAGCTTTCTCACATGCCCACATTGACTGAATCTTAGACTCGAACCGCCGCAGACAGAGGTGAGATGGCAGTGATCCGTAACGAAGAGTGCTTTAGACCACTCGGCCACTCGGGGCCCCAGCACATCTGTGTCTGAAGACTATTGCTGGACAGTGAAAAGAGATGGTCCATTTAATGAATACACGACACAATCCAAGAAGCGCGGAGTAGACACTGAATAAGCACTAAACTTTGGACTTATATATGCATATGTCGGAGTGGCCAATCTCTCTGATGAAGTGGGAATCTCTTGCACGACTATTCCATTCAGCAGTACTTTGTGTGTCCAGTCTGCAGACCACTCAAGAGAGCAAGAACCTTCAAATCGCCACAAAGCTGCACTGATGTTGGTCATAGTTTATGCACCTCAAACGTTGTTTCATGTTTTCATAGGTTCCTTCATATGGACTGCATGACCAAGTGGAATTGATGGCAAAACATTGCCATTATGCAGCAAAACAGATTTAAGATGACAGGTGTTTGCCTTTTGTTTCATATTTCATTTATATAATCCATTTGCTGTTTTTTTAAAGTGTAACATCAACAGGACAGGTGAAATATTATCTTGTAAAACAACGATAAACACATGAAAAGACATAGGTTTACAATTTATGATTAAAACTTTACCATCTACATAATACACATAGACGTAAAATGTAAGAACTTTAATATCTTAGCAGCTGTTTTTATTGTCATATTTGAATTCAGCACATCAAAATCCATAAAAAATAACACATTTTATCTCTGAAGAAGACGACTTCTGAAAAAATTGAAGACCAGTTTAATTTGTTCAATGGAATAATTGAGAATGGATACTTCCGTGATCTATAGACGCCATTTATTGCTGCTATGGTGGTAAATATGGTGTAGACTTAAAGGCGAAATGAAGCTTAAAATCATGATTTGGCTGATCTAGTGATATAATAGAAAAAATGTTTCGCTGTATTTGGTATTTGAGTTGTATTTATATTTTCACGGCGTGAAGTACTGGCGCTACATTACGGAATTATAATAAAGAGAAACCACGCAGTTGTGAGGTTGCCATGCAATTGTGAGGTTGTGATATTTGTAGTCATGCATTGATTACAAGAAAATTATTTATAGTTTGGGCGCGTTAGAATTTCCAATAGACAACGGTTGTTGCCGAGAAGTCCTTGGAAATGATGGGAAAACAAATGACTTCTAGTAGGATTCACACCAGGGATGAATTCGATCGGTAAAGAGACCCTTGTGGCATGTTATTTTGTTAATTATGTCGTTTTGATATATATGATGGAGGAGGTGTGAAGTCGATGTTATGATACTTCACAGTTTTAAAATCGATTAAACAATTTTTTCATTGACAGCAGCATTCATATGACCAATTATTGACGAGTGTCATAGTTATCAATTTCACACTGAAATTGACCTTACTCGATGTGATAGATCGCTCCACCTACCAAAACGCGTGACATGCCGCTCTGCTAACCTCCGACAAACATGAAGTATTTGGCAAAGAATTATGTTTCAGCTTAAGTGAAATATTTATTGAAAATGATTTGCATTATTCTTAAAAATGTAAACTTTCAAAGTTGCATAAATTAGACTGCAGTAGACAATATTTGTATTTGTAGTTCAATTTCGTATTGTAATAATCTAAATGTGTTATTTCAAGAAAATAAGAAAAATCAATTTTAAAGCTGCTCGAGAACTTATTCATGTAAAAGGAAATTTGCCCCAAAAGATTCTAATGTATTTAATATATAATCTTATCCTTATTAATTTTATCTGGCTTTTGTTCATGCTGCCTTGGAAGTAAATGAATTAAAAATTAATAACAAAATCGTAAATAATTACTGTTTAGAAGTATACCGTTGTAAATAATAATAATTTCAAAGTTCTACTATGTTCTTCAGATGAAATTTAAATCAATGTTGTCTGTTAATGTAAACATGTAAACGCATGCTTAATATATCGGACGATAATTACCTGAGACCATTTTTTTTTTGTATTTCTTTATTATTACATTATTGTATCCCCACATCTCCTTCAGCCCAATTCCAAATTAAAGAGTCACTCAAGTGTCTGAAAGATCGAGACGATAAATCATTGTTTTTGGGACAAGCCAACATTAAAGTGTACATTTTCAAACTTTAAAATAATACAGTCTGGGGTTCAGTGCTTCCATCAAAGCCCGAAAGTTGTTGGGTTCTCCACCTATATTCTAGAAACACTTATTTTTACATATATGTTTCAAAATCAGTTTTTTTCGTCATTCAAGACATCGACGTGACATGCTTTCCTATATACTTTTATGCTCACAAAAACGTTGTAAAATTGCCATAAATTATTTCCATATTCAGCTGATCGTACACACGACCACAGCAAAAGTCTTTTATCTATCGAAGTTTTGTCTTTGTTTCCGGAAGGGACTAAATCTAATTCCTCCATTTAGACGATCTGGATATCGACCGAAAGAATTACAAGGCTCGCATTGACTCTCTTCCTCTTATCAATCAAGAAATCAACAAACCATCGCAAACATTTCAAATACTTATCATAATTAATTCATTTTTGATACAGGATGCTTGTCGGAGGAAAATGGCGGACGTAGCAAAGCACTCGCTGACTGGTTTATTGGTCAGTATGATTGACAAGTGGCGATAGGTCAATTATAAGATAGATTCGACTGACAACGACTGAAAATGTCATGGTGTAAAGGCGTACATGCAAATACTGTGTATAGCAACGACATTACGCAAAAGTTATATTAGTTTCTTGGTCAATTCATTTAAAATGAATTAAACTTTTGTTCAATCAAACAACTTGTTTTGAAAGAAGGACGAGAATGATAATTTGCTCTAGTTAAACAAATCGAGAGGAATAAATTACATATAAAAGTGTCATTTTAAAATCTCTTCAAGATAAAAGACTTCCCTTACTTTGAACACGGGCTGTTTTTTCCGTTTTAGAAAACTTCAAATAACCAGATTCGTCTGTATTACCGTCTAGTTTCATGAATGCGCCATAAATAGTGTTCGACTTTAAATGTCGGATAAAGATGATTCTCGAATAAATAGATTTAATTCATGAATGACGTGTCAGGAATTGTTACCATTTGTGTTTCATATAAAAATGGATGTCAGATAAACAGACGCCTAACACATGAGACTAGACTGATATAATAATAATAATAATAATAATAATAATAATAAATCTGTTCTGATGCGGATAAAATGCACAAAAAATACGCGATGGATATACGGAGGCATGTTAGAATGAAGGCATTTGTAAGGAAGCACTTTTTTATATCTTGTTTGCAGTTGATTCGTTGTTTAATATATACAATGAAGTCTCGTTTATCCGGACTTTATTTATTCAAATTGCTCGGTATCGGAACAATATGTCGTGGGGACAAATTTTCCTCTGTAATTTTTGAAGTGATTTAGTCGCTCCAAAATCTTGCAGATCCTTAGGAAGTCATCATCTATGCACAATAATTACGTCAGATCGTACCCCAACTTCTTTTATTCTACAAAGTCGACCAAAGAAGAAATATCAATTGGTTTGCGAGAAAAAGAATCTGCCCCACTTATGTGGACAATCGAGGAGAACGATTTATACCGGTGCAGACTTCGTCCATGGCATAAGTATTATCCCTTGGGGTTGGATTTGTCTATCTTCTCCACTTACGTGAGAGTTATCCTAATTTGCATCAGTACAACTATTTGTTTAATTATTGTTAGAACGGACGCACATATGATTTAAGCCCGAGTCAGAATTATTTTTAAACTCGTTAAATCCAAGCGAATAATGAGTCGGATATGTTTTACTTCATTTTTCTGTCCATCGAACCATCCACCTATCGATTATTCAAAAGTGCCTCCTTTAGTCGATCAGTCAATCGAAATATTTTTCTTGAGATGAGTGATTCACATCAGAAAAAACTTCATATTTCTGAGAGAGAAATTATACCAATGCTCTTCATACATTAGTGATCATTTGAATATTGAACGGAATGTTGGTTATTTACGTGATTAAGTAATTAAGGTATGTAAAAAAAATTCTTCTTAGAAAGAAATTCTTACATGATTGGAAGACAGTTCAATGATGAAACTGAAAGTCTTGTTACCTTAAATACTTAAAGTTATTACCATAACTACATAAAGTTATTACCTTAAATATTTAAAGTCGCTTCGACCACCATACTGCCCAATACTTACAGGTTATTCCACCACCATACTGACCAATACTTACAGGTTATTCCACCACCATACTGCCCAATAGTTACAGGCTATTCCACCACCATGCTGCCCAATACTTACAGGCTATTCCACCACCATGCTGCCCAATACTTACAGGCTATTCCACCACCATACTGCCCGATACTTACAAACTATTCCACCACCATGCTGCCCACTACTTACAGACTATTCCGCCACCATACTGCCCAATACTTACAGGCTATTCCTTCACCATACTGCCCCATACTTACAGGTTATTCCACCACCATACTGCCCACTACGTACATGTTATTCCACCACCATACTGTCCAATACTTACAGACTATTCCACCACCATACTGCCCAATACTTACAGACTATTACACCACCATACTGCCCAATACATACAGGCTATTCCACCACCATACTGCCCAATACTTACAGGCTATACCATCACCATACTGCCTAATACTTACAGGTTATTCCACCACCATACTGCCCAATACTTACAGGTTATTCCACCATCATACTGTCCAATACTTACAGACTATTCCACCACCATACTGTCTAAAATTACAGGCTATTCCACCACCATACTGCTCCATACTTGCTGACTATTCCACCACAATACTGTACCATACTTGCAGGTTATTCCACCACCATACTGCCCAATACTTACAGACTATTCCACCACAATACTGTACCATACTTACAGGTAATTCCACCACCATACTGTCCAATACTTACAGGCTATTCCACCACCATACTGCCCAATACTTACAGACTATTCCACCACCATGCTGCCCAATACTTACAGGCTATTCCACCACCATGCTGCCCAATACTTACAGGCTATTCCACCACCATACTGCCCAATACTTACAGACTATTCCACCATCATGCTGCCCAATAATTACAGGCTATTCCACCACCATGCTGCCCAATACTTACAGGCTATTCCACCACCATGCTGCCCAATACTTACAGGCTATTCCATCACCATACTGTCCAATACTTACAGGCTATTCCACCACCATGCTGCCCAATACTTAAGTTTCTTCCACCTTTATACTGAATATTACTAAACGTCTCTTTCACCTCAATACTAATCGATATCAAAATATATAAGACCTACTTTAATTTCAAAGCAAATAAATTTATTTACTTATGTATCATTTCGTGCATCTATTTCTTTGTTTATTTGTTCTTGAAATTCAATTTTGTAAACAATAGTTATGGTGGATTAAACTATTTATAGCAACTGATGAACTGCCGTTTAAGTATTCATAATAAATGGTATCTTTAGTTGAACTGCCGTTTAAGTATTCATTATAAATGGTAGCTTTATTTTGTGATGAATGTGTGAGACAGAAGGAGGACTTTGTATGGGTTTTTATACTCAGATACGTTATCTGTTTTGCTAGGGCATTTGGGTTTACCTATAAGAATTTATCGTCAATAAAGTTACAAAGTCTCAATCCGGAGGATACAAACGGTGCATTTTGTTAATAGAAGTACCGTTGCTCATCGTAAAAATATAGTACTTGGATGAAATAAAAAATAATATGCCACTGCATTCCAATATCTAAATAGTTCAATAGAAATGCTTTTACGGTACTCTTTAGGCAATAAATACATACAAAATTATGTACAATGTGAGTTGGGGTTATTTATATTCTTATTTGCAGGCAGATTTACTGAGTAAAAATCAGAAGGTATAATAAACATACTAATTTCTGTTTGAGGGAAAAATCTATCTATTTATCTATCTCTCTATTTATTTATCTTGTGCTGTATATTTAATTTATATGGTGTGCTTAACTTTTGTCTATGATTGAAGGTAGAGTTTTGCTTACCGGACTTTTGTCATGTTTTGTCTACCTGCATTTTGTCATGATTATAAGAGGTAAACAAGATGCTTACTAAAATCTAAAAATTTTAGTTCAAGGCCAAACTTTGCTTAAAAGTGTGTATAATTTTCCATTAGTTTTTCAGAAGGTCTGTCAAGTGAAATATGGATAAAAAAGGTTTTATCAACTATTATTCATTCCTGTTTATGATCAGAATGTATATCTATAATTTAAAAGGAAAAATTTATTAAAATTATTCATTGGAACTACAAAGTGCTCTTTGACATTTCGGACTAAAATACTACTTTGTGATTATTTAAGACTCGTTCAAAGAATTCTGGATTGTATAAGCTTGATACATCAAGACATTCAAGACTTTTGAAACTCATTAGGAACATTTTGCACTTTTGGTCTTGTCATAGAACATTTAGATCTAATTCACAATACTATATCTTTTTAATTTTCCCCTTGTATGCTAAGGAAATAATTTATTTGTTAATTTTTATTAAACATGTTAGTTTTGCGCTCTGTTTCTGTGACATTGTTTAAGACAGTGTGTGTATATATATATATATATATATATATATATATATATATATATATATATATATATATATATATATATATATATATATATATATATATATATATATATATATATATATATGTGTGTGTGTGTGTGTGTGTGTGTGTGTGTGTGTGTGTGTTTGTGTGTGTTAAGTTCGGGGTTTTGTGTGTTGGATATGGAAGATCATTTGAAACAAGGACGAAGGTCCGTAAACATAATTTATTTGAACCACCGATCGACCAACAAAGCAAACATAGCCACCTTGCACCATCTCTAAATATGGCGAATGTGTAGCCTTTATAGTAATGACGACCAAGCATATCATTCCGCCCCATCTCTAACTTATATATCATCAAACAATCATTCTCCTTTAAGGGATTAGAAATATCACTTCAAAAAAGAAATTATAAATCAATTAAAGGTGCTGCTAATTAAGCCATTTAATCGGCTAACATTTGCATTCAAAGTCAACTACTCAGTCATTACTGCTTAAAAGATAATGCTACAAGTTCATTTTGCGCACTGCCATCGTGTGTCGTTATCGATCGTCTTTGAATTTTGTACTAAGAACGGTAGAACAGTAGGCAGAGGTATATTTAAAGGTATATTTCCTTGAGAATTATTCAAACTATCTTTAAAACAGATTATCCTTGATGGAACTCCAAATTAGAACTGATTGTTGACACCATGAATATATTACTCCAACATATAATCCATGGTGAATTTGCTCGCACTACACATTAGGTCAAGGATAAAGACATAAACTTTTGGAGTTTCACATTTAACTTTGATGCAAAAACGATGGAACGTCCTACACTGATGTCGTAATGTACTGTTGTGAGTATTTTTGTTTTGGGTTGTGTGTGAATATTACATGAATAATTTCCACGATATGTTGCAAACGCGGCCCACATATCTCCCCACCCTCCAGGCAAACTAGCGGATCCTTGTTTGTTTCTTTGTTTTCTTTTTGCCTTACACTTATATCTGCGTAATCGACGTACTTACGAGACTGCTAAGCCGATGATGATGCACAAACGTATTTTTGAAAGACATGTTTTATTACTGCAAAGGAACTTCGTCTAGTATGCTGAAACGATTTGCATGAGACACGGGTTTATGTTGCAAATACTGTCAATGGAGATAAATGTATACATTGTATATGTATCAAGAGATCTGAGCATTCTTAAAAAGACAATGCTCCACGCACGTTCTTTATTTTGCTTTATTCCCTGCATTTCTCTCCTGACGATGACAATAATACTGTAACAAAGCGTCTGGCATTTATTCACCTCAAGACCAATTGAAGAAAAATAATGTGGAACACACTGCATGAGCTTGGCCCGGGGTCGTTGTTGCCCAACGTGGATATATTTCAATACAAAAGCCATTTTCAATAAAAGGATGCTTAAACGCGCTAATACCGAACACAATCTTTCTCTAATTAAGCTAAGGACCACACATTAATAAGAATTTAATTTAATTGGTTTTCAGTACTTCACTTTCGTATGATTTATCAGTTCGCAATTCCAATGAATAAATCGCTATTTCAAATCACGCACCACAAACAGGACATAATGCACAGAAGTATGCATATGTCTAATTAAACCCTACACCTGAGAAGATGCTCAGAATTCATTATATGAAGAAATTGAACAGGGGCTAATTTACGAAACGAGTCCTTGCTTTCTCGTAAAGGATGGTTCATTATTACATCTGCATCAAGTAAATGGCTAATTACTCGCTTTAAGAAATGTCTTCCCAACAGATTCCCAATAATCAAACAAATCATTAACTATTATATAACAAAGCTATCAACTGAGTCGTAATTACAAATAGCACATGCCCTATGGATTGTTACTCTATCGTGTATTATGTTTTCCCGTTATAAACACCATCAAAGCGTTTACGTTTTAATTAAATGCATTTTTAACATTTCAGATAAAACAGACCCTTGTTGAGCAAGACCTCAACTTGACATTTTAACACTGACAGTATATCCTCACGATGTTCCAAGACCTAATTTTCGAAATATATATTGGGTAAAATGGTTTGCAAAAAGCGAATAAGTCACTAAAATTTATGCGTTAGGCTTGAACCGAAGGAAATTAGAAATGTCTGACCAGACGATAATAACAGAACGATTGAGCCAAGGCGAAGGAATCAAGAATGAAACTTTGCTCAGATCTGACGGAAATTTATCGGAGAAAAATGTGATACATGGGGCGAAAGAAAATCCAGGCAAGCCAAATAGTTGTAATTCAAACTTGCCAGTCATAGTAACAACTAGAATGAACAATGAAATAGTTTCTGACCATGCCAATAATCAACACAGAGTTTTAGAAGCTCCTATAATTGATCAAAACATAGTTCCAGACAGCTGTGAAAATAATAATAACAGTGGCGCAGGGGATCTTACCAATACGGATACAGTTGCAGAAGACTGTGTAAACGCGTACTACGTAACTGATGAAGAAGACATCGCCTTACCATTCATGCTATTATTTCCATGCATAAGAAAAAAAGCAAAGAATGAGCATAAACTTCCATATCAAAAGTTAGCCAAAGACAAAGCAAAGGAGCCGCAAATTGATCCGTTTAGACAAACTCAATGGAAACTTCTTAACACGACAAATGAACATGGTATTATTCCCAGACATCCGTACATTCAACAGATGAGGGGTGGGGGTGGTAACCACAGTTCAGGTATTAATGGTTCATCTACAGACACTTTAATGCAGTTTGGAAAAACAAATTCAGGAAATGTTAGTACGGTGGATAGACCAGTGGAAGTGTCATGTCCAAGAGAACATATTTGCAGCAATAACGATGTATCACAAGACACTTTAATTAATCCAGACCTATACGACTTCTCGCATCCCCATAGAGGTTACGCAGTTGTTATAGTTAATCAATCTTTTACAAGGCTTTACCCAAGGAATGGTGCAGATGTCGATCTTTTAAAGACACAGGAAGTTCTTCGAAAACTTGGATACCTCAATAAAAATATAGAGCGCCATAATCTGGATAAGGAATCAACACTCGCAATCTTGCAAGACGCGAAAGACACCGACCATTCCAAAATGGATAGCTTTGCACTTATTATTAGTTCCCATGGCAACGAGATGGAACATCCAAGAAATGGAAAGAAAGAACATGTTATTTACTGCTCCGATGACCAGTACATATTTACAGGTGATATTCTGGAAATGTTCAGCGATGAAAATTGCCCCAGTCTCAAAGGAAAACCCAAGCTATTCTTCATTCAGGCATGCAGAGGTATTGTTTTGTATGATATATTTTTCCTGTGCTTTGTGTAAATGAGTTAATCCAATTCAGAACACAAGCACTATATGTTTGCTTGAAAGAGTATGATTTAAAAAAGCAGTCTCGCGATACTAGTCACTCAAAAGTTTCGTCCTGTTCACAGACATTCTCAAGAGAGTTACACATGTGTTTATTTAAGAATAAAAGTAAATACATAAAGCATCTTATTAATTTGGAGCCTATCTGTGTCGATATTAAGTATTAACTGACCTGCAAAACGGAGTTAATTCTAGACATGGTGAAAGAACGGTAAAGTGTTCTTTTCGACCGGTTCAGAACCAGCAAAAAGAAAAGCAAGAAATGCTTTGTGCCATTTATTGTGGAAATAATTGTAAACTAACTTGTTTTAATAACAGTAGTATTTAATTGACATTTTTTTGTAATCTAAAGCTAAACTTAATATCGCATAAATTGTTTTTCATTGATTTCTCAGCTTTAAAAAGCCTTAAATTAGCGTTATGTGTTTAATGTACAAATATTTTCATTGAGTTGTATAAAAGAATAAAACACTGCAGTTTCCCTTGACAAATATTTTTTGGCTGCGAGATATCCAAGGCAATATTTAAGCTGGCTGCTAGAGATCAATGACAATCTTTTCGCTGACTTCTGTTGTACAATGGCAAGTTTTACTCAGGTTTCTAGAGTTCAATGGCAATGTTTACTCTGGCTGCTAGAGTTCAATGACAATATTTACTCTGGCTGCTAAAGTTCAATGGCAGTCTTATAGATGGCTGCCCGAGTTCAGAGGCAATTTTTTGCAGGCTGTACGAGTTCAATGACAATGTTTACTCTGGATGCTAGAGTTCATTAGCAGTTTTTACTCTGGCTACTCGAGTTTCATGGCAATTTTTCGCTGGTTCCTAGAGTTAAATGGTATCTTTTTTCTGGCTGCTAGAGTTCATTGGTAATCTTTACTCTGGCTGGTGTAGTGCAATGGCAATTTTTACGCTGGAGGCTAGTTTTCAATGACAATCTTTACGTTGGCTGGTGTAGTTCAATGGCCATTTTTACGCTATGTGCTAGATTTCAAAGGCATGTCGACTGCTAGAGTTCAATATAAATTATTTCGCTGGCTGCTAGAGTTCAAAGGCAATCCTTACGTTGCCTGCTAGAATCCAATGCCAATTTTTACTCTAGCTGCTAAGTTCTATGGCAATCATTTCGATGGTTGATAGAGTTCGATGGCAATTTGTTCTCTGGCTGCTAGGGTAAAATGTCAATCCTTTGCTGGCTGCTATAGTTCAATGGCAATTTTTAATCTGGCTGCTGGTTCTCAATGGCAATCTTTACGTTGGCTGCTAGTTTTCAGTGGCAATCTTTACGTTGGCTGCAGTGTTAAATGGCAATTTTTACGTCGGCTGCTAGAGTTCAATGGCAATATCTACTCTTGCTGCTAGAGTTAAATGTCAATCTTTTCGCTGACTGCTGCAGTTCAATGGCAATCTTTACATTGGCTGCTTGTTTTCGATGGTAATTTGTACGTTGGTTGCTAGAGTTCAATGGTAGTTTGCAAGTTGGTTGCTAGAGTTCAATGGCAATTTGTACGTTGGTTGCTAGAGTTTAGTGGCAGTCTTTAAGTTGGCTACTGGAGTTCAGTGGTTTACCTTGTAGCTTCTAGTGTTCTAAAATATTTACATTTAATCCAGACAACCAAAAAAGTTAGCAATCTTGGCATGGTTGAATCAATTACAGCATTACATGTGGCCTTATGTAAAGCATTCTGTAACTTGTTATAGAGGGCTAGATACCCGTCACTCTTGCATAGATTATCCTTCTTTCACTATATATAAAAGAGTTTGTTTGAAATATATATGAACTAAGTACGATATTTATAGATAGAACTTTTCCAAAAGATGATCTCACCCGAGTCCACACACTTTCACTGCCATTTATAGCATATCATGTGCTGAAAATAAGGTTAATCCTCACGAAGCCAAAGTGTAGTAATGCACATATATATTCATTTCAGGCACTAATACCGACGACGGAACACAAATAGGAATATATGTGGATGACCGTAACGACTTCGAGGAGCACAGCAATGGTCACAACCATAGTTCCAGATCGCACCGTAAGTAATAGCTAACCACAAACGGAAGGCGATGCTATGGGATAAATTAATGAGTTTGCCACGTATTTAGGTTTGCACGAATTTACGTTGTCTAGAAATGGATGCTTGACACAAATGATTGGTTAGTATAGTCTAAACATATGGTATGTTTAATTGCTTGCTATTAGGTTATCAGTAAGGTAATAAAGAAGATCTGAACCTGAAGCTAAACCCAGTCATAATTGACATGTTCAAAATATAGCGAACTAGATTCTTTATTCCTGCCACCAATTTGCAGACGATATATATATATATATATATATATATATATATATATATATATATATATATATATATATATATATATATATATATATATATATATATATATATATATGTGTGTGTGTGTGTGTGTGTGTGTGTGTGTGTGTGTGTGTGTACAGTGACAGAGTGTCCTGATATCAAGAATGGGTCTAATTTACAAAAATAACAGGTCCGTCCTATTTAAGAAAAATATTGTGGTCGTAAGGATACAAAATAATCTTGCTGTTGCATTCATTTTGTGATGTTAAGGGGACCAATAGTTACGTCTTACACTTTTTCAAAGCTTACTTTACTTTGGAAATTAAAATTTTGATATATTTCCTCTTAATTTGGAATCCGTTTTATTAAAATTATTTGGATGTTATATTTAAGATTCTCAGCTCTCAGACTCCGTGTAAAAAGAAGTTGAAGCTCCTCTCTCTCTCTCGGTTCTCGGTGAGGAAATATATAAATAACATGCAACTGTTATAATCGGCCATTTTTATTACGTCTTCACCTCTAAAGCAATATGGTACACTCAATGACGCGATTCGTAGCCCATAGGTTCTGGGCTTTGCCCGTTGATTTGGCTGAATATGGGAGAGTGTATATGTTTATCCGTCCAAGTTGTCTTTCTTAAGCTGCACTAATAAGTATATTTGTCGAAATATTGATGTCAAGCACTCTTGTCGTTTTCTGAAATTTCAAATATGCCACGTTCAATACAGCTTCATAGAATAGTCGATACAGGATATTTCTTTTCCACCACAAATTCTATCAGTTTATGAATAGCGTCCAGATTCGATCCTTAAATTGTCCAGTCGTGAGCAGTATTTATGAGCAATTTGCAGAGTCTGAAAATATAGGTTGATAGAGGGTGGTCTGTTTAGGTATGTTTCCTTGTAGATAACATATGTGTTTCTTTACCTGACAGATGATGGGAAAAGCCCTGATGAAGAAACATTGGAGTCTGTAATGAACCCCGAATCTGAATCAGGCCTTTGTCGTGATCGCGTTCAATGTGTAGATGACTCAGATGCAAGAAGTTTTGAAGAGATTTCGGAAGATAAACCCACAGTGAACTGCAACAATGACTGCCTCGTCATGTATGCTACCCCGTCAGGACATTATGCATGGAGAAGTAATGATGACGGATCGTGGATGTTGCACTATCTGTGGCAAGAAGTAATGAGCTATGACTATCTAAAACCATGTTCTTTTCTGAAAGTGTTGACGGCGGTAAATAGGAAGATGGCCGACAGAGAGACAAATGTTCCAGACAATCCCCTAAAGTCCTGTAAAAAGGTAATACCAGTGATCACTCACCAGCTGGATAAAGATATAGTATTTCAAATGAAAAGCAGAGAAATAAGCTGGTTATACCAAGACAACGGTCATTGCATGCAATGAGGGTATTCACAACGATTACAGAAGTTAAGCTGTTGTAAAAACATGTATGGAAAACAGATTAAATATACAAAAAATGGCATTCCAAGCCGCACAAGTAAAACCATGACTTATCAAGGAATTAGTGCTTGTGTTACTACCTGATTACTAGCTTTCAGGCTGTTGACCATCCTCTATGTCTGCGTCAATTTGGACATCTCAGTTTATAGTTAAGTTTGGACTAATATGACTTCTGAAATCAAGGATTATATGCAAATTCATTACGCCATACCGATAGATGGTAATGTCTATGATGGCTCTTTATTAAACGTGATACTTTGCCATTTTGTTTGAATTTATTACATTGTTGTTTTAGAACTAGACCTTCGACCTATGTGGTTAGAGCGTCCGCCAAGGATGCGGGAGGTCACGGGTTCGAAACCAAGCCGAAGCATACTAAAGATTTATAAAAATGGTGCTAGCAGCTGCCTAGCTTGGTGGTCAACATTAAGAGGTTAGTGCTATGACTGGTCGGCCTGGTGTCGGGATAATGTGACCGGGTGGAACATGATGCTACATGTCTGCGGCATGACGCCGCAAGTGCTAGACATCACTATAAACTAACTGCCACATTGCAGCATCGTATCGATATGACTGAAAAATTGTCCAGGCCACGTTAAAAATCCAAACCACGCACACGTGTTATTTTAGTTTTTGCTATATTTTAGCTTTCAGACAATTCTCATTTACACACAGTTACGTTCATATTAGGTGAAACAGTTCATAGTATGACTTATATCACATGAAAAATTTGCAGTACACATAAAAAGGTACCTAATTCAAGCTTGAATTCAAATTACTAGCCTATATTATGGCTTTTTATTGATTGATGGTTCACCTACGAAAATATTCTATCGCGTTTTGTACGTAGATTTGAATTTTTGTTATTTTGATAATTATACTGCTGAGTTGTTTGCATTTTTTATGTATATTTCAACAAATAAAGAAAGGCATCAAGTAAGACAGCCATTTCCGGAAATGAACATACCACTGGAATAAATAGAGAATTTGTTGATTATCACCTTCGCTGTGTTATATAGATAGAACAGACTTCCTTAATAAAACACCGAAAACTACCCCTCCATGCAATAATCTCTACGTCACTATGGATGTATATTCTTTAGACACCAACATCACAAATGATGAGGAAATCAAGGCCTCCAAAGAGCACTATGGAATCGGTCTGAACCTACAGATTTATTGACGACATGCAGTGGTGCATTGAAACAGGCGACAATTTAATTTTTTTGTATCTGAATTAGAGAATTACTTGAACCTATCAATTTCATGTACGTCACAGTCATCAAATAGTTTGAATGCCTTTTTATGCAACCAAATCCGTCCTCTGATAGGGAAACATAGAAACCGACCTGAACTACAAACCAGCTGATTCCCACCAGTATCTGCTCCGACCAAATGTTATCCTGAAGACTGGTTCACCATTTGTTTTCCAAGCTTAATTTCAATGTTGTTAGTCAAGAACTTTATATTTACACATTGTAACAGGTGTACTACATTATATTTCATCAAGATGATGTACAAACTCTCCCATATCAATATATTTTGGATAATTATGTGACAATACAGAGTTAATGAAATTTTCATGGACGCTTTAAAATTGGCATGGCATAAATCTAATCCTGGAAAAATGCATACTCTATTGTGTAACTGCAGTATCCTCCCTTTGATGTCCTTATCATTGCATCAACAGTGAGATGATTTTTATTATTTTTTGTTTAATTGGAATCAACTTTAAATGTTATCCTCTTTATTTCCTAAGTATTGTCAGTTATTAGCCTGTTGTCACATTGCGCTGTAGTCCCTTTATGACGCTTGTAATGCGTATTATTTTGTTGTGACTTTGCTTGCGTCGTAGTCCCATTATCATGCTTGTAATGTGTATTATTTTGTTATGACTTTGCTTGCGTTCTAGTCCTCTTATGACGATTGTCACGCGTATTATTTCGTTGTCACTTTGCTTGCGTTGTAGTCCCATTATCATGCGTGTAATGTGTATTACTGCGTTGTTACTTTGCTTGCTTTGTAGTCCCGTTATCATGCGTGTAATATTTACTATTTTGTTGTGGCTTTGCTTGCGTTGTAGTCCCTTAATCATGCTTTTTATGTGTATTATTTTTGTTGTCACTTTGCTTGCGGTGTAGGCGTCATATCGCGCTGGTCATGTGTATTATTTCGTTGTTTACTTGTAATGACTTTGGATGTGTATTTGGTTCATCTCTTTCATGTAATAACACAAATCCGTGTGCAATGCATTTTTAACTTATTTGTGCTCTAGTTGGCTGTCAAATCTACATCTGTCACATTTTAGAAATTCGTTATCTTAAAAAAATCAATCTTTGTTATCCTTGATAAGATTATTCTGTGTATTGTGCTTCCTCCGTTTTGCTGGGTGTACTTTTGGCACATCATATAGTTTTTGATTAAGTTGTTGCATGATTTATCATATCCATTGTATTTTACAAGTATATACATTTTGCCGTTCACCCATTTTGCTTTTAAAATCATTTCAAATTTAGTGTTTGTCATCTATCTTATTGTACCTAGTTACCACGTTTTTGTAAAATATGTCCTATATATCCTTGAGATCGTCTAGTTTGAAAATAACTGAGTCACCTAAAGTTACTGAACCTGATTTGAAATATTTCCCAGCATAAAGTTTTGAAAGTAGCCCTTTTCGAAACTGGTTGTTTGACAATGTGGCAGTGAATCATTTAAAACGGAATACAGTCATCTGGAGAATACGTGATGCGTGGTGAATTGTGATAGACGTTATCAACATGGCCGCATGACATCCATCTACAGCAGGAACGTTTATTTTCAGCAATTAGAAACGCTTTTGAATTCTTTCAAATCCTTTGAAAAATATGACTAATATCATATTTATGTCACATTTGCCATTCCCGCGGTTGATTTTAAAATAGCTACCTCATAGTTGCATTTTTAAACAACGTTTGCTTTCCAAGTATTTCTATCTGTTTTTGCCACATCATTGTAGATTGAACTTGAAAGTTTACCTGATCTTCAAGTTGTTCAATAAGTTTAGGTGAATATAAATTTGTAAAGTTACCTGTATCCAAAAGGTATTGCATTCCTTCATATAGTAATGCTGTGACCATGTTGCTATCAGGGCTAATGCTGCTTTTTCGCTGGTATCATCCTTGAACAAAATTTGTTCAAATTAACCTTTTCTGAAACTGTGTAGTATATTTTTTAGGGTGTGAAATTACCAAATTAATACTTTCATTATTTTGAAAGTTAATCTTTGCAAAACTAACGTTCTCTTCATTCTAATCTCGTCCATACTTGTGTAGAATAGGGCAATATCTCAAGATACCAAAGTTTCCGCTTTCATATCCATTTCGTGAAATATTTAAATCACATTCCAAAAAACTTAAAATTAACACAGTGTTGCTTTGTGCCATGAAATATGATTGTCATTATTTTAATTGCTTGTTCGGTTATTAAATTCTTAATCAATGTACATTTTGGTTTCTTTTTGTCTTCTTTACTGAGAGATAGGCTACATAACTAATATCCATATTTCAAGCTCAATAGTACTATATATATATATATATATATATATATATATATATATATATATATATATATATATATATATATATATCTGTGTGTGTGTGTGTATGTGGTTGTGTACGTACCTCCAACAACGCACACTTAAAAATGGATTATATATATAAATCGGCGATAGATATATGGAATAGGGGGTACCTAACCCGCAAGGTTGGGTTTTGTGCTAGATTTGATAAAAAGAAAACAGTGGGCAGGAACGTTTTGTGTTTGAGCATCGGGTTGTAGCGAGGGATGAACACGTACTGGGTTTAGGTTGCTATCAATTGTTGAACATACTTACATAGTATCTTTTTCGCCCTGGTGGGTTTCAAAAACACATGATCGACAAACGTTTTGATCCGAACAAGAACCAGCAGTGGGCGCAACGCTTTACATTTGCCACGTGGAAATTACATTATTGCAACCTTTTTGTGTCGTATGCTCGTTTACCTTCAGTTCAAGTGAAAACAGGATTTAAGATGCAAACGATACCTGGAAAAGACTCGCACTGAGCATTTCTACGGGTAGGTGGATCACACTTGATATCAGGTCATTTGTTCCTTCGGAATCTCTTTGATATGATGGTTATAAATGTTCTCGTTAGTGCTTCATGTAAAAGTCGGTCAGATCTCAAGGCGAAATAAGCTTATTTCAGCATGTTCTACAGACTGTAAAAGTGCATTGTGCTCCAGGTCCTTATAATTTAATGCTCAAAAGGAAGTATTATGTTCTAAAAGTTTAGCCAATACAATGTCCCAACAAATCAACCGACCACTCACTGGAACTGGTAACCAATGTGTATGCAAAATAAATCATTCAGCATGTGCACACAAAAATTCTGTTCATCGTTCAGAATGTCCATTTCTATCATAAAACTACTTATGTAGAAAAGAAGATTTAAACTAATTATGATCATCTAAAAAAAAAAGAGAAGGCCAAGGAAGATAGGAACATAACGTCAGACTACAGTACATATCCTTAGTATAGTTATATCTCCGACTAATGACAAGAAAATATGTCAGTTATAGGTCTTGATAATTGATAGAAACATCTTGTCTTTAACTTTTTATGATTTAATTTATTGTCTTATGAGTGTCCCTTATACCCTACGATTACCAATAATATTCACCTCTGTCTGCGTGGGTTCGAGTCTCGGATTCGGCCAATGTGGGTATGGGAGAAAGCTTGCTAATAACTTCTCGTGGATTGGTGGTTCTTTCTGGGGTCTTCCCGTGTTCTTCCTCCACCATTGATACTGGCCGCCATTATAGCCTACCTTGTGCTGACAAATGGCGTTAAACCATACAACAACAACAACAACCAATAGTGTTCATGTGATTATTGTTGTTTTGTTGTTGCTGTTCTTGTTGTTGTTGTTATTATTCTTATTCTTCTTGTTATTATTATTATTATTGTTATTTTGTTTTTATTGCTGTTGTATGTATGATAGGGAACATGTAAAATCAATTTTGTTAAACCTTATCTATTTTTAATCGATTAAATAATGTCCATATAATCAATTATATGACACGTGTCACGTGTCACAGTTATCAATTTCACAAGATTACACAACAAAGTCATGGTGTCAGTGAGTACATGCAAATAATATGTAAAGCAAATACATTACGTACGAGTTAAATTAACTTCTTGGTCGATTCAATTTAATTTACTTGAATTTTCTTTCACACAAAGAAAGTGTCTTAAGAGATAAATGAAAACTGACATATTTGCTCGAGATAATTTGTGAGGTATAAATCAGTTATAAATCTCTTCTTAATCAACTAACGAATTAAATAAATAAATAAATAAATAAATAAATAAATAAATAAATAAAGAAGAAAAAAACACTAATTTGAACACGAGCTGTTGTTATATGAACATGAACCTGATACAAAATTCAACGAATCGACTCCAATGTTTCTGTTTAATTCATAACCTCGACACAAATCTGTGCCAGTAAAATCTTGTGGATAAAGGTGATTCTTTAGTAAACAAATTTAAAACATTAATGACTTTTCATGAATCGGTAGCATTTGCCCCTTGTATAATAAAAAGTAGTCTGATACACGAGACTTGTTTACCATCTGTCCTTTCTTATCCTGAAAAAACGCCCAAATAAACAATGAAACATGTATGAAGCCAGATTAAAATACTGCATTTGTACCAACCATTTATTTTGTGTTCAATTGTTTATGTAACATGTACAATAAAGTTTCGATTATCCAGATTTCGTACATCCTGATTTATCTGTATCCGAACTATAGTTTCTGAGGACAGATAATTTTGTTTAGTTTTAGGTGATATTAATTACGCCATATGCCTTGCAAAATGCTGGTAATAAAAGTGTCCGGGTTAACAAAGTTTTGGTGTATACGCAAAATTAAATGTATATTTAGTATTGTCGAGCGGATCATGTATCATAATTTCTCGTCTACCGGACAGAGTAATCTTGGTTTTTTTTTTATACGGACTAGATTAATAGAATCCATCCATGTGCACTAGTGTGGGATCGGGTAATCTCACCCGAGGGTCAGCTTCTGCACGCAGATATGACACTTTGCTAACTGAATTTCCATGTCCCACGATAACACGTATTTTATTATATGCTCATTTTTGTCTCCGTTAACGTTACATCGTCATAATTGTGCAGTATTTTACGATACTGAACTCCTTCATATTGCACGCACGTGCACAACATGTGCGCCTGAAGATAGTATAGTGAATTTGGAGCTACTTTGTAAACAAACCATGTACACTCGTGTAGTAGAAGTTTTAGGATTTGGTTGATTACATTTGTTTGTAAAACGACTGTTTCGTCCATTTGAAGGTATGGATGATAAAGCTAACGATGTGGACGAGTTCACTGAGTCAGAAACGAAACTTTCAAACAAGCAAAACAATGTCAGCAACAAACGTGAAAGACGCAGTAATTGAAAATAGAGTTCTGATCATTGAAATGGTTATTTAGGAGAATATTCCTATTTTTGTCGCAAACAGAATGGTTAAGACTATGTCCAGTGCTCTATAGGGTCTAACAAAATATAGCATATAAGAGCATATTGAGGCCAGGGGCTATCGCATATCTATGGGAGACATCATTTTAAAAGTCTGTCAAAGTACTACATTCCAGCAAAAAATGCAACTGAAGGTTTTGGTAGGAAACTAAGAGACTCAGAACCAGTAAGCCAAGACGGCGAATAAGTATTATTTCCACTGGCTAAAAGGAGTGTCAGACAACAGCTGCTTTTCAATGTTCTCCCTGTAATTAGTTTGATACAATGTCTCGCTAGCGATAGAAGACACACTGAATGATGCAGGTCATAGATGGAGTCCCTCCAACAGCGAGCATGCAAGTGACAGGGCATAAACATGTTTTATTTAGTTGGTAATAAGAATGGTAATAAATATATTACATTTATGCATCTTGAATTTCCTCAAAATGTACTTTCTTACTTAGTTCCTCATATCCGACCGACATGTCCTGCAGAACCTGCTACACACCGAAACTGTACTGGAATTTCGAGTAGGCTACATTTCCGGCTGAAATTCATTCTCCTTACTACACTGAACTGACCCAATAATGCAGTCAATTATAATAAGAAAAGAAGAAATGAACTGGATAAACAAAATACATGCACATTAATTAACAATATGGCTCTAAATTTCAATTATAAGTAGACCAAAAACGACAATTCTTTTTGAAACCGATGCAGAGCGTGCGACTAAGCTGCAAGATCGCTGGACTGAGCTATGTGCACATGAACAATGTTACTGTGTTTTGATGAATCTACGGTTGTGCATTTATTTTGGAATATAGCATAAATTAAATTACTTTATTTCTTGCAGTGCATTATTTATAATTAAGCCTTAGGTAGAATAAGAAATGAGTATATAATAAAGAGGTTACTGCGTTTGCGAAAGAAACTATCAACTCGGTTTATCGGATGGATACTGCACTCCCACAGGTCATGAACTATCCATCCAAAAGAATCGTTTCCCATAAAAATGTCTTAATCTCTTAAGTCAATTTATTCTCATTTTCACTAGAAAACATTGTTGCATAAAAAGATGGATCGTCATCGGTATCGATATAACTTTAGAAATACAGAGTATGTCTATGAATGTTTTCACGCCATTAGAAAGTGAACAAATAGTTAAGATTTTTGTTATAGAACATTGAACTTGCTTAAAACAGGATTACTATTTATAGCATGGCAAAATTTCTATATCAAAACCGCTATAAACATTGCTGACGTTCATGACGTCAAAAGCACAGTCATGGCATCTGCGGTGTTTTTGAGTGCATTCATGTGGGACACGTATTCCACATAACGTTCATGTGTCGCACACACACACACACACACACACACACACACACACGTGCGATCTACATCATACGATGATGTGGTCAAATGCTTCGCTGAACTCTATTACCGAGAGGATGCGGTAGACTCAAATTTTTAAGTTAATTCTCCTTACTACCTCGACAAACTTAATAAACCCGCTGAAATATTGCTAAATCAGGCTTGCTTTATGGTAAAAAATGATTAAATAGTTTATAAAATTACAAAAATGCAATTTTCTGCGAAATATTATGTTATTTCAATCTTATTACTTTCTTAAGTGGCGTGAATTTACGAAAAGAGGTGTGTGGTGTTGTGAGTTTAGTCTTCTAAGCAAAAGTTCTGGAGCAAGCTTGGTAAATAATAAAAAGAAAAATACCGGATATATTTAATTTTGTGGCGCCAAAAACGATATATTTCTCAAGTGGAAGCCACTCGCTAAATTAACGAGGTTTTTATTCCACACGATGAAGTCTATCCTGTTTTAACGTAGGAAAAGAAAATACCCTCAATGTATCCAGGGTTAAAATGTTAAAAATATAATTTCACAGCAATAAACAATTTAACATCGATTTGTAATTAAATGAGAAGGAATTTCTCTTCAAAGAATAGTACCATGGAGAGTAAATCTTACTTGTGTAAAGTTATAAGGAATCTCTTGTTTTATTTTCCGATGTCAGTGTTTTTTTTGTTTTTTTTTTAATAAAAAATATGTCGGAACATGTTGGAATTGCTGTAATAGTCACACTTCGTTTTCGAGTATGAAATATGCATTGTCTATTAGTCCTACCAAAATCTTATTTCTCAGACCTAATACAGAACTATATTTTTGCTTTCGAAATTCATATTTTGTCTCTCCATCCATTCATCCATTCATCCACTCATTGATCCATTCATCCGTCCACCAATCAGTATATGTACGGCAGCATACATTTTATATTTATTTCTGAAAGAGAAAATATACCGATATTCTTCATACAATATTGATCTATTTCATATTAAAATAAAAGTTAGTACTTTACCTGTTGTTTAATATTACAGTTTGTTTTCTTCTTTTAAAAGCAATTCTGAGATGGTCGTAAAATACTTTTTGGTGAAACTAAGCTGTCACTACCTAGAATCCTTAAGACCTCTTCCAGTACCGACGCTGCGGTCACTTGTAATAATTAATGAACTCCATTTCAAGTGTTCTTTTTAAATGATAGTTTCAATTTGTGGTTGATGTGCGTGCATTAGTTTTTGTATGTGTGTGTGCCTCCATACTTGTGTGTCTGCTTGAGAGAGTATTTTCGATTTATTGCAAGTTTCTTCTTTCTCAAATATATTTTCAGTTTCAGTCTACAAATTGCGAACATTAAAGCCGGTGGAAATATGGTCGTGAACGAGATTTCTGATCGCAGTGTGGTTGTCATTAGCAACTCTCTTACGTATTGTAAAATTATAACAGAAGAAAGTAGGAAAGAAATGACAATAAACTGACATATTTAACTACTAGATTGTGTATGCTTGGTTATTGAAGTTAGTTTACGTATAGGAAGTATTTATATGACAGTTTACATTGGGCAATACAATTTACTAAATTTTGTACACTGGAATTATTTTTACGTATTTATCTTCTCATTTGCAAGCAGATTTTAGAGAATAATAACAATAAATATGACGTATATCATTATTTCTGTATGGGGAATACCAGTTTTAGTTTATGTAATAGTTCGTCACAAACATCGCAAAAACACCCAGATCGTTTGAATAAATAAACGGTCAGTAATTAGCGGAAGAATATTGTTGATAGTCAGTGGTGAGAGTGGAAACTACTCCCTTTCACTGCCCAATTTGTTATGCTAACCACTGCACTACCGTCATCATTTCATCTGAGTGACAAAAATTTGGCCAAGGCTGGTCCATTGTTGCGTCAGTTTATATTTCGGTCTGTTTCACGAATCAGTGATTTTACATCCGAATATCTAAAAGCGTTTGAAACAAATACAAAGTTTTAAAGATCATTTACCTTTAACACTGATTGCCCAAAAAGAAACCATCGGTAGTTACCCTGCACTATTGACGAATTCGGCCTATCGGCATCGTTTATATGTGTCACTCCGCTCGTCTTTAGAGTGTTTTAATCAGTAAAACAACTGACACACGATATTCATCTTCTGGTAGTTAAAGGTGTCATTACAGTAAGAACTAATCATGAAATTAGCCATCAATTCAGTAAATTAAAAATCATGTTAAAGAACAATCTTTTATGTCTTTGTTGTTCATTAGGTCATCAAATAATTTCTCTCCGCACTGACACCATCCCCACTGTGTATATGTGTGTGTGAAAAAAGAGTACGGTCACATCGAGGACGCAAAATCGATTGTAGACTTCGTGTAAGACATTAAACATAGGTTTTAATATGAGTACAATTCTTGGTAGCCAAGTCCTATTCACTAAGTAAGGAAATATCGAACACAGACCTTATTCAACTATCTTGAAAAGAACTTTACATATAATGAGAACAAACGGATGACTTACATATATTATATTGTAAATATTTACTCGCTCTATTGATTAAAACAGTTTAAAGCCATGTCTACAATTATACAGAATTGTCACGCCGTAGAGTACAGTGAGGTAGCTGTGCAGTGCTTTGTGTTTTTTGTATATTTGTGTTTGTAAATGCGTGTAAATATCAATGGAATAGAATCCATACGTCCGACAAAATGCGGCCTATATTCTCACCCACCCACCTACCCCCAACTCACTCCAACCACCTGGGGCAATATAATATACCGTTGAGGATTTCCTTCACCTTACCATGTGTGTAGCCTTTGTAAATTTGACACCGTTAAGTTTATGAGTTTGTAATATTAATTATTTTATTAGTGTAAGGAAAATCGTCCAGTACGCTGTAGCGGGTTGTATGTGTTACCATCATAGGTGATTAACGAAGATAAATTCATAGATTCTATATTTATCAAGAAATCAGTGATTTTGAAGAAAAAAATACCCACGTCTTTTTTTATGTCCTCTTGTGCTATATTGTATTAATCTCCCGAAAATGATAAAGATACTCATGTTCAATTCTTACCTATCAATCATTTATATTTTTATTTAGAGCCATAAAAAAATGTCAGACTAAATGCATTGCGATCTAAGACAACACATGTATGGACATAGGCCAACAGGCAAATGTTTTGCTTCAATTCATGCTACAACTTTGAACTGATAGTTTAAGGAATATCCGAGGAGATCTCTCTTAAAATGAAAATGTGGCCTGCGAGCCAAATGACAACTCCTGGTCGGATGATGAAACTGGATATGAAGTAAGCAAATACAGGCTAGGCTAGCCAAATGATTCTTCCATTTGCAATTATCAAAAAGACACTACGGAATTTAATGCTTATTTCATTTTGAGTGCAGTCAGGAGGATGCAAGTGTACTAATAATCGAAATTACAGCACCATTTCGAAATGTGTAATCAAGATTGAGAACATATGACATGGCTCATGTAATTCGGATTTGCAGAACTAGAAAGTACATTTTGAGGAAATTCAGGATTTAAAACTGTAAGTATATTTATTGCCATTTTTATTACCAGCTAAAGAAGACAGCTTATGCCTTATCACTTGTATGTTATTTGGAAGGACCCTTTCTGGCGTCTACTATATATCTTGTCTAAATCCGAAACATTGTATCAAAAAAGATAAAGCGGAATGTGCCAAAGCAGCTGGTATGTGGCAGTCGACAAAACATTTGCTTTACTTCATTCAGAAAAAAAATTCATCAGCCATAATGTAAAGCGCCTACTACACGAGTGTACATGACTTTTGTTTACAAATCAAAAGTGCTGGCGTCTGCGTCCATTGTTTGTTTACAATAGAAAGTAGTTCTTTTATGCACGTGAATGCAATATGAAGGTGTGGAATATCGTAAAATACTAAACGATTCTGACAATATAAACTTAACGGGAGAAAAAATGAGCAAATAATAAAATGCCATTCTAACGTATCAGTCCTTAATCCTCCATCTCTGCTCGCTACTAAGAGAAACCTCCGTATAAATAAAATTACCCAACCCATGCATAATTTCCAAGCAAACCTAACAAATTCGTCAACTCCTACAAAAGTATAAATTAAATTGCTTGACAAACATACCCAAGCAACCGAGTGTAGAGTATCTATTAAAAAGTGATCTCCATGATTTTGTAGTGTTATGGACCATCTTAGCACAGCTAAAAGATAACGCCGTAAGGCTGAGAGGATCTGGCTTTCCACCAGCCTCACTATTCATAAGCAGGTATATGAAGTCGCTAATGAGAAAGTTACAAACAGTTCATGCATCAAAATCAAGTTACTACAGTACTAAGATCACTGAAAGTCCCAGCTGCAAAGATCTCGTCAAAATTACGAAGAAGCTAATATAAAGGAATAAATGTACACGGCAACGTTTAACAGCATTTGAAATTATCTCTATGGATTTGGTACATACAATTGTGATGAAGAGTGCCCCAAAGTCATGTGAACTCGATTCGATTCCTACATCAGTACTGCGTGACAGCTTAGATTCAATATTGTCTTCACTAACCGATGTTATCAATATTTCCGTCTTCTCCAGGGAATTCCTATCATTTTTTAAAACTGCTATTGTAAGGCCTCTGAATAAATCGACACCTGACTCTAAGGATTGAAGAACTACCACCCTGTTTCTAACCTCTCATTCATTAAACAAATCTTAGATAAAGATGATCTGTTCCACCGCGTATCCAATCTGAATTAAAATAGGCTTTTGTTTAGCAATATACAGTCTGTATATCGCCCTCGGCATATTACTCAAACTGTCCTTCTGATAGTAGTTAACGACTTTCTCTGTGATTTGGATAAAGGAACGATTACAGCACTCAACCTCCTTGATTTTTCTGCTGCATTGGACACAACATACCATAATTTATTTCGCTTCATTGTCTCCATCATGTATTCGGTATTCGCGATACAGCGTTTCTATGATTCAAGTCCAATTTAGCCATCATGACATAAATTGTGTCTGTTAATGGAAAACATTCCAGCTAAACTGAGCTGTTTTAGAGTTACACAAGGCTCTGTTCTCGGACCCGTTCTCTTCATTCTGTACATACAGCCGCTCTTAAGTGTCATAGATCGACATCCGATGTCTCATCAATATTACGTCAAAGGCCAAACTTAGTGATACATTTATCATTTCCAATTTTGGCAATGAAATAACCTTTTCTTGGCATCGAAAATGAATTCGTCTTGATGACACTATTGACTTTTGTATACTCTGTGCGCATGCGGAATATATTATATGGTTTAGGCACAAAAATACATGGTAAATTCCATTTACTTTTACTTCGTTCTATCAAGGCATTCTCCAATAATTTTCTTTATTTCCTCCAAATATTCCTTTTTGAGAGAATTCATCCTGTAAGGATGCTGTTTCACAGGTTTAGAGGCTACAATCTAAAGGTAATGATAGATTGTATTTGTTCGTGTTGTAACATCAGGAAACAAGTACTTGTGTTCATACAATAGCTGTTTTAACTCACTACTTTCCTGTTGTAATAGATGTGAAAGTTTCTGGTCTAAATTATTTCATATTTTTAATTCCGAAGAGTGTTTAAGTCAAAGTTACAACAATGAGATTGCATTCTACCATTCACATCCATTCTTTTTGGGTACAACTAAGTTGACTGAATAATTAACTGTGCTGTCTCTATCAAAATCCTCCGTTAACATATTTGCATGACAAAGCTGTTTCTTTTTCCGCCTCTCAGCAGTGTGGTTCATATGATTTAAGTCATTTATTTTATTTTCAATTGTGTAAGAACCGAAGACATTAGCCGGAAGACGATTTTAAGGTATAGGCAAGAAAGTGTATTTCTATCATACATTCGTTCAATTTTGGACTTAGAAGAGTCGTGAGTAGTTCTTGCTACTTCACTAGCTTTTGACAACTTATATTTGACATTAGATACATTGGTCAAGAAGATAATTATTGGAATCTTCATTTGAAAGAATATATAGAACCCTTCAACATGAATGGTTTCTAATGCTAGGAAAATTCAAACTGGGTTTTGTTTATATTTGACATTAGATACATTGGTCAAGAAGATAATTATTGGAATCTTCATTTGAAAGAATATATAGAACCCTTCAACATGAATGGTTTCTAATGCTAGGAAAATTCAAACTGGGTTTCGTTTATATTTGACATTAGATACATTGGTCAAGAAGATAATTATTGGAATCTTCATTTGAAAGAATATATAGAACCCTTCAACATGAATGGTTTCTAATGCTAGGAAAATTCAAACTGGGTTTCGTTTATATTTGACATTAGATACATTGGTCAAGAAGATAATTACTGGAATCTTCATTTGAAAGAATATATAGAACCCTTGAACATGAATGGTTTATAATGCTAGGAAAATTCAAACTGGGTTTCGTTTGATCAAACAAATGTATTGCTTTCGCTACCGAATACTGACCATGACTTTTTTAAAATAAAAGCATTTGGAATAGCTCTGTCAAGCTCATCAAGAGTAGTAAAATGGAAAAAAATGCAGTTTATTTCCCATGAATACAAAACTGAAACTCCAGTTAAACCTGCAGGTCATTTAGCAATCAAAAGTATTATTTCGTACTATTTTCACCGTAACCTTTAGCGACATTCGGCTAATGACTTTGATCAATTTCCTGTCACTAGCTATTTAAATAGTTGCTAGGATTAAGCAATGCCTTTATTGTGCTGACCCTAAGGGGAACACATGTTAAAAAAATAAACATCCTAAAAAATAAACCAATTTAGCTCAAGCGTTTTAAAAGTATACATTGACACAAGCAGAAAAAGACAGACAACATACAACTATATTTTATAAACTTTATTGAGCAAAATTTAGCCAGAGCAGATTAGCAAATAACAGGTGAAAAATGGCCTAATGTGTATGAATTAATTACAACTTCAAACAGAAAATATTTAAACACTATGCTGTTAGGAAAAAATAGATGTAGCTTTATTCAAATTAGTCATGCTGTACAAGACAAAGGAAGAATAAACAATCAAGAACATACACAAAATGTATGAAAATCCGAAACAAAGAAAACAATACAATTAGAAAGAACAGTAAGATGAAAAGGTCCTGTTAGGAAGAACATTCGTTTTAAGCACTATGTTGTTAGTCAGCATTGGTTAGACTATAAACAAATTTAAGACATTGCCAAGCCAACAATTTCTCTAACAAATTGTACCCAGCCACGGATCACAAAGTGCAAAAGAAAATGTTTAACATTGAAACCTTGAAGCATTGCAACAGCTTAGCCTCATGCTTTATGGTTGATCTTGTTTGCTAATTCAATATTTTTCGCAATTTGTTTTCTGTTTAATATAGTGCTCAAGGTAGGTAATGTGTTGTATTTCATGTTATAATTTGATATAAGATGGATAGAACTCTTTATAGGTTTGATTGTGTCGTTTGTTCTAATGATAACACCTGTAAGGTTTGCAATTTATCTAAATCATCATCACTAATATAACTGGTGTAAGCTATATATTAAAGACATTTATTTGATTGCAAAACATTGAAACAACAAAAAAATTTGTACAACAGATCATCCACCGTCCTTTTTACATTGTACTATTGTTTGTATACCGGATGTATTATAGATTTTTATACCGATATATGACTCTCTTCAAAAAAGCCTAATAGGTGCAACAACAAAACCTTTGACTTGCTATATAATCAGAAAGTATTTGGCTATGAATTAGTGACCAAAAATGTGCACACTTAAACTCAAATGTGTACAGTCCATCCACATTTGTATATATGACTTTTATTCAGTATTATGCTTTCTATTTTAAAATAGTTTTTAAATATATATAGCAATTGTGTAATCAATATATCGATTGACCAAATTCAGTTGAATACATTTTTGTTCATGACGAAACAAACGTTCATTTCTTTTTCATTTCATACCATGGTTTTTCAAAATAGATATTAAACACTGTTCCCTAATTGTTACATTTATTATGTAATACATTTTTCACACTTTAGTATGAAGAATGAGATTCTGGAACTAAGTGAAGGATATTTGTTTTAGTTTTCTTTTATTTTCTAAATAAAATGGATCGGATGTTTAACAACTGCGGAAAATGGACGAGACAACAGCAAGACACGAGATGGTTTAACTGCTGTGATAAGTAATGAAATTCCAACGAGAAATGCACTAAGACCAGGTCTTTGTTTGCTCTTTATGTTATGCTCAAGTACAATGAGATAATACTCTGGACAAATAGTAGCAAATCAAGGTGTAGGAAACAAATCTCACCTACAGTGTTAAGAAATACTGAAGACTCATAAATATAAACGCTGAAATAGCCATGGTGTCGAACATGACTTTCCCTTCCTGTAGTAGTAAGCAATTGCTCAGTCATGACAAAATTAGACCTCTCGTTATTATGATGGAAAAGGATTGCTGTAAATTGATGTGCAATTTAAAAAGTTTACATGATCATACGTAAAATATTTAAACATTTTAATTTATCACCTTAAATATAATTTTGAGTGCAAACTGTGCTATCACCTTAAATATAATTTTGAGTGCAAACTGTGCTATCATCAAGTCGAATCCCTATTTTGAGTCAACGGGACCAGCGTTATTCAAATTACTCTATATGTTTCTCAGTGGAATGAGAAGCTGTTTCGTCAACCTATGTTGGACAATAGGGACGGCTTTTTTGCCATGTGTAAGTTTTACTCCCGTGTTGGACTCTCTTTGCGCCATCCCAAATGCCGTCTTAGTCAGGACGTCAAAGAAATCCACAGCTGAAGTTTGCTTGTAGTTCCAAATCACTTGATGTAAATGGTGGAACATCCAGGATCCATGAGCTTCGCTGCGCCAAGCCAGCTTTCCAGACTGAATTGCGTAAACCACAAGGCAATCCTTTGGACATCGAATGTTACTGAGAAAATGGACTGAACTTTGTCCCTGATGGCCTGAACCTGGTTGACTTTTTCCCTCGTTTTCACTCCTATGTCCTGCGTCTGCTCTGTCTTGTGAACTTGGTTGACTCGTCTGGTCATTCTCACTCCTATGTCCTGCCTCTACCTTGTCTTGTGCGGCATGTGCTTTGTCTGAAGATGTGAGAAAACGTGATTTTTTATATTTATTCTCTGCCACTTCAACTGCAATTCATTATGCAAAAATGAAAATATTTCTTTAAATTTGTGTCAGATTTAGCTATCAATATTAAGAAAGACAATGCGACGTATTCTTAATATTTAACAATCCTGAGAATAAAAGGGAGTACTTATATAAAGGCGTCCGCTTATAACGTGCTCTCAAGCAGGTACATGTACATACACATATAGCCTGGTTATCATGTGAAGTACGTGTAGATACAGGCTGGCTGTCATATGAGATACATGTACATACAAGCTGGCTATCATGTGATGTACGTGTACATATTGACTGGCTGTCATTTGATCTACTTATACATATTGACTGGCTGTCATTTGATGTACGTTTACATAAAGACTAGCTGTCATATGAGGTACATGTACATATAGACTGGTTATCATGTGATGTACGTGTACATATTGACTGGCTGTCATTTGATCTACTTATACATATTGACTGGCTATCATTTGATGTACGTTTACATAAAGACTAGCTGTCATATGAGGTACATGTACATATAGACTGGTTATCATGTGAAGTACGTGTACATACAGGCTGGCTGTCATGTGAACTACAATGTACATACACGCTGGCTATCATATGAGGTACGTGAACATATTGACTGGCTGTCATTTGATGTACGTGTACATACTGACTGGCTGTCATTTGATGTATGTATACGTATAGACTGGCTGTTATGTGGGGCAAGTGTGCATAAAGACTGGCTGTCATATGAGGTACATGTACATATAGACTGGTTATCATGTGAAATACGTGTACATACAGGCTGTCTGTCATGTGAAGTAATTGTACATACAAGCTGGCTATCATATTAGGTACGTGTACATATTGACTGGCTGTCATTTGATGTACGTGTACATATTGACTGGCTGTCATTTGATGCACGTATACGTATAGACTGGCTGTTATGTGAGGCACGTGTACATAAAGACTGGCTGTCATATGAGGTAAATGTACATCGAGACTGGCTGTCATGTGAGGTACATATACATATAGATTGGCTGTCATTTGAGGTATGTGTAGATATATACTGGCTGTTGCATATCTATATTTCCCAGCAAAGCGTTTTGTTAGCTCCATCTTAATGACACTTTTGATTCGTCATCCAATAAATGACAATTACTTCGGTCCTGCTGGAAAAATATGCTTTCATAAAAACGTTACAAGTTGTACACGAATATTATTCACAAATGAGTTAACGACGCATGTAAAAAAAATTGATAATTTAATTTGAAAAGAACTACGTTCAAGTAAATTAAAACAATCCTGATTATAAACAAAGAGTATAGAGTTGAAATCCACGTTTATATTAGTTTCACTATTTCCAAACTGGGATCTTGAATCTGAGAGTAGAATATAATAGCTTATACTGTTAATAAGGGATAATGCTGAAATAATTTTTTTAATTATAAATACCATTGTTTTCGGTTAAGGAGCATTCGTCTACCTTCTTGGTCAAAGTATGGATTGAGTGAATCGGGCCACAGACTTCGGATTCTGGCGAATCTGAAAAAATAAATTATCAAAATTAGAATGTACGGGTCTTTCTTACTGAATAAATGGTCAACAGGAATCACGAGGGACCTTGATTACCAATGGACTTGAAAAAGAGTATGAAAACACCTCAGGTTTGTCAGACCATTGCAGCAGCCGCGGAGTCATCACGTCATAAGGGAAAACTCTTTTAAGCAAGTGTAAAGTGTTGCAGTCAAGTTTGTTGTATACCTTTATTATATTAAAATAATAATGATTTAAACATATCACTTACGTTTCGGAACCAAGGTTTCTTATATATATATATATATATATATATATATATATATATATATATATATATATATATATATATATATATATATATATATATATAAACTTGGCATTTAATGTGTTGGTATAAGGCAATCTGATATACCAATACTGCTGATATATCAAATTGTGATCCGCCCATGGCGCAATAATACGCATATATAAACATTCTCTAGATCGTCTGCAGTTGATTCTAGATCAAAGATCAATTTCCACACATTAATCATTATTGATGCATGAAAATAACGGTGAAAAGTAATAATAATCCCCATTTTCTAAATCAGTTTAATATGGTACACATTTTCATCACAATCCTTTATGCTTTCTGTCCACCCTTCCCTCTCATACATAACCGGCAAACTATGCAGAAATGTGGAGTGAGAGAGAAAAGGAATTTTAGCTGGATCAAAATCTTGAAATAGAAATTTTACCAAGTAACCTACAAGAATATGTTTCGTCGGAACGATATGTGTCCACTTTCCTTGGGATTTAGGTACACTGTTTATCAATGAAAAAAGTTGCAAACCATGTCCACATTATACGGTAAATTTCTCGGTTACGTGGTACACATACTGTGATGTATTTAATGTTTTGTTGTTGTCGTTGTTGTTGTTTCGTAAACATACTATAATGTTCTAAAAATTGATTATTATTATTAATAAAATATAAAAATGTCCAAAAGCCTCCCTCCCTCTCTCTCTCTTGACCATCGTAGCAAGATGTGGGCTAAAATCTATGAAATGAAGAGCGTAAAGGATTTTCGTTTGTGTCATCCGACGATGTTTCTGGACTTATGAATGATGGTAAAATTTTAGTCAAAGCGACCAAAGAATGAGAGAGAGAGAGAGAGAGAGAGAGAGAGAGAGAGAGAGAGAGTGTGTTAAAAGTCAAACCGACCGGAGAGAGAGACAGACGGAGAGAGAGATAGAGTGTGTGTACGTGTGTTAAAAGTCAAACCGACCAGACAGAGAGAGAGCTTATTGTCGGTGGTACTGTTACTAAAGCAGAATATTGACAACGATCAACTGTAAATATATTAAAATATTTTAATTACCTCTTGTTGGTTCGTCATTTCGCTAAGTTTCTATTCCACATTAATTTCCATGCGACGGTACGTGAATGGCATAGCGTTCATGTGAATGGCGTAGCTAAGCAAGTGTTTGTTGTGCTCTACGTTTATCATTAAAACCATCTTTTATGTTTAAATCATAAGCGTTTAGTATATTGATTTAATTAATGTGAAGAAAAATAGAAACTATAAAAAAAGAAAACAATCAACTTGTCAATATGCAAAGGCAAAGGTGATTGTCAATAGCCACAAAAGGCATAGAACTACATTTTGTAGCGGCCACACCCGGGGACGTGAGGAGTTCATTCACCCGGTCAATACAAAGCTGCCTGTAGTAAATCTTAGCTCCGTTCAAAGAGCAAATATATGTATTTGTATGTGATACAAATGAAATATGTGCACAGTATGTAGGCTGTATCAATGATATACCACGAGATGTATACATTTTTCATGAAAAGGAAACTCGGAAAGCCTCGTTTCCTTTTCATGAAAAATGTATACATATCGTGGTATATCACTGATACAGCAGCGTACATTATATATATATATATATATATATATATATATATATATATATATATATATATATATATATATATATATATATATATATATATATATATATATATATCACATACATAAAAAGAACACGGGTTTTAAAGTGTTTGGCATAAAGCAATATGATTTCAGATTCTCAGAACATTATATTGTATTTGGCTATTATTTCAACCACTGCTGTTATTTTGTTGATAATCATCGTCATTTAAGACTGCTGGAATTTCGTTAACGCAAAGGGGGCATGGTGTTCTCCTTAAAAATCCCAACGCGCATAGGAATTCCCATTAAACACTTACGAAACTAGTAGTATTAATTCTTGAATAACATGTACCACCAGATGGCAGAAAGCAGCCATTTTAACGGCGTATTAAGGGAAAGCACTTTTTGTCCATTTTACCGTAGGCCTGGGCAACTTGATAAGCCCGTCTCGACATTTCCGCTACTAATGACTTGGAACTTAAGGCTGGAGACTTGGCTGTTATGTTAAAATATTACCTAGGTAAAGTTTCATCAAAATATACGTAGGGGTTAAAAAGAAATAATTAGATACGGAATTTGGGTCCTGACGTACATTTATCCCTGGTGTGACTTGACCTTGTTGTAGGGCTATGACGGTGGAAAAATGCCAATTTAAAATAAAGAAAATAGTATGGTTTCATTAAAATCTCTTCATCAGTTTGAAAGTCATACACTTACTCATTTATAAGTTCCCTTGCTGTGACCTTGACTTTGAGGCGAGATGGGTTGGCTGTGGTTTATGAGTGTCTCGCTGGATAAACAACTGATTAAAGTTTTATTAAATTATTAGTGGCAAAAAAGTTCTACTAAAGACAAGGATACAAGTCAGTTACATTTTTCTTTGCTGACTTTCACTTTATGGCAGAGGGCGTGGTTATGTCATGTGACATATCTTATACAGGACGTATAGCTGGCTAATGATTCATTAAAATATCTTGACTGGTCCTAATTTCAGCTTCCAATGCTCATTACCGTGACCTTGACCTTGAGGCAGGGGTGTCGTTATCGCTATCGGATGCGACACATCATTTATACATGATCTATAATTCGCTCAGCTTAATTAAAATATATTCTGTTGTTCACAAATAGTAGTACGATATTAACGATTTGGGATGATTTTTTTGTTGCTTTTTTCTGATCTAGGTTAAGCCCCCCTCCCACTTTATCCTCATATCATGAGCACGTGCCCA
The DNA here is from genome assembly GCA_028554795.2 of Sinohyriopsis cumingii. Lineage (NCBI taxonomy): Eukaryota > Metazoa > Mollusca > Bivalvia > Unionida > Unionidae > Sinohyriopsis > Sinohyriopsis cumingii. Next base: position 149,713,097 of record CM068825.1, read on the forward strand.
CGCGCGAACTTCACCTACAAGTGCCCTGAATGAGTAAAGTCATATGGGGTAGAATAGTTCAACCTGAATCAGTAATTCTTCATCTAACAGATGAAAATGTTTATAAAATGTTATTTCGGTCCTGATGAAATGTGGTTTCATAACAATGTAACAGGCTATGTATGAGTGGTATTAGAACTGAGATAAAGTCGCAAGTAAAAATAAAATCTGATTCTCTCACTCGAAATAAAATAGGTTATCGCAAGTGAAAACTATCCTTCTGTAAAATAAAGTGGATGGTTTTGTCACCCAGGTTAATATTAGTTTCACATTCGCAGTCCACATCTTGAATCTGAGAATAGAAGCTACTACATACATGTGATCCGAAAATATATTATTTACCGTTGTTTTTGGTTACGGTTTCTTCGTTTGTATGCTTTGTCAAAAGCTGGTATTCGTGACCCGGGTCATAAACTTTGGCATCTGGCGAATATAAAAAAGATATTATGAAAGGTTTCATATTACGGGTATTTTGTTATCAATTAAATGTTATCACCGTGTATAAGGGCGTGATAATATACAATCGATATTAATTATCAACGCACTTGGCGATGAGTATTAAAGCTCATAATTCAAAAGAAAACAATGCAGCGCTGAAGAGTCTCGGCACAAATAAGGGAAAACTCTAAAAGAAGACGAACTATTGCAATCAAGTAAATAATGTACGTGAATTACATAAGTGATGAGGTTTTTAAATAGACTGCTTAAGGTTTAAAACCAATGGTTCGGTGACAAAATAAAGGAAACATCGCAAATTGATTGAGATAAAACAACAAAACCACTCAAAATAATGATTCCTACAAAACAATGTTGCCTCGGTGCTCCACTGCATTGCTGCTAATTAGCATTCCTTTTGATTCAATTGACACATACAGGTGAACAGTCGATTACAGGTGATCAGTCAATTATCTTCATCTGTCAGTCGCTGTGTCAGGTGGATGGCCAAATAGTCAATCAGATCCCAATGAGGAACAACTTTTTCAACAACTTCAGACTGAACATAAATGAAATCTGTTCCTTTAAGTTTTGCAGTCCCTGTCATGAAATTCTACAATGCTTCGCACTGGTCAGGTTAACCGACATTTAAACGGATTCAAGACAGGCGAAACTACAATTACGCCGTATGTTAACAATATAAATCGCAATACCCCTCATGGGTACGGTACTTTTCTTGAACATATAAGTTGAAAGCTGCTTCAAATCTTAGGTTCTCACTGATGTGATCCAGTGAACGAATTTTCGGTTCAAAACTTGGTTCCTAATGACGTTATGTTTCATAGGGACAGACCCTATCCCACCCCCACCCCTCTCTCTCTCTGACAAGTAATTTTACAAATTAGGATGTGAGAGGATGTGTACATTCATTTTTAGAAGCAGTACTGCCAATAGTAGCTGTAATGGACAAATTATGACTGTAGTAAACAATCTATATGCAGTTCCTGTTTTGCTAAGGTTTTTTTAAAAGCCTAATTAAAACAATGGAGCAATATGATTATAATCAGTATAGAAACTTAAATAAAATTTAGGTAGTTTGGATGATTCAGAGAATTGCTTCCTTGTTAAACTTCCAACAAATATTTAAACTTGGAATTTAGTATGTTTACGACTGGGAGCCCAGAATTTAGTATGTTTACGACTGGGAGCCCAGATTTTTGTACGTCATGTGCCCTGAACATCTAGCTTTAAAATCCTAGCACTAGTTCTGAGTTGTCTTTATGGCTTTATTTCTGTTCAATATCAGAGAAGCAGCATTCCAAATCTTTTGGTATATGACCATTATCATCTGAGATACACAGTGTTATATGCTGGGTCAGGGAAAATATTTGAAAGTATGATTTACAACCATAGGACGTTGAGATGGACTTTTCTATTGAGGCACTGTCGTTGGTTGGTTTGGTCCATTCTTACTTTGTTGTGGACTGACCAGGAGGTTTGAGGAGCGATATTATGTGGTCTAGAAAATCTTAGTAATACTTAAATTTATCTCAGGAACGTTACTAGCAAGACTTTAGTAATACTATTTAGTAATTAGGAAGTGTTTATGTCTCACTGCTTTTTGGTGTATTTACGCTGTCCCAAAAGTGTTGTTTAAGACTTTGTAACGGATTTCAGCCATCCCTTAAATAACCACTTTCGCTTTCTTGTGGTACATGCCAAACTCACTCTGTCAGAAGGCAACAGCTAGGAAAAATGAAAACCCACAAAGTCTCTAACCTGTCTGACTCAAATGTATTTCTGTATTTTGACCCCATGTTAGTGCTCTCTTAAGGAAATCTCGAAAGTTTATCTAAGCCGTTCTGTCCCTATAACGTACTACTGAGCTTGATTACTACGGTACCTTTTTAAAAATTCCTCCGCGCAAATATAAGCTACCTATTGATCCACCTAACGTATCATTTAGAAGAGCATTTCGTTACAGTTGTGTGAACCCACGTAAGGAAATGCATGCTCATTTGGAAATGCATATATGTGTGTAGTATCGTTTTATGGCACATCAACACAATTGTGGCTATATAGCACCAGATTTGTAAAGTTAAAAAAATTGTAAAAATAGACTGCACAAACATTTAGAAACATAAACCATTCCACTTAGCCGTATATCACCACTAAAATCTATGCTAAAAATGCTGAAAACGACAAGTTCCAACAACGTTCCTCGCTGGACGAAGTTTTTTTATCATCATAAATTAAAGAAGATATGTCATAAAGTGTATATGAATAACGATTTTCTAAGCTGATGTACATCAACTTATGACCCAAAACAATGAATTATACTTTAGCACTTTATGACCTTTAACTCTGTTTCCTTGAGATTCGTTTCCAATGACGACACTTTAATATGAATCGGAGACATCTGAGGGATAGGTGGTGAAAATTATGGGGGGGGGGGGGGGCTAAGGGGGGGCGGGTTGAGTTGGAGGTCATGTTCCAAGAGGTTTAAGACTTAACCATTATTTGCTCCGAGTAATGTTTAAGTGTGAGATAATCGTAATAACAATCAGTTCTAAGCACGAACTTGAAATCGTATTAAGTAAACATGAACAGCTGGCAAATTATTATTAATTAAGGGAGCACAACTCAAGTTTTCGGATACAGGCGCGATCAAAGATGTATCCAGGCACCTTTGAAGCCACCAGCTATCAAAATGAAGCTCCTTGCATACATTTTCAAACTCAACAAAGAATATCGAGACGAAATCAGTAAAATAAAAGTGGCACAACAAAAGTGATACTTAAATGATTTAAAGTCACACCAGCTTTCTCCCTCCCACTTCAAACTAGCAATTTTCCAGTTCATCCAAAACATATAATTAACAAAACTACACAGTCTTTCTATTTAAGGCGATGACGTTTGCGCCCGGTTATTACTTTAAGGAAGAGGAAAGTTGACCATAAATGGACTGATTCCCCACAAAGGTGAAAACATAAAATAGAACTATCAGAAAATAGTTAACTACGCATGAAAATTGTAGTCCAAAACTTAATCTCGGCACAAATGTACGTACAGAGAAAATAAAAACGTGGAGATTGATTACAAATGTCTCTTCATTCAAATAGTTACCCCAATGCCATTCACGAGAAACACATTAGTACTACTTTACAGAACATAGGAAATGACTTTCACAAAATGCCTCGAGGTTTTTATAGCAAGAACTAACTAATGGACCATGGGCATGTCAAACTGTACTCGATACTCGATCAACGGGGTGACAAACAAATACCAAACTGTTAGCAGCTGAAATTGAAGGTTTGCTCGCTTAAGCATTCGTGCCCTCAAAAAATTATGAAGAATGTTTTGAGCCTTTCCATTCGAGATTTAGAATGTCGATGCAGGGCGTTGCTATTTAATATACTGTTAACATACTGTGCAACAGTTGTTTGACCTATCCTGCATCCGTTGAAAAGTCGGTTATCGAGACCAATGTAACGCTTGTTAAACTAATTTTAATGTGAAAATATGTAATAATATCAGAATGGTCAGTAATGTATGTGGTCACTAATGTATGTGGTCACGAATGTATACAAGTGTTCTTATCTAGCATGATGTAATTAATTTATTAGAGGGCTTTTTCAATGGATTATCGATGAAATGTACCACCAAAACAACTCAGTTCTTGAAAACATCAATAGGAAAAGACTGCACAACGGAGGTTGTAAACATAAAGATGTCCATGGCAAACTTTCCTTCCTACAGGACTTGAACAGAAAAGTATGATTGATATTTGTATTGTGGATTTTTGTCTAAGGTACATGATTGATATTTGTATTGAGGACTTTTGCCTATAAGTATATGATTGATATCTGTATTGTTGACTTTTTTCTAAGGTATATTATTGATATATGAGTAGTGAATAGGGTCACTTTAGCCTCAATGGAAAAAAGCATTACAGAGACCCCTGGGTCGTTTTAGCCTCAATGGAAATTTAACATGGAGAAAAATCGTGGGTCGTTTTAGCCTCAAGGGGAATTTAACATGGGAAATAGTCTTGGGTCACTTTAGCCTCAAGGGGAATTTAACATGGGGAATAGAGTTTGGGCATGTTTAGGGACAAGGGGAATTGAACATGGGATTTTTTTTTAAAAAAAAAAATTTAAAAAAAGGGGTAGGCAATTGAAAAGTCATTCTCTTTTCGAGAAATATGGGTGGCCCTGAAAAGGGCCTTTGGTTTTTCTTCTTCTGCTTCTAATTTCTTCTTTTTCTCAACCAACTTCTTATTTTCTCTCCTACACTCTTTCTCTTCTTTTTTTTCTCCTCCTCTTCTTTCTTCTCTTCCTCCTCCTCTTCTTTCTTCCTCTTCTCATTTTCTTCTTCTTTTTCAATTTTTTCATTCCATTTTCTTATTCTTATCCTTTCCTCTTCATCCTCCTTCTCCTCCTTTATCTCTTTCATGACACCACTTATTATGTCCTTTACTTTTCTTACGTTATTAATTTCCATCTTTACACGATGGGGACTATAGGAATAATGGTCTTCATTAAGTCTTACTAACATCTGCTCCATCATTCCTAAATTGTCTAAAACGTCTTGTAATTTTTGCATCTTGTCCAGTTGGTTCGAAGCCATCTTCTTTGTAGAATGGTTTGAACGACGAATACTGTGGGTTCTTATACGAAAAGCGCGGACGTGAAGGAAAACATCCCCCTAAAAAACATAAAATTGATCTTCCCTAGATCATGACCAAACAACGCGCGGACGTGAAGGAAAACATCCCCCTACGTTTCTCATTTCATATAATAAAACACAAACTATACTCTCCACATACGCTAAGAAACAATAAAGAAACCCATAATCTACTATTCACACAAACTTACGTCAGCAGTTACAAACACAAACACAATCACACATACACTCACAATATTAATAAAGAGTTAGTGTTTATATTCACACTACTCTACCTACACACATTGGCAAATTGATAGTTATTTCTTTTCTTGAGTATTGGGTAGCCCTGAAAGGGGCTGTTTTTTGGAACTTCATGGACACCTGGTTAATGGTGGCACATTCCAGGCCTGGCGCCACATACACATCTTGTCCCCCAGTTACTTTTTACCTTTTGGGGGGAGAGAGCAGAGGCAGGATATGTGGCTTCAGAATCCCAATTTTCGCTCTCTGGGATTCTGAAATTTCTTCTTCTTCTCTCATTTTCCTCCTCCTCTTCTTTGTTTCTTCTCTCCTCCTCCTCTTCTTTGTATTTTTTCTCCTCCTCTTCTTTGTTTCTTCTTTCCTCCTCCTCTCTCATCCTTCCGTCTTCCACAATGGCTTCCTCGGCCAGTTCATTCAACAGGCGCCTGGCATATTCCAGATGCACATGAAGTTCCAACAGTTTAGACAGTCTCGTGTTCATTTTTGGTGTTGATCAATCAACAAGGGTAGCTAGACTGCCGAACGAGTTTCAATTTATAGTGAAAGCGCGGACGTGAAGGAAAACATCCCCTAAAAAACATTAAATTGATCTTACCTAGATCATGACCAAAAAACAACGCGCGGACCTAAAAGAAACACTCACTCACTTTTTATGCTACCCATTCCTATTCTAAAAATTTTTTTATTAACCACTTCAATAGACTATTCACATACGCAAAGCAATCGAATCTAACCCCTAATATACACCTCAAACACCAAAAAAGACATCATTTTAATCTACTATCCATACCAACGTACTTGAGCACTTACAAACACAAACACACAAACACATACCCTCACATTTTTTTGAAAAAGAGTTAGTGTTTATTTTCACACTACTCTACCTACACGCATTCGCAAATGGATCGTTATTTCTTTTCTAGAGTATTGGGGTAGCCCTGAAAAGGGCTGGTTTTTTTTGTTTGCTATGGCATTCTTTTTTAGTTTCTAAGAATGCGATGTCCTCTGAGGATAGACTTTCTGGCGATAGGTCTGCTTCTTCGGAAAGAGAAGAAGAACTCTTTGGTGTCGATACGACAATCGACAAAGCCTCTGTCAGGTTCAGGTTGCTGCTGCTGCTGTTGTTGTTGCTGTTGTTGCTGCTGTTGATGCTGTCTCTGAAGTCTGTACTTCTCTGTCCATTCTTCTTTCTCCCTGTTCATTTCTTCTCTGAAGAGTTCTTCTATCAGGTCTTCAGTGACTTTTAACATTCTCACATTCTCTATTTCTTCTGGCTTCGGTATCAGACTGTGTCTGACCCTATGCAAATTCACGTGAAGGAAAACATCCCCACACGGTTTTCGAGTCGCAACGTTCAATGAGTGTCATGAGAGGGATAGTAAGAAATGAAAGAGCATCAATCAAACAGTCTTATAGCTAAACAAACCACAAAGGCATTTTTTTCAAAACACAACATTATTTATTCAATAATCACTTAACACTAAACATCAACTCTAACATATTTAAAACAATAATCCAACATTATAACATCAAACATTTTTTTCTCAATTGACAGTCTACTTTAAACAGGGCTGACAACGTTGTGAATGAAATTGTGATTTCCACTGTTGGAAATCATTAGGCCATTGATGGACACTACGTTTCCTAGCTTGAGACAAAAGATAAGCATAATGGTCACAAAACCATCGATCTACTTTCACATCGTTTCTAGAAGAAGAACGAGGATCAAAATGAGTCACTAAATGTTCTAAGGAATAGCCCAGGCTGCGATGATGCAGAAAATACACACAATATTGTCCACACACCAAGGAATCTGTGCCTTGTAATTTCACATTATTGAAACGGGTGGTTTGAGCATTTCTTCTCATAAAGTCGATGATATCGTCTTCCAAAGGAGGCAATCCGTACGAATCGAAATATTCCACACATCCTTCTTGAGGAAAGTAGACGGCTACCCAGTGGGTTCCTGGGAGATGACTGTCGTCCGTGTTGATCACGTAAGCTAGATGGTCTTTAGGTTTGCGATGAGGGAGTTCATCTTTAGCACAGACAACAGGATTCCAAGAAGACGTATACGAACTGTGGTTCAAAAGGTAATAAAGTTCCCAGGTATCCATTTGTGTTGTTTTTTTCTTCTTCACAGGTAATAATACGTCGTCAATTCGATCCTGACTTTTTGCTTCAAAATGTCTGACAAATAACCGTTTCTTCGTTTCGTCTCCTCACTCTGATTCAGGAGAGTTTCGATACGATGGATCTCTTGAGTGGTTAATGGTGGACAAGAATGTTCACGCAAGTCTTTATACCACTGGTGCAACACGTCTTTGTCCGAGATGAGACTCCAAGCTTCGTCCAGATACTCGTCCAATTTTTCTTCTTGACTCAACATCAGGCATTTATCGTGTTGAATTTGACTGGGATGATCGTTTTGACATCCATAGCAATTTTTCTTGATCAATTCCGTCATTTTTTCGACCAAGTGTTTGGCAAAACAGCAGACTAAATGGGCTTCTTGTTCTGGCCATCTTGACTTCATCATGAACACTTCTTCTTTTTCCACGGTCTCCTCACATTTCATGTCCAAAGTTTCTCCACTAGGTAAAGAGGGATAACAGTCTTCCATGGCTTCTAGTAATCTAGAATAACTTCTCTCAAACTGTTGATTTCTATGGTATTATCGAATTCTGCATACAGGATGACGTTCACCGTTTCATCAGGGTCTCGGTCTTTAAACTGAATTTCCACACGAATCTGGCCGGATTTTATAGGGTGGAAATGTCCCTCGTCGCTGCCTTGGTCTGGAGTGAAATCAAAAGCCCACAAAGCGTAGCCTCCTGCATAATCCTCGTACGTAATATTACTGATATTGGTTCCTAACTGTCCGGTGGCTTCGTACAGGGACAAGTACGATCTCAAGTAATTCTTCTTGGTAAAGTCAGGTTCAAACGGTCGGGTACACAAGGTTTTGCCATCGCGACTGACTTCGATTTTGGACACGCCAAAGTGTTGAAAGTAGAAAGGATTTTTTTCGGCAGCTCCGTTGAAGGCTGTATTCTCGACGATACCAACGATCAAACGTTTGGGTAACTGTCCTTGGAACAGATGATCTTCGATCATGGATCGCTGTCCCTTGGGAATGGTGAAGGTTTTCACTTCCACGCGTCGTATGGGATACTTGGCGGTCGTTCTGCTCAACGTCTGACTGATATCGTTTCCCACTTTAGGTAACACTTCCACACGGCGTACGTAGAGTCTGGCTTCTTGGATTTTGGTTTTGTAACCGTCACTATCAGCCAATAAATGGAAAGCGGTACTGCTACGATTCAGTCTCAGGCGGACATCCACCCCGTTCAGCAAATACTTTTCTTGCAACCACATGTCCAAATGCAAACGATCCATCAGTTCTAAACTTGTGTCGACTCCCGTGATTCTCTTTCTTCTATCTACAAATCCATCATTGTTGTCTTTCTTTTCATCAGTTTCCAATATTTCAAACTTGGTAGGTTCGTCAGCTTCCCATACCACACAGGCAGTGAGATGAGTGTTCTTGGCATCTGTTCCGTACGTCAAGAGATTTTCCAGGTAGGCACGATAAGGGTAAGTATCCATGCTGCTACTGACCAGTTTGTTATTCAAGTACAAGTCCACTCCACTGAACAAGGAATGCATGAAATTGTTGACGGGAGCTACTGCTTCATCGTCTATAGGACCTCCAGTCTTATCTAGAATTTTGACTTTCAGGTACAAGTAACTGCTATTCAGATCGATGTAATCTTCGGGCTGTCCTTTGATTTCAAACTCGATGGGAGCGGAATCGGTCAGTGAGGAGACGGGGTGATATTCCACCCATTGGGATTCTTGCATCGTCATCATCGTGGGGGGCATGGCAAACAGGTCCAGTTCCGTCTTGGAACAAGCGCAAGATTCTCGGTGCATCATTTTTTCTCTGTGTCTCAGTAATCGAAAACGTCTAAGTCTCGAACGGTTCTTCTTTTCTTGGCCTTTCTCGCTTGAAGTCTGGTGAAAGGGTGTTTTCTTCGTCGTCTCTTTCTGCCTTGTCCTTGCTGAATGCCTGACTCGGTAGCCTGCAGGGCATTTATAGGTGTTTCTCGGCGACCCAAAATGTCTTTACCGTTTGCAGCAAGACATTTTTGCCTGCCTTCATGAAGGCTTCTTTAGGGTTTTGTTTGTCGATGATGACATTTTGGAGAAATTCTTTGTCTTGCGTCTGTGCCGCATCTTTCAAGGCGTGCAATCCGCGTGTCACCATCGGTTTCAACACCGGGGCCACCGAACGAAAGGCCGATTTTAACATATCTCCTAAACCGTGTCCTCGCTGTCGAGCAACCCCTCGGTACACTGGATACATGACTTAAGAGTCGTGAGAAAACCGTTTTCGAAAATGGAGTTTCACCGTGACTTTCCCTTTGGTGAATGGAATATTTTGTCCCAAATCTCCTTTTATAGTAATGTTGACCGTGTCCAAATACGACTTGCTGACAGGCAAATAGTGAGGATGGACAAATTCGCGGTGGACGTGGTAAGTGTTTCCACCTTCCTCGTCAGCGTTCGTGGCAGAATCCACTTTGAAAGGAATGACACGTAGTAACGGTACGGAGGTGTGTCCCACCACGTTGTACTCCACCACATCGGAATACACGAACATCAAATTCAGTCCTTGATTCAGTTCTACTGGGGTACGAAATAACTTGCTAAACGACTCGTTGTCCTAAACGATGGGTAATTCGTTTTTCTTGAGCATGGCCATTCTCATGTTCATGTCTTCGCCCAACATGTCAAACAATTCAGGACAAAATAAAATGGACATGATTTTACTCCGTTCAAATTTCATCGAGAAGCGAAGAGCTGCTTTGTGGTACTCCATGGTGACACTTTTGTTGATATGCTCCAAAGCTTTCAGAAACACGCCATTAAACCTGGTGGCTATGGTGCTGACCAAATGTTGACCACTAAAATAATAGCCTGGGGGAATAAACAAGTGATAGGTGGTGTACTTTTGTGTACGGGTTTTCTTGTCATATTTGACATTGCTATCCATCCACTGTTGCATTTGCTCGTCATGAACTTCCACATCAAAAAAATTTTGATTGGGAAGGACATTGAGGACTTGGGTCGGGTGAATGATTTCTACTAAAGCCACTTCCCAATGGGCTTCGTGATCTAAGGGGATGCCCTGAGGTAATTTGGCGGTGTAACAGCACAACGTGTTGTGGGGAAACACCTCCATGGAACTGTCGCTGGGTAAGGTTAAGTAAAATTGGTTTTGGTGACTCATAATTCCAGAGTTCTGTGGCTGTCCGAGGGGTTAGTGGACGTCAGAGGCGTGTCTCCGTCCAAAATGGGGTTCTGGTTGTGATTGGAGTGGTGACTGACACTGGCACTGGACACAAGGTTCCCGTGGTTCCCGTTCGAGGAGAATTTCAGGGAGGGATTGGGAAGCAGGTAACCGATGCAACTGCTCAATAAAATGGTCCACAATTGTTTGTCTCCTTGTTGCAAACTCAAATTGGCAATGGCTGCACCGATGACACAATACACCACGAAGATTTGGCAGAAAAAGACGATTTGCGTTTTAGGCACACGTTCTCCACACCACACCCACAAGGGTTGTTTTTGTAAATCTTGCACAGAAGAACTAGGTGAAGAAAGAGTGGTCGACGTAGCTGCGTCTGTGTGAAAGGGCATGATGGTCACTTCTTTTTATAGTCGATGACTTGCGAAGCGTCGATCCAAGAATCAAAACTGGGTGGATATCCTTTCCAACGTAATTTGACTTCTTTGACACGTCGTTTGCCCACTTTACGGGTACTGCGTTCGAGAATGCTTTCGATGTCGTACACGTCGTCTTCTTTTTTGGTGACACGTTGTAACTCGGGCAAATAAAACGTTCCTTTGAGAACTTCTCCGTTCATGTCTTCCAATTTATAGACGGCAGGATGACGGCCATGCACTCGTCCAGTGACGCGAAACAATTCGGTCGTCCAGTTAGGCAAGTAACCTTTGTCGAAAGTGCGTTTGGTTTTGCCAATGCGCACCCAATCTCCTACGGTCAACTCTCCACTTTTCTTGGGGACAGCCCTCGTCGGGGACGTACCAAACAGGCGCTCAAACACCAACACTTCGTTGTCGGGAGTCACTTCTTGCGGGGCACGTCCGATGCTTCGATGGTAAGATTGGTTGTACGCTTGCACCAGGTGCGGTAAGATGTCGATGTACTTCAGAGTGTGGTGATGCGTAAAATATTTCCACATGCGTTCTTTCAAAGTGCGTTGAAAACGTTCCACGATGCTGGCTTTGGTTTCGGGATTCTCGGTGGTAAAAAAATGAATGTCACGTTTCTTTAATTCTTTTTGGAAAGCTTGGTTCAGAAATTCGGTGCCTTTGTCCGTTTGCCATCGAAGAGGGTGACGACCGCTTTGTTTCAACACCCGTTGCAGGGCTGGCACTAACTCGCTGCTCGATTTGGAAGTCAAGGGCACAACCCAGGCAAATTTGGAAAAGACGTCGATGACACAAAACAAATATTTGTAGCCACGATTGTAGCTGGCCAAATGAGAGACATCGGCTAAATCGGCTTGCCATTGATGATCGATGCCTTCCACTCGGGTGCGACTTCTGGCAAACTTGCGACGAATGGGTTTGTATAAAGTGTAGGTAGCTTGTTCTTGTAACCATCGTTGCACTTGAGGTAAACGGAGACTTTTCAGTCGACTTTTGGCAGCACGATACAATTTTTGAACTCCTGCGTAACCTGCAGGATGGGAGGGATCGTAGTAAATGCTGGCTAAGACTTTTTCCATTTTTTTGTGTTTGTGTGTTAATAAGGCACCCACTCTTGGAGGATGCTACTCTTTTTCTCTTGGGGTATTTTCTTGGATTGCAATGCTTTGCGTGTGCGACCGGCAATAGGTGTTGAAGAGGAGGATGTCTGAGCGGGGGATATCGGTTCTTGTTTCACTTCTGTCTTCACTTTCTTTTTCTCTTGTGATGAAGAAGGGGTGGCCATCATCTTTTTAATCCATCCAATTCTGGAGGTAGGAGGTGTTGTTAACTTGCGTACTTTTTCTGGTGGAGTTTGAAACCCTTCTTCTTCTTCTTCTTTTCCTTTTTCTGTCTTGGTCACTGGTAGTGATGGTACTGGTACTGGTACTGGTGATGGTGCTGAACTTTTCATCAAGCTCTTAAAATCTTTCAGAGTGGGTAGAGCTGTTTCGTCTAAAGCTTTCTGGTGAAAGAGTTGCAGTCGTTGCAAGAGTTGACCGTACTTTTGCGATTTTTCTGTTTCGGACAAATCTTGGCGATCCATCAAAGACTGCAATTCGTGTTGTAACTGGGACATCTCGCTCAAATTGGGATTGGGAGGTAAATGCGGGGTGCGTTGTTCTTGCCACCGATGGTATTCCATCCATCGTTTGTAAGGCACTAAAGCCAGTTTTCGTCCTTCCATGGGGTTGTCAGGGGTCGATTCTGAGATCTTGGGACTTCCGAGGGCCTTTTTATCTTGCTCCCACCAGTCCTCCCAACATGGTTCCTAAGACTCCTTTCAGTATGGGACCTAACAAGAGGGGTAAAATACCTCCACGTTGGACCAACATCTTCTTCTTTTGACGAATGGGAATTTTCTTTTGAACCATTTGGCGAAGAACGTGACGATGTTTACCTAAGCATTGTTTCTGGTGTTTGGACAAAGGGATCGTGCCTTTCAAGACGTTCAAACAACATTCGCACACGGTATCGATGACCTCTTTGGAGGCCGTTTGAATGAGTTTTTTTCGTAGGGGTGGAGAAGCTTTGGACAGGACAGATAACATGTCCCCATGTTTGGCTAAACGTGGTGGCAGTCCTTTCCTTTTCTTTCCTTGGGGTTTTCTGGAGGGTGACATCTTAGAGTCTTCAGGAGCACCAAAAACACTGATACCCTACTTGATCACACGCCTTTTTTATACTGGAACGCGTCGCCACTGATTGTCTTTACGTCGTATCAGTTTGAGGACAGGCATGACACGTCGTGCAGGGGTAGGTAACGGACTAAATCGAGCCAGTTCTTGCTTGGACAAATCCAGTAAACTTTGTAACATGCCCGATCTTTCATGGACTTTGATTTTGGGAGAAGGTACTTTGTGAGCAGCAGCCACTGCCACTAAATTGGAGGGTCCTGCCACTGGGAAAGTTCTTTTTGGGGTCATCAAGGGAGAAGTTCTTGGTGTAATCAACGTCTCCAAGTACTCTTCAGTTCCTGGTGTCATCAACGGAGAAATGGACGAACGTGAGGATGCCGGAGACGCAGTCACCGCCGTGTCAGGTCGTGGTTTGCGAGTGTAAGGTTGCGTCCTGGCCGAAGTGCCTCTCTTGCGACTAGTTTTCTTCTGTGGACTTTTCTTTTTCTGGGGACTTTTACTCTTGTTTCTTTTTCTGGGGGCTTCTTTTCTTTTTCCGGGGTGGTTTCTGGTCAGAGGAGGGTCCCGCCACGGGAGAAGTTTTTCTTCTTGGGGACCTGGTCTTTTTCTTTTTCTTCTTGGGGCTTCGTTGGATTTTTTTCTTGAGTATAACTTTAGGGGCATTAGGATCCCATCTTAAGAGAGAGCGAATGATGACCCCTCCTAGAGTACCGCTCCCTCCAGGTTTCAAAATGATTTGTTTTTTGGTTTGAGTGTCGATGCGGAGATCGGCCAGTTGGACCAAAGCGACTTTGTTTCGATCGAAAAAGCGTTTAGTTTGATGAGGAATCTGAATGATTCCTTGGAGTATTTGACGTGCCGTCACCGTGAACCATCGTAAGACTTCTTTGAGACTAGCTTCTAAGACACGAGCTCGTGTTTGTGGATTTTTTTCTCGACTGATGCCATACAAGGCACGAATCAATTTGACAGGAAGATGCTACTGAAGGGACGTCATGTTCACATTGTGTGAGACAGACGAAAAAGGGTCTAAGGTTTTTATAGATTTTTTATGGGGAGTGAAATGAAGTCGAGGACGGAGACGTGTACAGGACAGCCCCTCCGTCTTGGCACCAGTGGTGAAACAAGTGGGTACGAAATCGCAAATCCTCGGGAGTCGTAGGTTTCAAATCGACGAGTAAATAGGCGTGTGGTGTTTGAGTGGCATCGTCGTACGCCTGAGTCAGCCAAGGCGTTCCTAACTGTTTGGCTAAGACTTGCACTTGCGATTTATCTCGAGGGCTTTTAAACAAGACCACGTAATGCGCATTGAGACTGATGGTGCGATGGGCTTTACTTTGTTGAAACAAATTTTGGGTGATGTAAACGACACTGGCATTACGGTGATGCCCTTTGCGCGTGAACCACAATTTAATTTCTTCTTCGTCTTCTCCTAACATGTCGTCGAAAATGATCAAATGGGTTTGACGGGAGTCAGAGACGATGCCGTCGTCTTCTTTAGGAATGCCTTCCACAAACACGATGGAATCGCCTTGACTTTCTCGCAAGAGGTTGTAGGCCGATTGCCACTCTTTGTAACACCACACGATCCGTTGAGGTAGCAGATCGATCAAATGATGTTTATGTTTGATCAAACGTTTGACGAATTCGGTTTTGCCTGAACCGCTAGATCCAGCAATGAGCAGTTAAAGGGATGGCGAAGATACAAAGCCTCCCAACTGGCACGATCTAAGTGTTCGTCGATGACTTTGACAGTAGAGGAAGAGGGAGCAGAGACAGCAGAGGTAGCCATTGTGTGAAAAATGTCACTTGTGACACGAAAACAAACAAGACAAGAGTTTATATACTTTTTCAGAATACGTTTATTGAATGTTTTTTTGTTCAGACATGAATACGAAAGACAAAAATACATAAAAGCCAAAGGCTTAAGTACAAGAATAAAAGGCACATGATGACCATTAACGTGGAATAAAAACAAGTGTCTGTACAACAACAACATGTTTTGGGTAATGTTCTAACCAGTTCTATAGTAGGGGGTAAGGTCACACAAGTGTCCTCCCGAAAGGGTCTTTCAGGCCTGTCCACGACAGTCCTGTCCTGGGTGACGGGTTCTTCTGGCACCGTCACTAACACGGGTTGAAAAGTAACTTTTTTCCTTGAACAACTCTCGTGCATACTGGGCCACTTCTTGGGTCCAAGCCTCAAAACCCCATTCTTTCCAGGCACGGACATCTGTCCAATGGGGATGTAAGTCACAAGCTACACACATATCGTCATACACGTCTTGGGTAGCTAAAAGTTGACGAATCATTTTTTCCTGTTGAGGTCGAGAAGTATCCAGATGAAAACGCAAGGCTTTGAGCAAAAGAAGTTTTTCGTGACCATTTAAGGCCATTGAGGTGGTAAGTACTGATCGTAAAGAGTCCACAAAGAATCGGCTGGTAAACGAAATCCCAGAAAACAAGTCACTAAGACACACACCAATTGTCGTCCCAAATTGAATGGATACAGTTCTTGTAATAATCGATGGTAATGATCCACGGTTTGAATATGGTCATTGAGTTTCTTCCACGGAATCTGTTCAATAATATATGACATAATCCGTGGCATGGCAACTTGATTTTATAGTGTCTTTGTTTCGGAAGCAATAAAGGTAATTTCTAACCAAACATGTTCGTTCTCCAGTAGGGAATTTAAATGTTACATACTGTAACTGAAACGTCAGAGTTTGTCTAGATGTTTCGTCTTTTTCTAAGCAGATTCCATGTAACAAATGTTGGTAATCCTTTAACACGTCTTCCTCAATACGTTGCAGTAAGTGAATCTCGAAGTAACCAAAATTACGAACGTCTAGTCCATCATCATCCCCAAACTGAAAGTGTTCAACAAGGTCTGACCACTGAAAAAATTTCTGACGAATCAGTCCTCTTATACCATTCAGGTACCAGTGGTTAAAGATCTGGTGACGTAACGGATGCAATTGTTCTTTACGTTTCATTTGTATTTTCACCAGCTCTCGGTAAATCCTTTCTCTCAACTCCTCAGGCAAGCCCAAAATGTTCTCTTGTAAAGTATCCATAAGTATATACACTGTTTTTGGAATCGTTGGGTGGTGGCCAATAGCCTCGTTTAACTTTGTGCCTAATGTAATATCCACTCATAATCAGTCTTCTTGTACTTTGGAACAGAGCATAATTTAAAAACGGACGAATCACTTTGAGTTTGCGTTTCACTTGTATTTTGATCAGTTCTCGGTAAATGCGTTCTCTCAACTCCACAGGCAAAGCACGAATGTTCTCTAGCAAAGTATCCATGAATAGGTCATACTAAATCCTCTTTGGTCTGACACAAGAAATGTACTCTTTGCACAAACATGGTTTTACTTCAGTGTCGAATTTAAATCGTTTAGTCACTAATTTGCACATTACAATTCGTTCAGAAGTTTCCTCTTTCACTAAGTTGACATTGTGTTCAAGATGTTGGTAATTCGTTAACTCTTCCTCTGGAATTCGATGCAGTACGTTTACAATGATGTACGTAGAATCGTCCATAACAAACCAATCCTTTTTAAAACTAGAGGATCGTTGATCAATGTCTGTCCGATGGAACACTTTCAATTGAATCAATCCTTGTATAGCCTTCAGGTCCCAGTGGTTCAAACACCGGTGACGTAACGGATGCAATTGTTCTTTACGTTTCACTTGTATTTTGACCAGCTCTCGGTAAATGCGTTCTCTTAACTCTACAGGCAAAGCACGAATGTTCTCTTGTAAAGTATCCATGAACAGATTATGGTATGTTACTTCAATGTCTCGGTCCCACTATGGGTAAGTAATGACAATTCGGTGACCATCGAGCATGTTCTACGTAGGCCGAATCTTGCGGTTCCCAGTGGTGAAGTGACACACCGCAACTGAAGCACTTGACTTTATCTCCTTCGCCCAAGTAGAAAAATCCGGCTCTGGCTAATTCTTCGGGGGTCGGTCCTCCAAGATACTTAGGCCATTTTCCTTTGAACGATTGAAGACGATTTTCAAAGTCGCAGTATTCCGACAAACGCACAGGAAACGAATATTCGTCTTTCACAGGTTCGTTTCGATGAGGGTTGAGTGACATGGGCAGGAGTTTGCTCAGGGCTGGATGATATCCGTAGGGGGGGGGGGTAGACGTGAAGGTGAACATTCCCCTTTAAAACGAAGCCCAGTAAAATGTCCAAGAGGACGAGCGGCATCACTTTCGCATCCCTCAGGTTTGACACGCACAGCATCCCTTTCCATGATAGGGGTAGTGACACTAAAGTTCCCATGATGCTTTACGGCATCGCTAAGGTCACAGCGTACAGCATCGTACCCATCGCAAGGCTCACAATCGCATTCCACTTCCGAAGCCTCACACTTGAATTGTGCCTTTCTAAACAACTTGTTCTGTGTTTCTCTGAAAGTATTCATCTTGTTCGCTCGGTCTTGGTAGTCACAATGAACTATCGATCTTGCCTAGGGTTCCTTTTTATATACAGACCAATAACGACGTGACCGTATGGCAACGTAAAGTGATTGGGAAGTCTCACTCGCTTCTGGTACACGATTTGATAGACTTTTTCCAAGGGTCGACTGACGATGTGGTGAGTGGGTAAACGTACAATCTTGTTCGGTTGATAGGTGGTCACTTTAAAGTTTCCATCCTCTCCCGATTGCAAGGCTTCTTTCAATACCCCAAAGTTGACCACTCGACTGGTACGATAATTCAGAGTCAGTCCTTTCACTTTGCACGTCGTGTGCACTTCTCCTTGTTTGTCCCGGTATTCGTAGCCGTAATTTTTGGGGCCGCCACTGACGAAACTTAGAATCTTGTCGTCGGGATGTTCGTCTGTCCAGGCTCCTAAACGGTCTCCTTCGATGTCAGGGTGATGTTGAATCGGGTGATGGATGTAAATGCAACTGTCCGTGTCAAAGTACAGGACGCGTTCCCCTAACAGTTCTAAAGCTTCGTACAATTTTAAGCGAGCATGAGCTGTCACGTAAGCCGCAATGATGACATTTCCAAAAGGGTCGTCTTGTACAAAGTCCAGATCTTCTTCATAATTGACCAAGATCAAATTCTCTCGAACGACGTATACGTGTTTCATGTATTTGGTTTTGTCGTGAATCATCTGGAAGTAGCGGGAAGGTTCTGCCAAATATTCCGTCTTGGGTAAACACGGTCGTTGTGCCATTTTACCCCACAAGCAATTTAACATCACTTTGGCAAACGATCGCCTGCCTTCGTTTTTTTCGATGTGGTCTAAAGAGATGCCTTCTTGTTCGTAGTATTTCTCTTTGAATTGTATTTGGTCTTCGGGAGTGTGACACCAAGAAGGATGGATCGTTTTCTGAATTTCCGTCATGTTGAATCACTGTCGCATAGATTGACTGTACACAAGCACTAGCGAAACTATATAGACCACGTGACGTCACAGACTGCTCTCTTCGGATTGGATGTGGGCTGACTGAATTTTGTAACGCGTGTTCGGATTGGTGAATGAACTCAATCCGTTTCAATCCTTCCTCTACCTATAAATAAGCGCAGTTCACTGCATTGATTCACCTGTTCTCGTCGCTTCAAGATGTGGACCACAGTTGAATCATCCACCCTTGTGTCTTCCATGATGTTTAGGACGGACATGCTCATGTATGTCCGGTCCAAGTGGACCGTTGTGCACAGGACAAACACCAGCCTGTGGATACGTAGGATCTACGTTGAAAGACAAGGATGCCTGAAAAGAGTGCTGATTTACGGGCCAACAGTGAGACGCAGCCTAAGGACAAGAAGAAGACCAATGCGGTGCCCTTTATGTTAATGAATACATTAAAATAAACCCAAAGGCCCTTTTCAGGGCCAGCCATATTTCTCGAAAAGAGAATGACTTTTCAATTGCCTACCCCTTTTTTTAAAAATTTTCTTTTTAAAAACAAATCCCATGTTCAATTCCCCTTGTCCCTAAACAAGCCCAAACTCTATTCCCCATGTTAAATTCCCCTTGAGGCTAAAGTGACCCAAGGCTATTTCCCATGTTAAATTCCCCTTGAGGCTAAAACGACCCACGATTTTTCTCCATGTTAAATTTCCATTGAGGCTAAAACGACCCAGGGGTCTCTGTAATGCTTTTTTCCATTGAGGCTAAAGTGACCCTATTCACTACTTATATGTATTGTGGACTTTTGTCTAAAATTATATTTTTGATATATGTATTGTGGACTTTTGTTTAAAAGTATATGATTGACATATGTATTGTGAACTTTTGTCTAAAAGTATATGATTGAAATATGTATTGTGGACTTCTGTCTAAATGTATATTACTGATATCTGTATTGTTGACTTTTGGCTATAGGTATATGATTGATATATGTATTGTGGACTTCTGTCTGTATGTATATGATTGAAACAAATGTATGTACTTGATACCTTTTTCAGGATCTGTGTCATATGGAATCCTGCATGCTTGGATAAAGAATATTTTGGGCTTTCCAGCCAGAGAGGGATTTTTACTGAATCTGTCGATGATGTCCGTGGTAAATACGTATTCTTCATCTGAGCACATAAGCGCATGTTCATACTGCTGGGTATGTCTTCGTATCTCCTCGCCATGTGTGCTGATAGCAAACACAAATAAATCAGTATCATTATAATCCATTTTGGCATTCTCTGTCAGAACGTTTTCCAGTTCCGACTTTTTGAGGTTTAACTCTTGCTTTTCGTTGAGTTGTTCAAATCCTAGTTTATCCATGAACACATGTTTTAGGTTAGCTAGATCCTTCTCGGCTCCTTTACGTCGGGGTTCTCTCTCAAAATATTCATTAACAACAAGTACGACTTTACCTTTCATATGATCTTTGTCGCAATACCGAGGAAATAAATCTAGATTTGGTTTTTCTTCAGTCTCCTCACTCGCATTCGTGTTACTGTTGGAATCCTGTGCTTTGCTGTCTTTGGTGATATTCGTTGGGTTTACTTCACTTTCCATTTTAATGTGAGAATCTTCCATTATAGTACAATCTAACCTGGCAGACTTTAGTTGCTTTTTATTACATAATATTTCTTATACAGATCTAGACTTCATCTGTTTTTGCTTTCACCTGCACTGGAGAAAACCTAGAAGGTTGACACACACCAAAGGTAACAAGGCTTTTGCAGTATTCTTTTGCCGTCGATAGTTTGAAAATAAATCCTGCAATAATTATATATCATCAGTATTTGTTTATATACATTTTCTAAACGAGGCATGCATACGTCTAAAGGAAGCCATAGACAATGGGATAAGATAAATGTTCAGGCAAGGATGAGACGCCAAATCATTCACTAACACTTACAAAGAGTGTGTCAGTGAATAATATATGCTATCACACACACACGCGCGCATGATCTACATTGGCTTTTCTCCATGACTGTAGATTATGGATATCTGTATTTTGTACTTGTCTTTGTCAAAAATCAAGTTAGGGATCTGCCTGACCAGTGACATTTAGTTTGTAAACAACATTATACATAGCTAATATTTCTCTATGAGCATGTATTATATATCCAGATCATCGTCGATGACAACTTTGATGGTTTTAAAGAGGAGACTGACCTACATCCTGGCTCTATTATTGTGTCTTAGCTTTTTTATATCATAGTGTTTACTTCAAACATTACCCATTCTTGACTTTACATCTGAAGAAGAATCAATCTTCATTTTTTTTATTTTATTTATTTGGTTGGATTTATTGATTCAAATTAGTATTCACTGGAAGGACCAAGAGCCCAATCATATCTTGGAGTGGAACGTTAATTTAGAATTATAGTGAATTCAGAAAACGACATTTTGGATTGTATTATCTTGATACATCAAAACACTTAGCCCATCATCACCCTCCAGGCAACTGGCACATTTACATGTTCGAGACTAGATGCACATCAACACATTCAATATTGGAATTTATTTTGAATACCACTGTAAATCAATTGTAACTTCACACATTTGGACTCGTGATAGAACTTTAAGGACCGTTTGGGATTTAATTCACAATACTCTAAGTTCTTTGTATTATATGGAAATTAATTGCTTGAATTTGACAAAACACGCTGGTTCTTGCATTTTTCTGTTATTTAGTTTGAGACCATAATGTCGAAACAGAAAATTTGTATTGTTTTTGGTTTTTCATAATGACTGTATGTTAAGTTTATTTATATTTGTACCTGACCTTGTCCAAAATCAGGTTAATGGTCTCCCTTAAGAGTGACATTTATCTTTTGTTAACAACATAATACATACTATGATTTATGGTGTAGGTGATGATTTTGATAATTCAACTGTGCATCTTTGATATGAAGATGCTGATGTAGGAGGGGCACAAGGTCAGATACAAGTTATGACGATTATTAAACTTGCTAATGGCTTTTTAGAGCAAACTCCATGTTACAGTGCTAGCACTGCAAGCCTATTTCATCACTTGTATAAGGAAGACACAAAGGAAGGCAATGAAATAAGCAAAATAAAATATCAGTCAGAAAGATATAACTTCAGAATAAAAGCTAAATGAACTCTATTATGAAACATATAATCGCGAAAAGTTCAAATTAATTCTTGCACGCAGCACAATGGCAGACCAGATGGAAACGGAGTTGCTGGCCACACATTAAGTTGAAGAATAAAAATGCCATAAATTGGTGCTATCTGTTGAACAGACAGAACCTAAATATCACACGGAAACTACTCTTGTACAAAGCAAACAATTAACAGTACCAGAGGAAACAGAAAAATGAGAACAACTGACAGTAATGAGCAGTTTGATAAGCAAGTAAAATAAATGAGACAGTAACTGACAAATACTGCGTAAAAATTCAAAGTGAATACCTTCCATCTGCAGCGAAAATATTTGTTATACCAACCCGAAAATCTACTCTATACGTTCTGATGCGGTAACGTATGAAAAACAGACTGAAGATTTAAAACATGACACTAACAATAAAACTGACCCAAACAGAAAAAAGCTGTAATGCAAATAACAGTTGGAAAGAGCCAAAGAAAACCAAGCAAGTAGTAAAAAATCAAACATAACTGAAACGATCTTTCAGAGACAATCTTTAAAAAATTAAAGACAAATCACTTTTAGGTGAATGTATATCGTACACACACACACACACACACATACACACACACACACACACATATATATATATATATATATATATATATATATATATATATATATATATATATATATATATATATATATATATATATATATATATATATATATATATACACACATATATATATATATATATATATATATATATATATATATATATATATATATATATATATACACGTCATTGTCAGTTTTATATGTAATTTGCAATATTGGTCAACTCAATTCAACTGTGACCCTTCTGCTGTTTCCAATATAAATTTCCAAGACATCGTTTATCTATAATGAAATCTTTTTTCAACTCTTTTGAGGTGAGATCGTTAGGCCTTTCTCACTATATTTATATGCTTTTTTTATACACCACACACCCCTGCTGACTTTCAGCATTTATTTACCTGTAAAACAGTTACTAGGCGATATTCTATTACCCTAATTCCTGTCTGAGTATTCCAGTGTTGTTTAATGTAGAATTTGTGTATAATCGCATCCCTATTCTGGATGGTTTTGTGATTGTTTAATTTACTTTTAAAATACCTTAAGTCTAGTTGATTTAATATATTTGTGATCTTCTCTTAGATTATACTGAAATATTAAAATATTAAACACCATAAGAGGTATATGTAATCTACTACTGAGTAGAAAACTCAACGTGTCAAAGTCCAATGTACAGCTGTATGTTCACAGGTGTTACAGATATTACAACTGATATGGATAGTCATTTATAATGTCGATAAATAATAACTGTGCAGTCACGTAATAAACAGGCCCATAATGCGAGGTCTTCTGATGTCTTCAAAGTCAAGGTACATGATATCTCTAAATTAATCTGTAGACTTAAATATCAACTTTTTTAAATTGTTGGCACATATAAATTGTATTTGAAACAACGGACAGACTAGTTTTCCTTTCTGTTGGAGCCGATCGTGTATACTTTTTGATTATGTGGGTTAGTTATTTAAAAAAAGAACCAAGCAACCCCAACCCCTATTCGACACTCAAAACCCAGTTTATTAAGTCACCTTGTACCTCGAAACATAAGGGCTCGTGTCTTTACTTTGAATTTACAAATGCATGTATGTACTATATTGTTATATAGCAGAGACTCGTATTACTTGTTGCTTACAGTTAACACATATTCCAAGTCATATAGCGATATATACTGTACAGCACATACATGATTTTATATATAGGTCATTGGTAAGAAACAATACTAGCTCCTGTGCACCAATATAGTTCAACACAGTTTCTATTATTGGACAATGTATCGTTAAAAAAGCGTGCAGGATTAGGTA
Organism: Sinohyriopsis cumingii; assembly: GCA_028554795.2. Lineage (NCBI taxonomy): Eukaryota > Metazoa > Mollusca > Bivalvia > Unionida > Unionidae > Sinohyriopsis > Sinohyriopsis cumingii. The sequence goes on from CM068825.1 coordinate 149,736,881, forward strand.
CTCTGACGGTAGATTAGAAATAAACCATGAACATCTATGAAACTATTAGTAAATTATGCGTTGTTCTATCAGTGCCGGCTTAAAACCTGTGGAGGCCCTTGTGCAGTCGAAATCTTAGGGCCCCCATCGCAAATTATCTCCTAAAATGTTTTATCAATATTATTTTGATCCGTTGTCGCGGGGCCCATAAGTGACATGGGGCAAATTGGCCGGTTTCTACTCTGCCTATTTGGTAATCCGGCACTGTGTTCTATCACGTAACTGACATTGTCAAGTTACGGGATTTGTAAGGTTGTTATGTGAACACGAAGCGTAACAGTTAACTTTCTCAACGCATCGCTGTTACATATCGGACGGTGTTTTCATAACTTTACAGTCTGATAGTTCAACAATCGCACAAGTATGTACACTTACCTTCAATACATCAAATTCTGCTTAACTATGTGGCATTTGTTATAAAATTCGAAATGGATTGTTCTGCTTTACCGCTCATGTGTTCACTGTTTATCATAATGTACGCGTGTGTAATATAAACGAGGAGAACGACACCCAGTTGTCAACAATTGAAGTAAGCTAACAGTGCTCCAAGTGCTCATTTTGAGAATCGTAAAAGAGATCATTCCACTTTGCTACGTACCGCCTTACTGTCTCGCTTAACGGTACATCGGTAGTTTCCGTAAGTAACGAATGTACAGAAGAAAAAAAAACTTACGATTAAACGAATTTCATGTTATTAACACTGCGTTTCCATTTTTCATTGAAAATAATTCATTTATTTTTACCAAACAGTTTTATTTATCACATAAATTTTGAATATATAATTATAATTATAATTATGATTCTCTTTCACATGTTGTACACGTGTCACATACGCCAACGTGGTGACCAAATGGAATATTTTCAATGATAATCGGGCAAATGCAACATTTGAATTTTGAGAGAAAAAATTATTTTCATATTCCTTTTGCTATTTACTAGCAGATATTAGTAACTTGCATATATATCTCTGTGTGTGTGTGTGTGTGTGTGTGTGTGTGTGTGTGTGTGTGTGTGTGTGTGTTCCCACACTATTCCATCGCTCCCGTGGCTTAAGTGGTTAAGTCGTCCGCCTCGGACGGGGGAGGTCGCAGGTTCGAGTCGAGGCATACCAAAGTCTCCTAAAAATGGTACTAGCATCTGCCTCGCTAGGTTAGTGTTAGGACTGGTCAGTCTGGTGTCAGGATGATGTGACTGTGTGGGACATGATGCTACATGTCAGCGGCATGATACCCCAGTGCTGGACATCTCTATAAACTGCTGCACTGCAGACATCTTAGCAATATGAGTGAAAAATCGTTAAAAGCTACGTTCTGTTATGTATATTTAATTTAAATCGTTTGTCTGTTAGTTTTATTTTTTAAACTTCATTACATATTATTATAATGTAACATTAGTCCAGCATTGAGTTCATTTCTGCTTGATCTGGTTGACTTTTTATTTTTTTTCAAATTTCATTTATGCAAAGAACTAATAATAGCTTCATTATTTTCTATGTGTATGAGCTTATTACCTGAATTATTATTCACGTAAACATGCTGATTTTCGTCAGGGTTTTGATGATTCCAAAGTGAATTGTATAGGCTACTGTGTTGTAAATAAACAAGGCTCATTAGATCATTCTAGAAGGTTATTTTACATTAGGTAATGGTTGTTTTTAGAAAATGCTAATTTGTGACCTGGGGTGAAGCAGAGAACTATATTATCTTGTGACTGTGAGGATTTTACCAATCGTGCTTTAACATCTAGTACTTTAAGTTGTATTATGTTGTGACCACTTTGGGCTGAATTTTATTTTCTTCAAATTATTGAATTCAAGTGATTATTTTCTATGGAAATACAAAAGTACTATGAACAAATTCTTGGATAAAGACATTCATTGGAAGTTATGCTGCATTCAAACCTGGAATAATATTTCTTTGATTCAACAAGTGACTATTGACACATCAGTACTTCACAGCTCATATCCGACACGTCATCGCCTTCAATTTTGGATCTCTTCAGGACTTGAATTGAATTTTATTCCGGATTTTTTATTATTAGGACTTGAGCCCTTAATCCTTGGATTATTTTTAGATTTAATTCGCAATACAGTAGGTTCTGTTTCTCATTGTTAACTTTGTATTATAGGAATACACATTATTTGTTAAATTTGTACGAAGCTTGTTGTTTGTACTCTTTTCTTTTACTTATTTTAAGAGCATAGACTCGTAACAGTTCGGAATCCAAATCACACACACACTCACCCTATCCACCCCATTTCCGTCCCCAAAGTACCGATGTGTTCCTTTGATGAAACGAAGCTATCTAATTGCTTTTGTCACCATTATCTTATTTGTCGTTTCTTTAAAGAAACGTGCTCGTAAGTAGTGATGGGGGGGGGGGGGGCGAACGGAGAAGAATGAGACCTTAGTGTTAAATCTGGGTGTTTGTAAATGGGGGACAAAATGACTTTAACATGGGAAATTTAACATATGTGTTTCCATTGTCCCTAGATAGTCCCAGTGATCTTTAACATGGGAAATTTAACACGGGTATTTCAATTGTCCCTAGAATTGAACAGGCGCGATGTCACAGTACTGGACACTCTCAACAACGTTGTAAGTGGTTGACCTCAATCGGTCGAAAAAGTGGGGCAAGGGCTGACATGAATACGCACTACTCTAGGGACAAACATAGACATATATATATATATATATATATATATATATATATATATATATATATATATATATATATATATATATATATATATATATGTCTTCTTCCAGTTCTTTCATCATCTTCACCTTTCTAACCATCTGTTCTACTTTAATTAATTGGTCTAATCCCCACTTCACAAAAGACCAATCAGTTAAATTCTCTATTTCTTCTAAAAAGTACCTTACTTTTTCACACTATCAACAGACTCCTTCAATTTCTTACCTTAACATACTCCAACATAAGCAATCCTCTCAACGTCTCCAATTCCTCCTCTCAACGTCTCCAATTCCTCCTCTCCCGCGTCTTTGACCAGATCTCTGGCTATGTTTAGACTCTTCACTTGACTTGTCACGAAGTCTTGTTTAACTGGATACATCCATTCAGCTGCAATCCTTTCTACGATATACGCTGCATACATCATCCAATATAAACTGTCTTTTAAGTCATTTAACAAATTCATTTTTCAAGTTGTTGTCTGGTCAACGAGGGTCGCCAGACTGACGAAGGCTTCGCTTGATATGTCTCACGTACGGACGTGAATGAAAGCATGCCCTTTTGTCTACTACCCATATTACTTACCAGTCATCCCCTAACAGAAGTGGGCTAACCTAAAATAAATTTAAATACAAAACAACAAACTAATACCACTTGTACAGGGACGAGTTTTTTCTTTTGTTAAGATAAAACCAAACACAAACGCACACGCGGAAACATACATGCGCACAAACACACACTCACATATGCACACACATACACACAAACATACGCGTGCGCACACAAACATACATACACACAAACGTACGCGCGCACACAAACATGCATACATACATACATACATACATACATACATACATACATACATACGTATGTGCGCACACAAACACATACAGAATTCTATGATTGGCAACCTAATCAGTCTCTCTTTTCTAGACAGCTGCATAGCCCTGAGAAGGACTGGTATTTAAACTCCAGGAGCACCTGTTTAATGCTGACATCTCACATGTGTGGCCCCACACACATCTACAGCTCCCATTGTTCTCCCACGAAATAGTAAAGATAGGGATTGATGAAGAGGTTTGATTCGCTTCAGTCTCCCAATCTTCAGTCTGAGGGATTGTGAAGAATGCATCTCTTGTCTGTACGCACTGATTCTGCTGCTGTGAACGCTAATATTCCCACTCTTGGCGTTGTATAGCCAGCTCCAAGTCCGAATCTTCGGTACAAGGTACCGTGAACTATTGCGGTGATTTCTGTAGTGATACTATCGCCATAGGCTTCACGTGGCAAATGGGTCTCATCAGAAGGATTATACCCCTTTTCTTTCGCCCTCTCCTCCTCTAATTCAACTTCTTCTTATTCACCGTCATCAATAGCCTCCATAGCTAGCTTGTGTACGAGACGACGAGCATTTTCCAGGTGCATCTGAAACAAACGAAACAGAGCCCTGAAATACCAGCACGTACTAACCAAATCTAGTTCAGTTATTTATTGGACAATAAAAATACCAATAATGTGTAAGCCACCTGTGCAATTAATCAAAGACAACAAGTTTTAAAAAATCAAAAATGATTCATTACTAAACTTGGAATTTTGTGTACAGAGTGTACATGCAATAAACTAATACATACCGATCACGAAGTCAAAATGACTTATGCATAGTTTGTATCACGCATAACAAGAAATAGAAGGATACATATTTTAATAGCGGTATCAAAACAGATCAAATTAGGATATTAAAATAAAGATATTATCAAAAACGGTTTTCAGCCAAATGAAAACCGTATAAATTCAGGCAATGGCAGCAATATTTTTCCCAGGTTCTTCTCTGTGAATGCTATTATGGAACAGGCATCTTCCGAAAGGCTGGTTAGCTGCTCCAGTATAAGAGGGCTTCCATAGCTTGTTTCTCCGGTGGCGTCCCTGGAATAACGCCTCCCTTTTTTAGCAGACCACCTAGTAGTACACCATTCCATTAAATTTCTATGGTGCCACTTCTTTCTTCAGTACTGCTTATATTGTTCTTCACTGGATTGCAGACATGGTTCTGGTGGTGTGTCGTATCACTGGCTGCCCTACATTTTTGTGAGCTGCAACGTGTTGTCTGCTTCCTCCCGTTTCTCTGTCCCTGTTTCGGTGAATTCTTATCAGCAGCATGTGATGAAAGGCCGTACACGAGCAGAATATACTTGTTCTTTTTTGTACTTATTAAGTGCTATTGACACATTCTTTGTTCTGTGTTCCTAAACGCACGTTTGTTCTGCTTTCCCGCCCTGACACCGCTCCTAGTAAGCCGGTCCGGCATCCTCCGTGTCGACTGCCTGAATCGAATGAATGAATGAATGATAGCCAGACTTACTTACTTACTTAAGTCAGTTATAGTCGTGTGTCGCCCTTTCGGGCATGCACGACTGATTTATTTCCCACTTGGGAATATTGGATTGTTTTGAGGGGGAAGGTATGGTGCCGCTTCCCCCAACGCATTAATACACTTATAAAGTGCTATTTGATTGGTCCGATTTCGAGACATTTGTCTCAAGGGACTAAAGGTGGGTGGGAATGGTCCACACGAACTCACCTGGAGGCGGCAAAGGAGGATCAGGCTCAGCATAGGGTCGCACCCTACATCCGGTATCTATTTTTGTCCCCATTTTTCGAATAGCAACGGCGTCGTTTGCCGTATTTATAGTTTGGAAAATCATTTTGTGCTGTTTGTAGGAAGTATGTATATATATATATATATATATATATATATATATATATATATATATATATATATATATATATATATATATATATATATATATATAGGTTGCAGGATGAATTTCCTAATATATTTTAGGAGAGAAGTTATTTAAGTGAGTGGTATTTGGTGCTTCTATGCTAATAATAATTGTTTCCGCCTTGTGCGGGGGGCCTGATGACTGGGTTTTTAGTCACCTTATATTTCACTAATTTAGGGTCATAATTCCTTTATTATATATATTTTGGTGCCACCTTGTGTGGCTGGCCCTGATGGCTTGGGTTTTTAGCCACCTTATAGGTATAATTTTGGGTTGTTATTTTAATTTTCTAGGTAATTTATAATCTATTTGCTGCCGCATTGTGCAGCGGGCCATGATGACTGGGATTTAAGCCACCTTATACTTTTAATGTTGTAGGCCAGTTATAAGTAACACTTTTTATTGTGATTCATCATGCTTTGAGTAGAAGTAGAAAAATAAAGGTGTTAGTAACAAGTTATAGTCATAATAATCAGCTACCCGTTACACCGCCCGATGGGTTATACATCTGGGGAGCTCAAACACGGACGTGAAGGGAAACATCCCCTTACACAAAAACTAACAATACCTACATCAGCACCAATTCATGATCATCAGCAGTCAGCCAGGGAATGTCGTCTAGTGAACATCTTTGAGCAGTCCAGCGCAGCCACCACGTGCTGCGAAGACAAAGGACGAAAGTTGCAGTGGATAGCAACAAAGGGCACTGCCGCATAAGGATTTCGCTGGATGACAAGTGGAACGTCACATTGGAATACAGCAGAGCACTCGTCACTAGGAAAACAAATAAAACGGGAGGGAGAGAGGAGTGGATAAGCATACAGCACGTGGGCCGTGACTAACCATAAGAATATAAGAAAAATGGGGTGCGGCCATATGCACGGAGCATGCAGCCCACGGTTACCTGTCTACCCAGCCTTTTAATCCGTATAAATAAAAAAAAAGAACGGATTACCAGTGATCAGTCATTAGCACAGTATTATGGTGATGCCGAAAAGACGTCATGACTGCTAAAATAGCAGTAGAGACCAATTCCGGACTTACCTGGACGACGTTCCTGAGCTCGATTTGAAAAGGTCGAGCAACACATCAAATTGCCTGGTTGATTGAATTTGACTCTCATTTTGGCTAGAGAACCCATTTGATAAATTCCGTGTGTGTTTTGCAATATGGAGTAGTGGATATGGATCTGTACAATATGCTATGGTGGATATGATTCTGCTCATTATATAACTGTGGATGTAAGTCTGTGCATAATGCTATGGTAGATTTGGTTCTGTGAATTATGCAGAGGTGGATATATGGGACTATGCTTTTTACAGTGGTGGAAATGGGTCTGTGCAATATGCAGTGGTGGATATGGGTCTGTGCATTATGCTATGGTGGATATGGGCCTGTGCATTATGCTATGGTGGAAATGGGTCTGTGCATTATCTTTGGTGGATATGGGTCTGTGCATTATGCTATGGTGGATATGGGTCTGTGCATTATGCTATGGTGGAAATGGGTCTGTGCATTATCTTTGGTGGAAATGGGTCTGTACATTATCTTTGGTGGATATGGGTCTGTGCATTATGCTATGGTGGAAATGGGTCTGTGCATTATGCTATGGTGGAAATGGGTCTGTGCATTATCTTTGGTGGAAATGGGTCTGTGCATTATCTTTGGTGGAAATGGGTCTGTGCATTATGCTATGGTGGATATGGGCCTGTGTATTATGCTATGGTGGAAATGGGTCTGTGCATTATCTTTGGTGGAAATGGGTCTGTGTATTATGCTATGGTGGATATGGGCCTGTGCATTATGCTATGGTGGATATGGGTCTGTGCCTTTTTGCAGTTGAGTGTTATATACGTCTGGCACATCATGTGTTATGAGGTGATCATTCACCCATTCATCCATTAACTTTTGCATATCTTGCCAGTCACTTAACAGTTGCTGTAGAAACTTTGACGGCATAAAGATCAGGGTCAGCAATTGGCAAAAAGTAACCTGGTGACATATATCTTTGTCTGGGTGGTAACTTACCAACCACTTATAATATCATGATGTAACTTTGCACAGCTAAGAATTACAAGATGGTATACTGCCTATTGGTCATGTCACTCCTGCCTAAACAGCAAGGTCAAAGCAAGGAATAGTGTCATTTTGTGACATATATCTTTGTCCAAGCTGTGAGTTTAGTGCAACAGAAGATAATTTTATGAAATTTTATGCAAGTCTATTATGATCAAACATATTGTTGCATACCATACCTACCCCCATGCCTGAAAGTCAAGGTCATAGCTTTTAGATATATATCTACAGCTTTTAATATTGGAAATACTTAAGATATTTGAATGAAATTTTATGTATGTATGTATGTACTATCTGATATATATATCAGATAGTATGTCGAGTACCACAATTGCACTACCTAATTGAAGGTCAGAGCTGCAGAAATGCACACTATGTCGCCAGGCTTTCAATGCTACCAGGAAAGTGGGAGAAAAACTAGCATTCATTTGTAGATATCGATTAAAGTCGGGGGAAAATTGGGAATTTATAGCTTCAATTTACTGAGCTCATCTTGAGTTAAATTTGAAGGGTTATTAATGGGCTATTTGGAGCTTGTGCAACTCTTGAGTCAGCTGAGGTATCATTCTGTATGCATGCTATGGGTACATCCCCAAAACATATTTCTATAGGTTTTGTTCTACAGTTTCATACTTAGCACACGGTTTGAATTTTAGATTAGATAACTTCTCAGGTTTTCCTTGCAGGTTATCTTGGGCATTAGGCAGCATGTTGTTACCCTAAAACCAAATATAGATACTTTCAGTTCATGCAAGTAGCATTGATGCATACCGATATTCTCTCCATTGTACTTGTTACAAATAGATACGTCACCACCTTGTACCTGTTCTGCCTTCAGAAGAACATAATAACCATAGAGCAGAACCATAGTCAATCCAAGTGCTGAGGTGATGGAATTGGTCAAGTAGATTGGTTTTCCCACGGCTGCATGTTCATATTTTTCTAAGGAGAATATATGATGACCAATCTCGCATCGCATAGTCGTAATACATTTCTGTCAGTTGTGATCATGTTAAGTTTAAGAAAACAAATAATAGCATTTATCTTCCCCAGTTAAACATTTAATGTGATAAATCTGCTTGTTTTATTTGATAGTTCTCTGGAGGCTGTGTTAAACATCATCAGTAACCGTAGCCATGACTCCAGCCTCCACCTCCTTTGCAGTGATATTTTCTATCGGATCTTGATAAACTGGCATAAATCTATCAACAGTTGGGGCAATTTTCGGTGTTGAATGCCACCGCTAGATGTACTTAACAATGGTTGTATTAAATATACACTCCATAAACAGGTTACATTAAAGTACCCCTGAGGACAGCAACCAAATGTAAGGGGATTATTTTTTTAAATGTCATTTTTACACAAAGGTATATAATTTTTAAGCGCTTTTTGTCAAACTTTCAAACAACCCTGTTCCACAAAAAATCTTCACATCAACAGACTCTGTTAAGCAGCATAAAGTTAACATGTTTATTCTGTAAATTTAAATGAGTTACATGCAAATTTATTTGAATTTTAAAATTTGTTGTTTTAAGTGACACATCCCATCATTTAGTACATGGTCATATATCTCACTGAGATACTGTATGAGAATCTCAAGACAGAAACAGCTATTAATTTGAAAACTTTTTTTGAAATCAAAATTTGGATGATTCCATTCAGTAAAGGTCATATGTGAACCTTGAAAAAAATCAATTTGATTCAGGAAAGACTTGGACATTTTTGTTTCGAAAAATGTTTGAACCCAGTGATACATATCATCAACCAATTTGTAGTTTTTAAGCTGCGATATATCTTATTTAGATTTAATCTAGGGATACATTATAATTGTGATTTGCATCATATACCAATTATGCCCCCCACCCCCACCCCCAAGACATTAGGGTAAAGGTCACAGTTAGGGATATTAAAATCAATCACAGCTATCCTTACTATATATGGAACAAATGACTGCTGAATCTGATCTAATGGAGTGAAACTTAACACACAAAGACAAGGTTAGGTATTGTCACCCAAAGATGCACTCACATTTAGTTTTGTCAACTTTCAGAAGAATACAAAGGGAGATGTGGGAACAATTTCAGTGCAAAGGTGTCAATATCTTCAACATTCAAATTTTATAGTTTCATCAGCATGATGGTGACCATTAAATGATTTATGTTAGATTACCAATTGATGTTGATGAGATGACAAATGGTGGTTTAGTACTTACCAACATTCATCACTACAATTTGAAGACTTTACGGCTAATTCCTTTATTTACTCCCATCCCTCTTGATCGTCATATGACGGAGTGAGTTACTTATTTATTGGCTCTGACCCCCACCCCTTGGACCTCATACGATGTAGTGAATTATTTATTGGCTCTGACCCCCACCCCATGGAACTCAAATGACGGAGTGAATTACTTATTTATTGGCTCTGACCCTTACCCCATGAACCTCGTGTGATATAGTGAAAAACCATAGTCCCATTGTAAAAGAAGTTTCAAGACAACGAAGTAAATATCTACTTCTTCTTTTCATCCAAAAATGGCTCATTTTTAAGAACAGATTTACAAGTATTACATTGATCCTGATCCCCATTGCATTTGGCATCATAGGTAGAAGTGAACATTCAAAACAATGTTTTGAGGAAGTGAGTGCATGCCAATTGAATGTGGAAAGGACAAAATGCAGGTAACATTTTTTAAACCATACCTGTTAAGTCTTGCACATTTTGCATAAGACACAGGCATTTTGTACAGAAATCAGACCCATGGGCACAACCTTAATTTACTCCCACATTCTTAAAAACATGGCTGTTATGTATTTTTAACCTAATGGTCTTATTGTTTCCTAACTATCTCCTGTAAATGTCCATGTTTAGGCGCTAGGATTTCTAAAAATAGACTAACCTCACAAAGTTTTCCAACTATCATCATGATAGTCAATAGTAAAATCATATATGAAATAAGCAAGGTGTTTACTGATAAAACCACCCAATATAGAAATTTAAGTGGCATGAAAAAAGACATAACCACCAAATAAAATGAATAAGGAGTTAAGCACCAAATGATGGGAAACATGCACTGCATATAATTACAATGCTACTGCCTACAGTAACAAACCGCTGCACATAATGTCAGAACCACTGCATATAATAACAATGCATAAGTGACAGAACCACTGCACATAATAACAGAACTACTGCATGTAATGACAATGCATGAAGTGACAAAACCACTGCACATGATGTCAGAACTACTGCATGTAATGACATTGCATGAAGTGACAAAACCACTGCACATGATGTCAGAACTACTGCATATAATAACAATGCATACAGTCGCGGAGAAATTTAAAATCAAGGAATGCCGAAGCCAGTTCAGCTAAGAGTTAATTTTTATTCCTCAAATGAACATGTCTAATTACATTGACCAAATATATCCGTAGTTATTTCTTTAACGAAAATTTGCCACCAGTTAAAAGACTTCGGCAATCCTCGGCTACATTCGGTAACGGGTCAGAAAGGACCGGTACCAAAAAGGCTCGGGTTAAAAAAGATGGATTAAGAAGAAAAAGAAGAAGAAAAGAATAAGAAAAAGACATTTTTTTTACAATACCCATATCTATTCACTTCTAAGCCAATGGAGTTTTAATTCTATTCAGTAATAGTCATATGTGAACGTTGAAAAAGTAATTTCATCCTGGAAAAACCCTGGAAATGACAAGGAAATTTATCTTTAGAAAAGCTTAATGATAACCGCGAACAACATTACTATATCCCTCTGTTATTACAGGATTGCATCCTATATCGTAATATTAACGCCAGCAGCCACTGTTGTGAAATTTTGTTAAGGTTTTTGGTTGAAAAGTGAGTATCTATGTATACAGATTATATAGTTCGAAGATTTTTTGTTGTTGTTATTGTATAATTGTTTACTATATTTTACTGTTAAATATATTTGAGAGCCATTATGAGCAATATTGTTGTAGTAGTTGATATTAGATTTTAATATTCATGTATTAGCAATAATGATTGTTATTATTAACAAATTTATAAATCTGAAATGTCATTAGCGTTTATCTTTTTTTTTGTTTGCTTATACTAGCTAGACATGATATATTTTCTTCTTTTTCTCTTTCTAACCCTTCATACAAATGTATGTTGTTAATTTTTGTATAAATAACCTCTTAATTCTTTTCCAATTGTAACATGACTTTCAATGCAACCACAACGCAATAACGGTGCCTACAAGGCACAGATTATAACAAATGTATATTGAAAGCATAAACTATAATCAACGCAAATACAATACGCATACACATGTATTAACGATACTGAATGTATGTGAAACAGGAAGAGTCAATAGTCTTCGCAAGAGAAAATATTCATCCATTATAAATTAAATCGTCATTACTTAATTAAGGCTTTACCATGATAAAGTTGGCATGCACAACCCACACGTGGGTGACACTAACTCGTATTCAGTCTTGATATGTTATAACAAAGATATTATTGATTCGCTTTACATACAATGTTTTCTAACGCAATTATTATTTGCCTTCTTTGTTCATTTTACATAGAACATGTAGTAGCGTGTCGCAATTATTTACATGATCACTTGACATACGATTGTGACATACTGCACAATGAATCTCTACTGCACATTATTTATAGACATTTACCAGTAAAGCAAGGATTTGATATTTACGTATTAGTTACTTTTATCAGACATGATACTAGTAGTTGGTAATTAATACATAAATGGGCCTTTTTAGACCGGGCCTGTTCGGACCGGGCCTTTTTGGACCGGGCCTTTTCAGCACTAGTCCGTTTTGGTCGTGGGCATTTTTGATTCTGGTCCGTTTTGACCCGGAACCCTACATTCACTCTTCAACAGACTGAAATGGTGGTCAGTGGAGTTTCAAACACCAAATCTTTTGATTGTGCATTGAGTTAATTCAGCAAATAAAACGAGCCACGATAATTATAGTACAGTTAAAGCAATCTGGGTCAAAATTGTGCAACACTGTCAATATGGAATGCCAACAGTGTGAGATATTCTTCAAAATTTGACCTCTTGTTCCAGTGCTGAACGACCTTAGTACAAGCTATGCAGCACCGATTTATCTGGCAGTAACACTTCAAACCCTCTTTATGCATGTCACATTATAGGACTAGATATAGAAGTGAGCAGTCTGAAATTGTTTTTAATGTAACTTAATGAGTGAGAATGTGGAAGAGGTTATTGGAATAACTCTCTTGTAAAGAACCACAGCGGCCTCCATATACAACGAACCATGTTTTACTCGAGTTTCTATAGTCTAAACGGACCCCTAAAAATAAGGGATTATCATGATATTCGAATGTACAAGTCTTAAGTAATTCGAAATAGGACGAGTTCTTTGTATCATATGTATGGGTCGTGTTTTATGACGTATGACGTACAACTACACTGCTTAGAAACACCTAATTATGAGTCATGCAAATGTGAAACACGAAAAAAATCATGCAAGTGTGAAATTAGAGTTTCGTAATGCGTGGTAGTCACGTTGTGTGAGAACATTTGCTAACAATTCCTGCTTCATGTATATACATGTCTTCTGATAGAACTCGTAATTAAAATTACTTTGGGTAATGTCAATACGTGTTATATAATATTACGACCGATTCTGAAAAAGAAATTACCTCTCCGTGAATTAGCCATTGCATTACGGTCAAATTCGCCGTTACATCCTTTGAAGAACCTTGCCACGGAGGTGAGAAACTCTGTTTGTTTTGCAATCAGCAGTGTTGTCACGGTCGGTTTAGGCTTAGAGACCGGAAACCCGACATTATAACACATCAGTGATACTACCCCAGACATTTTTCAAAGATACCACCTGTATCCAGTCAGAACTAAGATCGCAAAATTTTGGGGCGGGTTTCTCACGCAGCCAGACCTAATTCTGTTACATTCATTGTGAACTGATCTGTGCATGTTTGGACCTTGGTGAGAGCAGATCAGAGGGAAATTGGAGACGTTAGATTGCTGGAAGGGAGTTCAGAAATCAAAATTCTAAGTCAGAAAATACGCAACAACCAAGAAATACAAGGTATCCAAAAACAAAATCTAAAAGAGGAATTTAAATTGCTCCAGCATGCTTATGATTGTACAAACTTTATAAGAGATGCAAAATCCTATAAACGTCTAGAGAAAGAATTTGAACATTTAGGGAAAGCATCAGGCTCAAAAATCAACCAAAACAAGACCGAAATCTTGCAAATAGATAACTGGAGAGGGAACCACCCGAGCTACCTCCCCACCTATGAGGGATACAGTGAAACCTCGTGGGGTATATTTTGGAAAAAAGACACTATAGAAAACTAAAAAATATAATTAATCAAATAAGAGAAAATGCGAAAATCTGGGCCCTAACGCCACTATGCATCATGGAGCTGGCCCAAGTGGCAAAAACACATTTGTATTCAAATATTAATTATACAATTAGATCAACAGACATGGAATTAAAATTCTGAATAAGTTGGATCAGGACATAATAAACTACATATGGAATTACAAAACCCTTTCTATTATTAAAGAGACTCTGTATAGAGCACAAAGTAGAGGGGGATTGGGACTGCCAAGCCCACTACTACTAAAAGTAACTAATATAATAAATAGATTGAAAAAAGTACAACCCGAAGCTAAGACAGCGTGGGAGGCACTGTACATCTACTGGTTCGGCTTCACCATGAGGGGCCGACAGAAGATATACAAAAATAATAAAATTACGGAAGAAAAAAAATCGAAGTGTCACGAAAATTTAGATATGTTAAGGAAACACTTTTAAAATATAGAGATCAAGCAGAATTATGGACATTGGATACATGAAAAACATATGATTGGATAAGAGAGCATGTAACGAAAAGAATATGATGTAGAGTAGAACAAGGCAACTGGGGGGTAAACTGGGAAAAAACTTGGAAAAATTGGGAGAAAATAAGATCTGTCAAAATTCAAAGCATAATTTTTAAATATCTGCACAACGTCTGGCTTACAGGCGAAGAAGCTGTCAGACGTTGTATTATCAGAACAATACCGAAATGCTCTTTATGTAAAGTTGCCAATTTCACAAAACGCCCAATGCGACAAAAAGAAAAAAGAATAAAAAAGAAAGAAAAAAAAATAGGATATTGCTAATTATGGAAATATGTAAAAAGTACAAGTATCAAAGAAACAATATTTTATATCTAGATGCAAATTTTGAAAGTAATGTGGTTTTAAAAATAATTGACTGCATTACAACTGCTATGCTATCTTGTGGTCAAGTAATAAAACTAATTAAATAACGGTTTTTCTTTTCTTTTATCTACTCCGTATTAAGAATCCTCGCTTTCAAAATAAGTCTACTTTTCAAGGTTGCTTGTCTTGGCCAGGGAGAAGGGAGATACAGGAGGGGCTTCGGTATACCGCCCAACTAGTGACTCGTAGCGTCAAATACGAGCTGCAGCCCGGTCTTCATCTCTCACCTCAGAGGACCAATATACGAAACCAAACTATTGCAGACTATTTAAAGAAAACAATAAAATCTAACCAACAACGCAATACTAAATAAATGTTTGCACTATTTATTACTAATGTTGTTGTTGTTGTTGTAGTGTTTAACGCCATTTTTCAGCCCAAGATAGGCTATATATGACAGCCAGTATTAATAGTGGAGGAAGAACCCGGAAAACCCCCAGAAAGAACCACCGACCCACGAGAAGCTACTGGCAAGCTTTCTCACATTAGCCGAATCCGAGACTCGAACCGACGCAGACAGAGGTGAGATGGCTGTGATCCGTAACGGTGAGCGCTTTAGACCACTCGGCCACTCGGGGCCCCCAAATATTACTAATAAAGCACCGATACAGTATTCTGTTATTTGCACTCTTTTCTAACTAAGGGATACAGGAAACCTCCGTGGTTTTTTATGTGGCTTTTTTTTTTTTTTTTGGGGGGGGGGGTGCACCAGACAGATGCCCCCCACCCACCCCGTCCAAAAGAAATAATGGTTGTTTCATGTGTTTTTGTATCCCCCAAAGGTGTGTTGTTTGTTTTGTTGTTTGTTTAATTTTATAAAAAGAATTTTGAATGAAATGTTTATTTTAGAAATATTTTGGTTGGGGTACTTCTAGAGTTCCCTAGTGCTTCTATAGGGTTGTTCATCCGAAATAGGTTTTAATCACCTTTCTCGGAATTCCTTCGCTAGTTATGTAGTTGACCTTTACTAGAGTTTGCCTATGTCCCACGTATGCTATATGTGTATGCTATATTGTGTGTATGCTATATCCTTTTCATGTGGGGACAGCATCAGTTAATCAAATTCAAAACCCCAGTTGTCCTATTATATGATTATTGGATGTAGTCTCCAATGATTTACTTTAAACGTATTTTCAATTTTGAATTTTGGCGAGTAAACGGTGTAAATATTTGAACAAAAAAGGGCCTAGTGTCTCATGTGTTTGATCATTCGTGTCGTTTCTCGCATAAATTAGAATAAGACTGACTGTACTCGAGCTAGGGTCCATATTTCATTTATTTGTATATATTTCTCCTCGCTCGAGCAGGCCGAGTCTACTTTATTTAGGAAACAAAATGGCCGAAATTGCTTTTATTGGAGTCAAACCCGCAAGGGGGGTTCGAGACTATACAGTGGGAGCTGTATAGTCTAGAAAGGATAGTATAGTGACAGTAAGTAAATGGGAGCTGTATAGTCTAGAAAGGATAGTATAGTGACAGTAAGTAAATGGGAGCTGTATAGTCTAGAAAGGATAGCATAGTGACAGTAAGTAAATGGGAGCTGTATAGTCTAGAAAGGATAGTATAGTGACAGTAAGTAAATGGGAGCTGTATAGTCTAGAAAGGATAGCATAGTGACAGTAAGTAATTGGGAGCTGTATAGTCTAGAAAGGATAGCATAGTGACAGTAAGTAAATGGGAGCTGTATAGTCTAGAAAGGATAGTATAGTGACAGTAAGTAAATGGGAGCTGTATAGTCTAGAAAGGATAGCATAGTGAAAGTAAGTAAATGGGAGCTGTATAGTCTAGAAAGGATAGTATAGTGACAGTAAGTAAATGGGAGCTGTATAGTCTAGAAAGGATAGCATAGTGACAGTAAGTAAATGGGAGCTGTATAGTCTAGAAAGGATAGTATAGTGACAGTAAGTAAATGGGAGCTGTATAGTCTAGAAAGGATAGCATAGTGACAGTAAGTAAATGGGAGCTGTATAGTCTAGAAAGGATAGCATAGTGACAGTCAGTAAATGGGAGCTGTATAGTCTAGAAAGGATAGCATAGTGACAGTAAGTAAATGGGAGCTGTATAGTCTAGAAAGGATAGTATAGTGACAGTAAGTAAATGGGAGCTGTATAGTCTAGAAAGGATAGCATAGTGACAGTAAGTAAATGGGAGCTGTATAGTCTAGAAAGGATAGTATAGTGACAGTAAGTAAATGGGAGCTGTATAGTCTATAAAGGATAGTATAGTGACAGTAAGTAAATGGGAGCTGTATAGTCTATAAAGGATAGCATAGTGAAAGTAAGTAATAGCCCTATTAACATATATTTATCACACCCCATTATTTCTGTGTGTATGCATAATTTCCTATATGGGGTGTATATTTCTATGTGTATGCATAGTTTCATATATAGGGTGTATATCCATGCTCTTTCCTGGGCTTGTCCACTTCGCGTAGCGCCTTGTGACTTAGCCCCATGGCGTCCTCGACTCGTACTTTCCTCATAGAGGTCCTCTGTCCCTTCCCTCTATTTATATACATTTTTTCCTTTATTTTTATCAATAGTTATCATTCTTAATAGAATTTACCTAAGGCATTTTATGAGATTGGATTCTTATTTCCGAGTACTAAGGTCTAAGCCGGTGGGTGAGTTGGGGTGCCAAGGCCCGTTTCCGGTATCCATCCTTAAGGGGTGGTATACCCTGGCCCCCTCTCCCCCTTCTCGCCTCCAGCCTTCAGTCTCTTCCATTCAAAATAATTTGTCCGCATTCTTTCATTGTCTCAATTTTATAATCTGTAATCAAATAGAGTGTTTTCTTGTCAAATATGCCGTCTAAATACAAGATGTTCTGTATTTTATATGTATCTTTTTTACTTATTTACTTGTGGGAGAAGTATGACGCACAGACGCCGAAGGGCTATGTCACATGGCGATACGCAAAGTGAAAAGGCCTTCGGAAGAGCGCCAGAAAAGCCCACATGTTTGGAAATGGACAAACAGAACAACTATACGGGGACAAACTATAAATTTGGTAAAATAACCAAGAGTTGCCCTCACTAACGTTTAGGGACTAACCCAAGAATAAAACCCTTTTGGAACTTGTATATATTTAATGATAAGTGAGACGGCTAAAAACCTGCAGATAAGGGATGCATACACGAATAAAGAAAATGCGGCTCCTTACTCGGGATTAGCCTTCTCAGCAATTAAGATACAAAGAGAAAACGACACACTATGATTATGCATGTGAAACATTAGGATCTTTTTCTTTTATAAACCTTGAAATGCATCGTTTTCTCTACAAAATATAAAAATTTAAATAAAAATAAAAAATAATTATCAAAAATTTTGGACAATTTATAAGTCAAGAAAATTTAAATGATAAGACAACTGGGATATAATTTGACTGAGACTGCCGTCCCTACATCTAAATATGTAGCATACACACAATATATAGCAAAATCACATATTGCACATACGAGACTTGGGAGATCGTTGGCACAGATCACAAAATAAGGGGGATGGAACTCCGACACTGGGGACAAAGCCCACAATTGGACGAACAACACTGGGGGATTAAAAAAAAATAATACCCCGACAAATTTTTTAGTAGTTAACTAAATTTTGTATTGAAATTCTTTTGTTAAAATAATACAAATACACATACCTGCAGGGTCAACATGGAAACTCTCAAACACTTCACTTTGGACGAGATTTGGAACAATGGCTTCTGAGAAAGCTTTCCGGGTGGGATAGGACTTCATCCGAAGATTAAAGGGAAGGAGACGAGGAGAGCAAGTAGAATTATGCGGTTGTGTGAAGAAAGAGCCGGGAGACGGAAACAAGTTTACCGGAAGTACCAATAAGGAGTGCCAGGAGAACTGAAACAAGGGTGCCGGAAGTACCGACAAGGAATACAAGGCAGAAGTTACAGATGAGTAACATGTAAGGGATACCGGAAGGAAACACTTTTACCTTTAATTTCGCGTGATGAAATAATTGGAAGTTTGGATAGGTCTTTTATTGATTGGAAGCAATTGCGTTGAAAAATTGTTCTGTAATGGTTGGATGCCGTGATATAGTTTATTAAATTGTTATACCTTTCACCTTATTATTTTTATATTTTATACACCTAGACCGTCGGTTTTGCTGACTTGAGGGCTAGGAGCTTTTTAACTTTTTCATTGTCCGTCCTTATCCGGGGTTAGTAATAATTCCGCAGGGGGTACGTGACAGTGGTCATTAGGTGATTATAGAAAATCTGGTGCAGTATTTGCGCGTTTAAGAATCCTTCCGTTGACAACGACTGTTGCCTTGAAGTCTTCGGAAGTAAACAACAACCTAGGTGTTGGATTCGCTCGATAGGGAGACCCCTTACATTTACCAATACCTCTTACTGCAGGTGTCAAATGCTCAATCTTGTGCATGTCTTTTCGATCAAATTGTATATACCATGCCATATGTCGGTTTTGACAAAGTAGAATCTCTAACCGAGCATATTTGAAGAATCTAGATAGAAGTAGTTCTAACTCGAGACTAGCTCGACACTAACCTAGTTACATTTTAATCGGCAAGCTTTCACGGACAGGTAATTACGGTAATTTATCTCAAACGTAATTCTCTGTATAATCAAGGAAACGTTCCGTTTTAAAATTTCATTTACATCGGAAAATACATTTTTCCATACTATATCCTTTCAATGATCAGGACGGAAAAATGATGTCAAAATATAGCTTGAGTTTTAAAAGAATCCTTACAAAGGATAATATAAATAAACTGCATGCTATTTATCAATGAAAGAACTGTAACTATGTTAACTTCTTCTGTTATTAAAATCAAATTCCAAAATCTATAATGTAAACCAAGGTTGACAAATAAACAAGTCTTAGGTTTTTAAAAAATGAACAAATAAGACCCTCTATATCAATATTTTAAATCGATTAATAAATTAATCCATTTAAAAGAAATAGAACTATACTATTGATTTTAATCCCTTTATGACATCAAGATCGAATATCGATGACACGGGGTCCAGCTTGATCAGTATATTCCAATTCTAAAAACTGTATATTAAAAGAATAAATCCTCCTTCAATCTTTCCCGTTATCGATAAAGTGTAAGAGAATCACCGTGAAATAAGCAAATATAACTACATTAATGTATCCTAAATTTAATCAAGGGACTATTAAAGAAAATCTAAAGTTGTTTGATAAAACTGAGGATGTAAATGTATATTTTCCCCTTTTCGGATCTTAATGAAAACACGTCATGAAATGAAGTTGCCTAAAACAAAATTTGTTTACATTTAAAAATATATAAATCTAATAAAGTACATGCATTTTTATGTTACTGTACGTGCATTATAATATTAATATATGAATTTGTCCTTTTTAGTTATATTAAAGCGAAACGATGTCATAGACCTAGATTGAATAATACATTATTCTCATATTTTTCAAATGAATAAATTGAAGTCTGTGTAATTTAATAGAAATAAAGACACACGTATCTGGTATTGTTGGATAAAGATCGAAAACTAATATCAGCAATACAGATCGACAGAAAATTATTAAAATATCAACAAGCTATATATCAGATAAAGTCCTTTCATAATTATAAGCGATGCATATGTAGATTGTTCAACATCTATATTCGGCAGTTTCCTCGCTTGACGGCACTGTCGTTGAGGGAAATCGCCTCAAAATAACGCATAGTGCGCCTTCGGAAAGCGTATACAAGTATTCCTAATTATACCGTGTTCTGATATCCGGTATATAACCATACTAGACCGTTAATATAAGATACTCACAACTTCATGAAAAAACAGCACGTCTAAATCACTTACGATACACGCATGAAATCATAAAATGGAACTTTTTAATCCAAAAACGTATCTCTAATGATGGAGACAACAACATCAAAAAATCATAACTGACAACACACTGATATATCCACTTCTTCAACAGTTAGAGAAAGTTCTTAAATATTGTCTGATCATCACATTTTGATCACATGCTTCATTGTCTGACCAGAACCGAGAAAAGAATATGTGTTTGGGGAAATAACCTTTAGTTTACTGGTCCGTTTAAACTTATTCACCCATGATAGAATGGCCCTTTGTAAATGCGTCATATGATCTTTTGAACTTCGATACACTCTTATCGGCGTCTTTTTCTTGATGCCATTACGTCATCGTTTGAGCTTAGTCACGTTCTAAATATTGCTAGCTATGTATATTGTAGACTACTGGCTCGCATGTAGTTTTCAATTCCAAGTGCAAATACACTATTCAAATGAATATTTATTCTATTTTGACGCCTGGAGATATATTAACAGTGGATGAAAAAAAATAGGTTTACATAGCATGCAAGAACTCCCGACAACTTGCACCACTATTACACAGCTGATTTCCTTTTCATTTTCGTAAAGTTAATCGCACCACGTTATCATCATTACATTTAGTTGAACGTTGCAGGAACCCCCATTACCGAATAAAGTATCAGTGGTGTAGCTAGGATATTACCACTATGCAAAACTTACCGGTGATCCCTGCCATATCTATAATGTAAAAAACAATTCGTGGGTAGCTATGTTTTGCATACTCTTACTATATGGTAGCTACGCCCCTGTGGGGGTATATAATCTTACTTATTTGATTTTCATAACCTTATTGTAATCACCATTCACACCTATATTGAAATATCACCACCATTGAGATATATGTAAACCTACGCACCCATTTCATTTCCACGCCATGTGAACTTAGCTAAATAGTTCAGTACCCTCTTGTTTTGAAGTAAAGACTGCTACACATGAATTGCTTTATATAGGCAATGTTATATATCTGAGCTGTGAGTGTCTCTGTCTCTATCTCTCTCTGCCTCTGTCTCTCTGTCTCTGTCTGTCTGTCTGTCTCCCTCTATGCATGTATGTATGTACACACACACACACACACACACACACACACACACATATATATATATATATATATATATATATATATATATATATATATATATATATATATATATATATATATATATATATATATATATATCGTAATAATTTTGGAGTATGCGCATTTTGTTATCGCTTCCCGTTTTAAGGAATTCTTATCTAATATTTTTAGGATTACTTGTTCGATTATTGGAACTCGGTCCGTGGAAATATTCTTGAGCTAGAAATAATTAGCCAGTTTACTTGGAGCAGACGTCACGGAGTGAAGTGTTTGTGAGTTTCCATGGTGCCATGGTTTACATTTGATGAATTAAGGTTAGAGTCGCACGAGAGTCCCTGTCGTTCCATAGTCCCTATTAAAATCTAGTGGTGTACATTGGTTGTGTGACAGCAGATGCAGTATTTATAGTTGACACTGATAAATAACACAATGGAATAAACAAAAAGGCAGATACCATTTATGTCACCATGGTGGCAAATGTGATGCAGTTTTGCAGGCGGAATGTGGCTCGAAACCATGATTTGACTGGCCTAAGGTGGCGTAATAAAATTAGTTCATTGTGTTAGGCGAAGCTGCATAGTTTTACGGAGTGAAATGCTGACAGTACGAAAAGTTCATGAAGAGAAACCATGCAGATGTGTGGTTGAAAGACAATTTGAAAGTTGTGAGAGCTGTGGTCCTGTATTGATTAGAGTAAAATTATTTATAAAATGGACACGTTGGGATTTCTAATTTACAACAGAAGGTTTATGGAAGTCTTTGGAAAATTAGGGGAAACTTATGACTTAGTGCAGAATGGCGCCATGATTTGACACCACTCGGTCAATGAAATACCCCTGGATTGTAACAATATATATATATATATATATATATATATATATATATATATATATATATATATATATATATATATATATATATATATATATATATATATATATATATATATATATATATATATATATATATATGTATATATATATGTATATATATATGTATATATATATATATATATATATATATATATATATATATATATATATATATATATATATATATATATATATA
Organism: Sinohyriopsis cumingii; assembly: GCA_028554795.2. NCBI lineage: Eukaryota > Metazoa > Mollusca > Bivalvia > Unionida > Unionidae > Sinohyriopsis > Sinohyriopsis cumingii. Next base: position 149,759,750 of record CM068825.1, read on the forward strand.
TATATATATATATATATATATATATATATATATATATATATATACGCACATACATACATACATACATACATACATACATACATACAGGTGAAGCTCGATTTATGTGATGTGTGTTCCAGTCATTTGAATAAATCGAAAGTAACCTTGCAATTGACGAATTTCTTTGGCACATTTTACCTTTGAGTTTTCTAGCAATAATTATGTATGCATATTTTCCAAACAAATTTATAAATATAATTATAATACGTACTCGAGTTGCACGCCTTTCACCTCACCTGGCAGAAACAATGGCGTAAAAATGAGCAAAGTTGCTCAAATTGAATGTTATTTCTGCATTATAAATTTCGTTATGTCATTAAAATGAAACCGCGTATATATATATATATATATATATATATATATATATATATATATATATATATATATATATATATATATATATATATATATATATGGGGTAGGGGTGAATAAAAAGAGGAACATGTGCCATTGACTGAAACGTATTATCCTTAAATAATATGTAAATTTCTGGAAAGAGAAGTGGTCTTTTGACAACTGTTTATTGCATACAAAGTAGAGGAGATCTGTTACATTACACAAAGCGTAGCACATATGCTAATACATACATTGTTACGGCTTCATTGAATAAACAAAATGTAACACCTAAGCGAGTGTATTTATAGGATACTGCATTTGTATGGGAAAATATGAACGAGTTTTGGGATGGAATACTGCACGAGCTTGTGAGTACAGTATATCCGTCCGACAAAACGAGTTCATATTTTCCCATACAAATGCAGTAACCTTTTTATTATATGCTCATTTTTTTTATTCTACCTAAGGTTTAGTTATATAAATAAAATACACTACAAGAAACAACGCCAATGAATAAATGCCTTATTCCAAACTAAATGCACAAGCGCAGATTTGTCATTACACAATGACATCATCATTAATGCGCACATAACTCCGCCCAGAAAATTTGAACTTAATCGCGCGCTCGACATAATTTTCGAAAGAAAATGGCGTGTCTAGTTAAAACTGAAATTTTCAGTCATATTGTGAATGAACGCACATTGCAACAACTTTTCCATTTGATCTGGAATTAATACAGTTTGGTATGTTGTTTCGATTCGACGAAAGTTTGTGATTTTGGACTGGATTCATCTGTGCAAATTATACATTAAATACATGGGATTGAAGTGGCGCGGGGGAAGCGTGTTTACGTCTGCAAATGTGTTCCTGTTTCTGTCATTGAATGTTTGAAATCATAACGTGGGAAAAATATGAAATCTTTCAATTGCAATTATCAAAAAGACGCTATGGAATTTAATGCTTATTTCATTTTGAGTGCAGTAAGGAGGACGCAATTGCACTTATCATCAAAATTACAGCACAATTTCGAAATGTGTAATCCAGATTGAAAACTATGACATGGCTCATGTAATTCGGATTTGCAGAATAAGGAAAGAACATTTTAGGGAAATTCAGGATGTAAAACTGTTTAGTATATTTTATGTTGCCATTCTTATCACCAGATGAAGAAGACAGTATATGTCTTGTCACTTGTATGTTATTTGTAAGGACCTAATCTTCCGTCTTTTAATGTAGCTAGTCTAAATCCGTAACATTGTATCAACGCGGAATGTGACAAAACAGCTGGGGTTTTTTGCAGTCCACGAAACATGTTTTAGTTCATTCAGAAACAAATTTAAACAACCACAACGTAAAGAGCCTCTTACGCGAATGTATATGATTTCTTTACAAATCAAACGTGCTGGCGTCTGCGTCATTGTTTGTTTACAATATTAAGTAGTTCCTTTATTCACGTGAATGCTATATGTGTATTGTCGCGCGCGTTCAGGATCGGGGACTATTGAACGATTCTGACAATGTAAAGTTAACGGGGGAAAAATGAACATATAATAATGTGAAATATTGGTCACCATCATCTTCTTTTGTTGTAAGAATATGGTACTAACAGAGTTGCAAATCATCATCAAGTTAGATGATTCTTCCATGAATAAAAAAAGAAATAAGCATAAAGCAAGACGATTTAACCAAAGTCATCAAAGCATGAAATATTGGTCAAAGGAAAATAGTTTTCCTGATGCGTGAGTAGTATTTATCACGATGTATTCCCTCATCATGTCAGTGAAACATGAAAGAGAGGTCACAGTGACCTAAACGTTTGCAATGAGAGTACAGTAGTCATCAAGGCGCATCCTTCACTAAGTTCCATGAACCCCAAACTGCCGCACTGGGCCTGGGTGAATAAAATGAATGCGTGTGTGTGATGCGTGCGAGCGTGCGTGTGTGTGTTTGTGTGTGCGCTCTTTAATTGGGGCCGTTGTACAATACCTGCAGTCTATTGCGTTGAGGTAAATCTAATACAAACGTGTTCAAATGCGCATAAGGACATACCCGTTTCCAAACTATGAACAGTACGAATAACCATAATCTATTAACACAGTGAGTCACCTTCGTCTGATAAGACGTGCTAAGTCATTGTGCATACATAAATTGTCTCGATGTACCTTACTATGACATGGCATTTTACTCCTAAAATTAGCAATTCATTATATATACAGTGGAAATCACACAACTACTGGGAATACGTGGGGGTATTTTTTGGTTTATTGGTACTCTAGGTATATTAGGAAGAATGATTTAAAAAAGCAAAAACAAAAGACAAATAGAAAAACAAAACAACAGAAAGCACAAAACAAAACAACAAACAAACAAACACGACAAAAAAATAAACAACAACAATAACTCCCCCAAATCTAGGGGACAAAATCTTAAAGTCACCTGGTGGCGACGTGTCATATTGATAACACGACGATCTAAATTTACATTTATTAAAAATAACGTGGGGCATCTGCAATTCTCAACAGTTATGCTTATAAAAATGTGGGTTACTTTTACCTATATTTCGCACTTCTCTGAGATTGGTTACTTTTTGTTTTAATTTTATTTTTTAAGCACTGCTTATGCCAGGATAATGAGCTGGACGTTTGTATGAATGTCTATTAGTACGCCCATACCCTAAAAGATGGTCACTGTGATCTACACTTCACATTTTACTGGCTTTAGATTTTGCGTTTAACTCTTGATTAAATGACATTTTTTACCCTGTATAAATGATTTTACTTTTAGGTTCATGACACTTGTTGAGGGATGCAGGTCGATGAGTATTGTACTCTTATTACAAAATTAGGTCACTCTGACCTCTATTTCATGCTTCACTGACTTGATGAGGGAATTCATCGTGATAAGTACTACTCATGTATTACGTACTTAGTTTACTCTAACCCACATTTCATGCTTTGATGAGTTTCGTTAAATCTTTTTTCATTTATTTTAAGCCTAATTCTAAGCCTTGTTCATGGTAGATTCAAACTTGATGATGGTATGCCTCTCTGTTAGTAGCATACTCTTATAACAAACGAAGGTCACGGTGACCAACATTTCATATTTCATTCACTTAAGTGTTACGTTTAGATTAGAATCAAATAGTATTTCTCCCCTGATGTACATAATGCTATATTAAGATTCGTGAACGCTGGTAGGAACATGGATCTTTTTGAGTCCTGCACCCACGTTACAGAAATAGGTCACTATTCATTATAATTATTGCTTCGCTGACTTCAGTCTCAAGCACTGTTTATGCGAGAATCGTGAAACTACATGCTTATATGCATCACAGTTAGTATCACACACTTGCAACAAAAAAACGTCAGTGTAACCTACATTTCAAATTGTACTGGTCTTATGTTACGTTTTTCAAATTAGCTTATGAGTATATTTGATTTTAATTACTGCATGATACTGTAATACATAAAATGACATAATTTGTCTCCAAGATGCATCCTAATGATTATTATGCCCTCTTCCTAGTAGTTGGTCACTGTTACCCATATTTCATATTTCACTGGGCCGCTCCAGTGGCCTAGTGGTAGAGCGTCCGCCTCAGATGCGGGAGGTCGCGGGTTCGAACCCAGGCCGATTCATTCCAAAGACTATTAAATCTGGTACTTACAGCTGCCTCGCTTGTCGCTCAGCATTAAGAGTTAGTGTTAGGACTGGTAAGCCTGGTGTCAGGATAATGTGACTGGGTGGGACATCATGCTACATGTCTGCGGCATTATGCCCCAGTGCTAAACATCATTATAAACTGTCACACTGCAGACATCGTAGCGATATGACTGACAATTTTGTAAAAGCTACGTTAAAAATCTAAATCACGCCTATTTCATTGACTTCGGTTCTATTTGATGTTTTTTGGTTCATGGTTTGGTAATTGAACAAGATGAATGCATATTTTTTTCTCTTAGTACAATGCATGTCAATAAACGGTCACTGTGATCTGTATTTCATGATTTACTGGCTTGGGTTGCGTTTTGCGTTGAGATCATGATTGCATACGTTTTTAACATGCTGCGTAATACTATTCATCTAGAACCTTGAAGCATGGAAAAGCATCTCCATGAGCACTACTCCTTCTTTTCAGTCACTTGATTTAAGTTATGTGGTTTTAAAGTTTATTCGCAGGCATTATGCATGTCAGAATTACACAATGTACGACGATATGCATCACTGTTACTACTACGCCATGACAACAAAAGATATTCAATGTGGCGTGTATTAGTTTTTGCATTTAGCTCATGGCCGCGTGAGTGTTTCGTACGTACGTATGCAAATAGCAGCGTTTTATGGCACCTCATCACAAAAGTTATGTTGTGCCGACAACAGGTAAAGTTATAAAAATGTAAAGCAAAGCGCAAAAATCTATCACAAGAAAACCCATTTAAGTTAAAGGTAAACATCAGTTACCACAAGATAGAAAAAGATAAAGTAAAGATGTTCGAATTCTGAAAAATGTATATAAGCCATCGGATAAAGGTAACACCTACACAATTCATAAAATATGATTTGAAATGTTGTGCAAACCGCATGTATCATATTTGCATACTGTCTTGCCAAGAATCATGAAATGTAGAAAGTGAGTGTAGCTTGATAAATTCTTTATCCTTTTTGCAAAACGAGGCCACAATGACCTATACTTCATGCCTCAGCGACTTTTTTGCAACTTTGTATTTTAAAATTCATTCATTGTTTTTTTTTCTAAATTCCATTCATTACACGTGGCAATCTTAATGAAAATAGTACAAAGGTTCGCAATTTGGTTTTAAAGCAAAGTTTTCGAGCCTATAGTATTGTTCTTAAGAAAATATTTATTCTTTAAAATATGCCAATTAAAGTATTCTTGAACATGCCAGAAACTGTTTGGCCTTATTTTTTTTCTCAAACTTTTGCCTTTTATTTTTCTTCAGAATGAATATCAGAGGTCTATAATGCCTGATGTTTCATTTTCTGCAAAGGTCTTCACTGTGTGCATACAATTTATTTATTTATTTATTTTAAATTTATTTATTGTGCTTAACGAAGTTAATTCTGTCTTGCTTGAGGTTGCTGAGGGTGAGAAAGGATGTCTATTACATTTTTGTAATTAAATCATTAAATCAGTTTTGCACAGTTGGTTAGGTTTTGTGATCGTACTATCACTCAAACTGCAATTTTGTAAATGTCTGTAGAAAAGGCATTTCAATAAAACACAAACACATGTCATACGCAGAAAGTTCACTTCTTATATATTGAAAGATTCTAGAGAAAAGGTTCAGCATAGAACATGTAGTAAATTCAGTATCGCACATTATTTCGTTCCGATCCTAACAAAAATAAATAGATACAATAGTTGCGTGTTTTAGGAGAACGGTACTTGTAGTATAATCGGACAAAATATACATTTAGCACTTTTGTAAACACAATGGACGATCCTAGAACTATCGTCCACTGAATATAGCCTTTCCAACATAGTATTAATTCCTTCGTTCAGATTATAATGTAGAAATAATATACAGTGTCATTTGAGAATTTTCAGTTGTAGTCTAATGTATTGTATTCTAAGCTTTGTAAATGGTCTCTCTGATATAAGTTAAATAAGAAGCTAAGATTGGACAACTACAATTATAGAACTGAAGCAACTATCCGACTACGTTAGTTGCTTTCTAAGGGTTATAAATTGGGTGGGTGGCGTCTGTGTGTACCAACAATTTTTATTCACAAAATTGTGCATTTTTTATATTTTTATTTATCTGTGCTGGACGATATTGTATCCCGTTTTGCATACTTGAAAATCTGCGTAGAAAACACATTCAGTCAGTTTACTTGTCTTTCTGTAAGACTTGCTGCTTTGGAGCTGAAAGTGAATGATATCCATCCGCCGATTGCGCCGTTTCCTGGTGTGTAATGGTATACCTCTTAAATGATGTCATGGCGTCTATGAATAAAGATATTAGAAAAGAATGAATCCCTTCATATCATCAAATTTTTACATATGATATCACCATATATCCAGTAGGGTCTCTGTAAAGTGTAAGTGTGTTATTTATAGTATAGAAGAAATGAGAAAATATATATACGAGGAGACAAGACCCTTGCCATATTGCGCTTGCGCGTGATATGCCTTTCATCAGTCTTCCAGAACCACCTATTTAATCCTCTCACCTCGGATGCACATTTATAGATGTTGATTCAATACTGAGAGTATGGTATTATAGTTCATTTCTGGGATCATTTTGCTTGAAATGGAGAAGAAACTGAAATAATCCTATAATGATATGTCATATATAAAGGCATCATCGTTGGCTCTGCGTTGTAAAACAATCTTTGTTCACTGCGTTGCAATGAAATATTTGCCATAAAGCAATAAATGTACCATTTGTACAGGTCACGAAATATTTTTTGAAAAACGAAACTGTTTGTTGACACTGCAGATTGAACTGGGAGAGGCTGTCAAACGGTGGTAATTTTACAGACAACGTCTAAGGAATTATTTATTACTATACGTTAAGTTAAAGTCGAATCTTTTCACATCCTTCTGACTGTTACCTGCAGCGGGATGATTATCTTTATATTAGTGAACATAAATTAGCACACACCCTCTCCATAGCTCATGTTTTTGTCATTTGTATCGCTGCCAGTGGGTAAAAATATCGTTGTTGTGCATTGGCATCGTTGCAGGTTCGTCATTATTTATCAATATGTGGCAATATGGGTAATTATATTCTTTACCCACAGTTAGACTTTCTATTGATTTGCACCATTATACATTTTTAGATATGCTTAAGCATTATGTATTGTCGAATGTGCAGAGTCCACACTACTGAGTGTGCTATATATTAAAATACATGTTTGGATTCGTAACAAACATAGAAAATGTGAACACAGGTCATGGGACACAGTTGTCTCAAAACACATTGCCTAAAAACTGACGTCAACACAAAACCTAACAAATGTGTAACGGACGACCAAGAGTAGCACTGTCTGTACATTTCAGTGGCAGTAACAATTATTAGAACATGTTTTCTTGCATATAAAAATACCCATATATGTTTCATATATTAGTCTTAAAGGTTACATAAGCAGCTCATATGACTGGTATGTACAAATCGAAGCTGACAAAGATGGATTAAATCTATTTCCTGTTGGCATGTGCATTACATATGATTGATATTTATGATGAACTAGTGTTTATTATGTGTGGAACTTGTGTCTGTTTTATACTTGTGTATCTTACATGTTTAATATGCATAACATATGCACGTGAGTGACAATTTTTCCCGTGTAATACAGGACTAACGCAAATCCAATATGCTAAGGACATCGAAAATATTTTTATTCAGTTTTCATAGTACATTATCTGCAAATTACGTTTTAGTCAGTATGTAAATGAGTATGTTCATTTGATTGTTTTGTAACACTGGGTGGTTTGGATAATTTTTAAAAAAAATCGTATTTAGAAGATATTCTCCACTACTGGGCAGAAAACGTCAAAAAAAGCGCAAGATCATCAATACGAGCAGACTGGTCCACTTGATCTCTTGCTTCAAATTAAATAGATACGTCACGTAACTCTTAATGTTTAAAACTATTTGTTATTTGCAAGATGAATTTGAATTTAATATCGTTCATCAATTCACCTTTGTACTTGGCTTTATCTACTTTTCTGGGCTATATTAAATAAGCTATATCGACTCCAGTCAGCTTGATTATTTAGGTGTAAGCATTAGTTCGGTAACAGAACAATGACCTAAATACAGTACATCGATTTTTAATATGCATGCTTAATGAGACAAGCAACACGGGTCATGTACCATATTCTGAAATAGGTTGGGTTGAAAGAATACATTGGGTTAGTATGTCTGCTTTTGTATTGGGTTGTAGCTTTGTACTATAAGTGTCTTCTTTCTTGCCTTGCGCTCAAATATTAATCATATTTATTTAGTATAGTATACACTGAAACAACAACTACAACACAATCGAGCGGAGATATAAAATCAAGCGTAAGAAATTGGTCGGTCGACACATTTGGATCGAATGTCAACGTCAGGACCCAACAGTGAGCAAACACTTTAAATTTGCAGTATCGACATAACATTATGAAATTATTTTTGTTTTATGTTCCTTCAGTTTCATTTCAAAGGCACAGACTAGCTAGAACTGGCGCGTTTCCACAGGTACGTAATCGCACGTTATTATTTGTCATTATGTATTGGGAATTACCCCCTACCTACTGCGGTTATAAACGTTCTTATTTTTGCTTTACGTACAATTCTGTCAGTACTCAAGGAGAAAGAAAGCTATATTCACATTGGTCTGCAGCAATAAACACAAATATATAGGGAGCTTAGGGTAAGTCTATCTAAAGTATCATTATTTTCGGCATATACCCAAATCATTCCTTAAATAAAACAGTTGATACTTTATTCGATTTGGGAAATAATATAATGTATAGTCATTCCATATATGACCAAGATTATATTCATAGTTCAAACGTTGTTACTTGTGTCGTAATGTGATGTGTGATGTGATTTTGATTTTTAACGTAGCTTTAACAATTTTTCAGTCATATCGCTACGATGTCTGCAATGTGGCAGTTTATAGTGATGTCTAGCACTGGGGCATCATGCCGCAGACATGTAGCATGATGTCCCACCCAGTCACATTATCCTGACACCAGGCCGACCAGTCCTAACACTAACCTCTTAATGCTGAACGCCAAGCGAGGCAGCTGTTAGTACCATTTTTTAAGTCTCTGGTATGACTCGGCCGTGGATCGAACCCACGACCTCCCGCAAGCCAATTTGTAAATAAGCACATGTACATGTCATGCTGTAAATAAGCACATGTACATAAGTCATGTTGTAAATAAACACATGTACATAAGCCAATTTGTAAATAAGCACATGTACATAAGTCATGCTGTAAATAAGCACATGTACATAAGTCAAGTTGTAAATAAACACATGTACATAAGCCAATTTGTAAATAAGCACATGTACATAAGTCATGCTGTAAATAAGCACATGTACATAAGTCATTTTGTAAATAAACACATGTACATAAGCCAATTTGTAAATAAGCACATGTACATAAGTCATGCTGTAAATAAGCACATGTACATAAGTCATGTTGTAAGTGCAAATAGCAACGAGATTACGTACGAGTTATTTGAGCCTCGTGGTCGATTCATTTAAATTGACTTCAAATTTCTTCCATTCAAAAATTTGATTGAGTTCAATAATTCGAGAGGTACATATTAATTAAAAACGTTTAACTTTAAAATCCCTTCAAGATAAAGAGCTTACATAACTTTGAACACGCACTGTTTTTGACCGCTGAAGAAAACTTAAAATACCAGATTCGTCTGTATTAAAGTCTAATTTCATTTACACGTCATAAATGGTTTCCACCTAAAACGATGAGTCTCGAATAAATAGGTTTAATTTAGGAATCACGCGTAATTAATCATTGCCATTTGTGTGTCATATAAAAATGGTTATGAAATAATCAGACGCCGGATAAACGAGACCAGACTGTAACAAGACATAATTTTAATCATGTATCTATCCTGATACGAATAGAGTGCACAAATAAATACGTGACTGATGTACAAAGAACGTTTAAAGTGAAAATGATTTATGTTCGAAGAAGAAAAGTCCCACTTTGTATTAATAAATTCCTCACAAATTTCACTTTACACATTATGACTGACCAACAACATTAAAGACGTAAATGATCAAAATTTCACATAAAAATATTGTTGACGGGATCAGGCCAACCAGCACCATTCTGCTTAAAGGTTATTATGCAAACCACTGCACTACGATCTCTAGCGGCGTCCGAGCTGCACAAATAAGACCATCACTGGCCACTGTTGGGTCAGTTGATGTTTCGTTGCTTTTTTATGATCAGGATATAGTAGAGCATATAAAGCACAGACGCGAGTTGGTAAACACCTTGTGCTTGAAACACCGATCAAAGGTAGCAACCTCGCAGCATCGCCAAATTTGATATTTCTTCGACGTTTATATTCAGAAACTATGTGTATCACTCCGCTTGTACATAAACAAAACAAATGACAAAATACATTTCCAGCAAACTTAATCAGCTAACATTAACATTCAAGAACAACTATTCATTATTTGTTCCTTATTAGATAATAGTACAGTTTCTATTTGCGCATTGGAACCATGTACAGTGTTTGTCTTTGAAGTTAACACTAAATATGAAAGAATAGTATGCAGAGGTCGAGTACTAGTACAACTGTGGTCTTTGTGTAATATTTTAAACCTGTGTTTTTAACTGAGCACAATCAACAGCCGTTAAGTTCTATCAAGTTAGGGATTATTTCTTCGAGAAACATGTTACTATATCTCCCCACGCACCCACCCCAAAAAAAGAAAGTTAACCGCTGATGAAACTCCCAATTAGAACTAACCAGTGACGACATGAATGCATTACTCTAACTCAGAATCTAGTGTGAATGTCTACTCGCTCTATATATTGAAAGAGGATACAGTCATGTCTTAAATCACAGATTTTTGGCGTTTTTTCACTTCCTGTGACACCAAAGATAATCGAGTTGGTAGTGTAGTATTTTATGTACTTGTATTTTTAGATACGTGTGAGAAACTCACAGGAATAGACTACAATATATGTTCCAAATTCGACTTACATCCCCCAAACTCCCCTAGCAAACTATTGGCTTTTTTTATGTACATTACTTTCGGCCTGATCTTTGTACCACTAATACCATTAAACTAAGATAACGCGAGAATGTATTTTAAAAAAATTCTGCACCAAACACACTTAAAGTTATTTAGCTTTCAACAATTATATTTTACAAACACTCCAGGGCAGCGGACAGGTTAGGACAACTAGGACTAAAAATTCGGAGGGTCAACAACTGTCAGAGGGCAATCTGCAGTCACAATTGGTAATTAGTAGGATCCTACTGGATAATTTTTCCTAGAGTCCACGAAAATCGGCAACACGCGGGATAAACTGAAATAAATATAAACACTTTATATTTATCAAGAGATTTGCGGATCTTGAAAGAAGATGGACTTCCTCTTAGTTCCAAGTATCGTCGGTGCTAAAATCCATGCTGCAAATCAGAAAGGGCATGAGAGTCACGAAATATTTGTCTCTTCCTCCTGAATAAACAGTGATAAACTAAAAGCTCTTGAATACATCTGTCGCAAATACGACGAGCTACACAAACATTAGGGATATGAATTCCGCTATCTTTTCAACATTCACAGTAAAAAAATTAAATTCACACGATAATCTTGTTATTTTATTTATTATGATCATCAGTTTAAACTTCCTTGAGTTTATTGTTGATATAGTTTGAAATGCAGCATTGATGCTCAAACGCGAGGGGATCGACAGAGAAGAAAAAAAAAGACATTTTCTTTCATGCATTAACATGAA